>JARHVA010000238.1:4800000-5155000 GCA_037957365.1 Torreya grandis | reverse complement strand
TTTACATTTTACATGTAATGATCATAACCAAATAGTTAAGTCCTAGTTACCTATATTTTATAATTAACTAATCTTTTTGGTAGTATGCACATGTTTCATGACTGATATATTTGTAGGACATTGATATTTAATTGAGATGAATCTTATACTCTATTAATATGTAAACAAAGTGTTATAAAATTGGAGGATGTGAAAACCCCTTCCCCAAGATCTATATATACATGTAGAACCCTATTTTCAAAGGGTTGAAGTTTTGAATGAAAATATAGGAAGAAATCAAGGATGTGATTATCATGCAAATATGTTTGTTCTTTCTTCTTCCCTTTCTATGTTAATTAATTAGAAGTTTATTTATTTTTAATTGATTTAATAATTCTGATGTGTGCCAATGCTATGGATGAATCTAACTATTGTGTTAATTAATGTTAGTCTTATATGTGTAACAGCTATTGAAGATTGATATGTTTCATCGATTTAGTAGTCAGCATAAGTTGAATTAATAACCTAAAAGTGTGTAGAACTATATTTTTTGATATACTATTTTAGGTGTGAGATATAACTAACCTAGATAAATTCTAGGTCCGAGTTATAATCTCTTCTATGAAGGTATGTAACACCCACCTTAATTAGAGAAACCTTAAGTTGAGACCAATAATCACTCTATATCTTAATACCAAGACTCCCAATCATGTTTGTTTGCTAGTTTTCAAAAGATGCAAACAACAAGCATTGGTTCTTGAGATACTTATCCACCAAAGAAATAGATCAAGGAATTCTATTTCAAAGACAAATTTCTTTTCTAACTTACTCTTTTTTTTTTTTGAAGTATTCTTTGAGATCTACCCACCATAGATTAGTATTCCACCCATCCAACTCACCTAGTGATTTATCCTTTTTTATTAGAATCCATGCATCCACCCACAAAATTGGTTGAACAACCCATAGGCTTAACCTGTTATTCTATCAACTGGTTATTATAACCACATACTTATAACTTGTGCCCCAAAATGGAACCTAGTTCCATAGATATCCAAAAATTTTAGAGGTTACCTCATTTAAAACTCTCTAAGGTGTGCATAAAATCCACATCAACATAATCCTTGGACCAATGATCAACAACTTTATAGATCTCACAATAAGGCTCATCTACCAATCATGATGGTAAAATATCAAGCTTAAGAAAATGTAGTATATTTTTATCAATAAGAGGACTCAAAATAAAATTAAAACTAGGTTGAAGCACCTCATGGATGAACTCACATTAGGTTGAAGTATTGTATATAAGATCTCTAGAGGAAGTAAATAAAAAGGATCATGGAATCTAGTAAATTAGAAAGGTCCCATCATGGCATAGTATATAAACATAATCTAAAGAGGATGAAAAGTGATTGTAGGAGTAGTGTGTGTATTCCATTTCAGACTTGTAAACATCAATATAACTAATATTAGGTAATATAGTAAGAGAAGGAACAATATGAATAAAATTAAGAAAATGTTGAAAATAAGAATGATATCTAAATTTTTAGCTTAAACAAATCCAAAAAAGAATGAATCATCTAAATAATATCCATCATCATAATCATGACATAAAGTTCAATATTACATGCATCAATGATTTTACTACTCGAAGAACCATGGTGAATGGAATTCTTAGTTTTTACTAAGGTTACTATTAATAAAAGTTGACCCCAAATCAAAATTGGTCACCCCTTCCAAATTCAAACTTTCATGTGGAATTATCATGGTCTTGTCATGTATTATAAGTGTTATCTACCTAGGTTGCAACCTTCTTGAGTAAGACTATTCAAACCCTCCCTAAACCTAGACTAATATGGGATTGACCTATAGGTTGTGGGTTACTTGTTATCTAGGCCAAACCTCTAGTTTTATGGGGCTAGTTCCCCTAATTTTCTCACTTGATCTCTCTTTCTAGGACCTAAATCTATTATGATGAAAAGGGATAAGGAAGTTACATAAATGAAAACTACACTAAAGTGGTGATGCATCAGTATGACAGTTCCATACACTCAACTAGAACTCACAGACACTAATGGATAATGCAGAGGATTCAAATAGTATCCCTAATGGTTTATAAGAATTAATATTTCATGTATAGATTGATATTCAATGAATAAATCACGAGGGTAGTGTTTCACGTAAATTTTTATTTATTTATTAAGAAGAAAGTTATAAAACTTGAAAGAAGGGTGAGGTTAGTAGAACCTAGATTTGTTTTATGCTCTATGATCCAAATAGTTGTAGATACTCCTCTTTATTTGGGGTGAATGATGTGTAGATAAGAAAGCACTAGAGAAATGGTTGATTAGTTAGATATTAGGGTGGATTGCCTAGCAAGCTAGATCCAAGAATCATGAGATTCCTTGGCGGTTTTCAATCCACACTTTTAAACAATTAAGTTTTGAAAATGAAAGATAAATTACTTGCATGAATAATAGAAGATACTGAAATCAAATAAAAAAAATGCTTGAAAAGAGGTAAATTCAACTAATTATATAAATAAATGATTACATATTAATTCTAAATGAATCATATGTGGTTCAAAAAATAGGGTGATGTTTTGTGCTCAGGCAAAAAGTCAAAAAGTGGTATTTTGGTTAAGGTCTGATAGGTGGAATTATCTTGATTTTAGAATTATCACACAATGAGCATTGGTGATTGGGTGAACTGTCAATGGTTAGGTGACTATCAATATTTAGGTAATCATTGATGGTTAGGGGCAAACCATCAATAGTTAAGTGATCATCGGTGGTTACTATTAGATATGGCTTAGGTAAAGGGTAGGTGTAGTTGGGAAAGTGGCTGAATGATTCTAGGAGATGAGTTTAGGTTGGGTGTTGATTGTAAGAAAGAAATAAAGTAACTAATTAATAAAAATAGATACTTAGATTTGTTACTCAAAGAATGTTGAGGTGAGTGGCTGAGAACTTGATGTGGAGCCTAGAGTAATTTTGGTAGAGTGTCAGTGTCTTGGCTGTGATTGATGAATTGTGACACTTGTGCTCTTTGTTGTGCTCATTAGAAGATTTCTTGGATTCATCAAAAGAAAACCTAAAAAATAAGTTTTGATACAAGAAGATTTGATAATTTTTTATTCTCTCTGATGATTATTTCCCTCTCTTTCACCTCCTCCTCTCATTTTATAAAAGGAAGAAAGAGGTGAAACAATAAGTTTAAACAAGGTGTTCAACATGTTTTTCAATTTTGGTATTATCATTCATAGTTATGTGAGTGGATAAGAATAGAAAAGTAAAGTGGATTTGAGTTGGAGTTAACCTCTAAGGTCATTAAAATCTAATTTTTAGTGGTTGGATCTAACTATCAGTGGTCGATAGGTCAAGGTTAGAATATTCAAAGTTAGTCAATTAGTTGGTCATTTTAACTTAAGTTTGTGAGGTAATGGTCAAGAAGTGATCCCGAGGTGGACTAAGGTTTGGTGTGACACCTAAAATTGTAGTGTGTAGATTTATAGTGTCTACAAGTAGTGATATAAAGGTTTGATTTTAGACTCTTATAGTCAAATCTTCACTCTTGAACTCAACCATCAGCATCCTAACACACTATGCAACCTACAAAGAACACTTGTTAGCATCTAGGTGAAGGAATTGGACCTATAAAATGGAAATCAAACCACTTATGCATATCAAAAAATCATACACACACTAGAAACTAATCTTAAAGAAGTTGAAGCAATGCATTAACAATCCAAGAGGTATTTAGAGTATAAATTAGGTAGAGTATCCTCATGCCAAAGAGAGGGATACAAAATAAGGCCAAAGGCTTGAATAGATATTAGATGAGGAGAGAAAATAGAGGTAAATATGGCATCAAGGAGAGAATGAGGGGTCATAAATGACCATGGTCTGCTCCATATAATATTTACATCAGTTATACAATCCTCTCTCTAACCTTATCCATGTGCAACCCTTCCTTAATGGTTCCTTTTGGCATTGAGGTAGGGTAAGGGAGGCTGAGTCAAATTTAGCTATCCTAATCAAAGGTTTTACCATTCCAAAAATAGTCCATTACTCCTCCATATGGAAATCACAAGGTGAATTTAAGTGTAATTAGCATCCATGAGGTGTAAGGCAGCTTACTATCCCTCTCATGCACATTGAATGACTTTGAAAAAATGCTCCCATATCCTATAGTGACCATGAAGAGTGTATATCTTGCCTTAGAATCAGTTAAATGGAGTAATGTAAGTATTTTATCCCTCTTATCAATCCCTCAATATGAACCTTCAACCTTTGTTATTGATCATGTAAGCCAATCAGGCCTATTAGGCCTAATAAGTTGATTGTATATGTGTTGGATACCATGAAACCTACCAAAAACCTTAGAAATATATGTATGAGTTGGTTTAAAACTTGAAACAACATCATCAATAATAATATAGGATTATATAGGTATTAGGCACTTGTAACTTCACTTTTCCTAACTGACTAGTCCACCTTTCTCTAGAATTTACAGATTGGAAATTTTGAATGAACTTGTAGATGCATTTCTATATGACATTTTATAAATTTTATGACTTGATAAGATGAATCAAGTCCCAAAATATCCTATCCAAGGATTGTAAATTCCTTGACCAGATCTATGTCATATTTTCTACCCAAAATCTTGAAAAGGTAAGGATTTATGACACTTATTTACAGTTTCCATATAAATAAATTCCATAGGTGGAGTCATCTCTAAGTTATAATTACATTTTAGGTATTTTTTAGACCATTCTAAGGTGCTAGGATGCTAAAATATCAATATTTCCAAAACTAGGTTTGCCTAAGCTTTTAGAGAGGTTTTGGGTCTCCATTACTCTTAAAAATGATTCATAGAGTATGAACCCCAAACCAAAAAATTCTATCATGTATTTTAATTACATGTACCCCTTTAACTTACCTAAGAATATTGGGTTCCCATGCAAAGAGTGTGACAATATTTGAATGTAGAGAAGCAGGCTTATGGGTTTTTCCGAGTAGTCTGTGTAGGCTAATCTCTTAGAATTTATTCATACACTTGAGATCCTCAATATATCTCACTCTTTCATGAATTTAAATTTAATATGGATCCCTAGAACCCCATATTATAATTTTCTCCAAGTCTTTATGTTATGCAATACATGCTCTTGGAGTGATGGTTCAAACTAGTTGTGCATCCTGAGTGGTTTGAGCTAGTTCTCTAGGACCAAATTGGCCCTTTTTTACACTAACCTACTTGAAATATATTATATAATACCTATTTCATTATCTTATACCTCATAAATATGTCATGATTACTTAGGATATTATGGATATACCTCCATGGTGATGTAGGCCTAAAATAGGCCTTTAGGCCTAATTGGCCTAATATGAGTATTAGATGTTTGGGGTGATATATATGTGATATATGGATTAAATATCATCACATAACCCATATCTCACCTATTTTAACTTTTTTATCATACCCTTAGAGCTTAGGTTTCAACCATGTTCTCATTGTCTTGTATGACTACCTGTAGGCAATAGTCAAGAGTATTAAGTCTAAGTGCCTAGGGTTTGGAAGATCTAAGGAGACTTAAAATGTTGATAGAGTTATAAATACATGTTATATATTTATATTATCATATTTAACTTTCTTGATACCTTTTTCTATGTGACATTGTGGCTTATACACCTTTATCTCCCTTGCCTAGGGTTTATAGGCAGTCAGACTATGAACCTTAAGGTCTTAATTTAAGCATTATGTTACTCATCTGGGACCTTTATCAGTTTTTAGGTCATGAAATGATATTCTTACTTGTTTCCATGAGATTTTAAACCTTATTTAATCATCAAAATATCGACAATTTGATTATAGTATAGGCTTATCCATACTAGTCGTAAGTCTAATAGCTTAATAAGCCCTTAGACTCTCATCATTGTTCTAGGTATTTAATCACTTTGGGACTATTGTTATATATTTTAACAATATTTTCTCAAATTTTATCAATTCATAACCAACCCTAAAACAAGAATAGTGTCTAAAATGCATGTACAGGTCTGTTGAGGTCTACCTAGGCTGTGTAAGTAAATGAGCACTTTGTTGACCCTGAGGTCCTTTTCCTCAATTATGAATGGTTAAAACATTTAGTGTGACTTAAGGATTTTAAGTAAAAACTTGAAACACTTGCCTCCATCCTTATATTTCACTGTCTTATACATAATTCCTCTTACCTTTGCCCTCATATGTGATTCGACTTGTGTGTTAAGACTGGGTCTATCTGAGTTATTGATAGAGACAACCCATCTTTAGTACTTTGAATAACTAATTTTATTGAAAGATATTGAAATAATGTTCTTCCCTTAACAAATACATCCTTGAAACTAATTTTTGAACCCATCTCTTACTCAGTCATTTTACCTTTTCATGACTATTTTCATAGGCCTATGTACATCACTTTTAGGCCTAGTAAGACCCAATAGGCCATCAAACCTTAATATTGTTTACAATGACCTAGTTAATGAAAATATTATGGATATCATGAAAATCCTATTCTCATCCCTAAATTTTCCTTACCACCTTTCACTTCTTATTGATCACCATGCAGGGTTTCATACAATTAATTCTTACCAATAGTTCTACCTATAGGTAACTTTGTTGCCTATTAGGACTATGTAGACTTGTTTGAAGGATGGTTTCCTTTGCTGAAGGCCCTTTATTCACTCATCTATTATTTTTGTCTTTACTATGAAATTCACAGTGTCCATCATACATGATTTTCTCTAACTCTTATTTCTTGTAATTCTACCTCATCTTACAAGCTAGCTTTAGATGAGTTTTTGGTGTGAACTCAGTCTCTAAGACTTATCAAGGACTATCTTTACTCAATTCCCATTTCACAAGTGCATATACTCATCTCATGATATATATACCAATGTATAACCTTCAATCCTCTATTTTATTTTGTTCCTCACCCTATCATTGTGAGTGATAATTTATGCTTGCTATAGGAGACATTTTCACACTATATATAGATAGAGAAGAGGCATGGGACTGATTTAAAGCTATAAGGATGTCCTTAGGACTCACATCAGTCCTTAATGATTCACATTCAACTTGAAGAGTTACCACTCGAGCTATAAGGTTGTTTAGAACAAGAACACACATTACTTTAAACTCCTCAAACTTACCTTAGTTTCTGCTAACCAAGGAAACATTGACTATTGTAGGTGGATGTATTAGCCATAGGTATTCATTCAAGGTTTTGAATAAGATTACACATTCTTGATAGATTTGAAGATATTAATATTACTTGACCTTTATTTCTCCTCTAACATGTTATTCAAAGTTATCATTGCTTCTCTTTTGAGGTTATTTGCCTTTTTATATATCTCCCTCTAAGGTGAATACTCTATTTGTGTAATCTAATTTGAATGGCTTGAGGTTATTGATAAAGATTTGATGTTACACAACAAAATAATGGTGGAGATGGATAATGTGTAAGGTATAAATTAATATTAAATGAGGATAATAAGATAATAGATGACTATAACATGAATTTATATATTTCCAACACTAAAATGGACCTTTGCAACTACCATAACATTCATTTTGTAGATGAAACTATGTTTACCATGATAGTATATTGGGAATAGGAAATTGAAGGGCTAATTTAGAAATTATGTATTTTAGATGAGTGTTTGAGAGAGGTATAGGGGTTTAATAGGGTTCAAATGAACCATTATACAACCAATAACACCTTTCATTTACACTATTAGGCTTTGAGTACCCTGCAATATGTGGAAACCTGTATATAGTCTAAAAACATGAAATTTGGATTGCCTTCATACTCCACACATGTGAAACAGGGGTGGAAGTTGATAGATATGATCTGTTAGAACCTAAAAGCCACACAACAATGACTAGTTTACATAATTTTTTAAAAAAGATACCAAAACCATTGTACTTTCTCAACCTTACATAGATGAAGGAGGGAATTAGAGTGGCTAGTTTGTTAATGATTATTCATGAAGATCTAGCCATGAACCTACTAAAAAAATACATGGATAATAATTTTAAGGGACATATTTCATCTCACCAAAAGACCAGCTTTTGGTTTGATCTCTACTGTATGAAATGAATGAAAACCTAACAAATTGCCTAAGCTGCCAAAGAAGCCAGTGGAAAAGGAGCAATGGTTTTAGAATTATTATGATTCTTCTAACCTTGAAACTTCTTACATACATCTACATTAAATTACTCTATATTACCTAACTTCCCCTTGTACAGATTGAATATACCATTTTGTATAACTCACCAAATGTACCTAAAAACACCATTTTCACTATTTTTTGCATGATTTGACCTTGAACTGACATTTTAGGGTAAAGAGGAGGAAAACACAATTCATATGGCATTTAAAATTTATGGTATGGTAGAGGAAATTTGACACTTATTATCATGTGTGGGGCCCGTATGGATAGTAAGAAGGTGGGTATGGGTCTTAAAAGGGGCTTTCAAGGTTATGAAATGTATGGTGGTGGAAATATGGCATGAATAAGACCTTTTCAAGAACATTTCAATGAAATTTCCATTAAAATACTTCCCCTTCATCTACGTATTATAAAGTATAGAGGAAAATATGAGGTGATGGATGGCTAAAGGGGTGTTTAGAGGTAGTAAATTGAGCTTGAAAGAGTATATGATGGATACTAAACCTCAACACACCAAAAATACTCATACAATGGCCTCAAACAATGTTCAAACACCTTTACTAGACCTTCAAGGTATACCTTGACACTTTTTTTACTCACTTTAAGATCAAAATGACCATTGTCACCTCACCTAAGGACTTCAAGATATTTATGACACAAAGGGTTCAATTATGAAACTATGACGCACTAGTGACACTTCACATCCATACCACCAAGGCTCCAAATAGAATCCAAAAGTGAGTAGGCATCAGATAGTTGTCATCATGAGTATGCTAGGATAGTTGTCACCCAAATTTTTTTGATGTTAGGGGTTGAAATTTGGCCTATGAGGCCAAAATTTTAACATTTTTGGTGACTCTTAGGGGTGACTAGCTTGCTAGTCAAGAGGACCTAGCCACTTGCATGATAAGGATGACATGATGACTCAAACAAGGTAATATGACTTGAGTACCACTTGGACTACAACAAACAAAAAGACACAACAAAATAACTAAATAATAAACCTAACACCTAAGAATAATGAAATAGGACACCAAATAAAAAAGATAAGTATCAACAAACTTGTGTGACACTTATTGAAACATGATAAGAAACTACTAGAAGCCACTAACTAAAACATTCCTCATCTCTCCTCTAGGATCAAAAGTGAAACTCATTTTATAAAGTTATCTCCATTGGGTCAATTTGGCACATGATGATAGAAGTGAAATCATGTAATGTCTATTACATGAAGGATCCCACTTGCAACTAAAGGCATTGTCATACTCATGGCCTCTTAAGAAGGCAAATGGATCCTCTTGCTCAACTCTCGGGTATATATATTGGCTAGGTGAGTTAAGAACCTAGTCATACTCCTCTGACACTCATCTTTCTTGTATGAACATCATGAATTTTGCCTCAGTCACATACTTCTATCGGTCATGTTGGGCAGTTTAAAGCAAATATTAAAATATGCCTAGAGGGTTGATTTCAAGAATAGGTGGATCTTATTTGATGGTTTTTTTAGCCAACTTAAGTTCATACCTATCCTACAAGAGTGAAGATGCATATTCGGTGGAAGAAGGGGTTGGTAACCATGATTGAACACTTCAAAAAAGTCATCTTCACATAGAATAGTCTCTTGGAGTGCATTCTTAAAGGGCTATCTACTTCTTGATTGATGTTATTTGATTTTTCAACATAGAATATATCATAAAATGCTTCAAGGGGAGAGTATCTTGCCTCTATGATGTTATAAAAATCACTTTATTGATCCTTTGAAACTCCATCCTCAATAACCACTTGATGAATTAGCAAGCTCTTAGAGTTGATTTGTTCTCCATCCTTATTGGCTTTTCTATAACTTTATTTTAAAATAGATACTATATTTTAAGGACTACCATGATGAAGGGTAATGTCCATGTCATCAAAGAGGTCCTAGAAATCATCCTCATCTTTATTATCTGATGTTTCTTTCTTTTGTGGCTCATCTAGTCCTTGTAGGCCATCTTATTTTGTATCTTTGAATGTTGAATGTTGTCCCTCTTTACCAAGGGGTGTTCCAAGGAAAAACTCCTCTTCAACCTCTGATAATTCATCATAACAATCTACCAATTCAAATTGATTTTATTTACTCACCTCTTCAAGGAGTGGTATAAGATATTCTTGGATTGATTTCAAGATACATGACATGTATGATTCATTTCTTTCATTCAGTTATTTGTCTTCAACAATCATCATCTTCTCCTTATTTTTCAAATTTCTTTAGATGGATCTCTAAGATGTAAATGACTTAGACTCTTGAATGATTTTAGGTTTTCTTGACTGTTCTTCTCTATCCCTTGATTTCAGCACTTGGTTCCAAGATGGACACTTAGGCTTAGGAGTTTCTTGCATTGAGTGTTTTGTAGTTTGGGGCATGAAAAGAGGTATGCATAGATGAGATTATGTTGTTTTTGTAGCTGATATGGACTGATGCAAGTGTTGGTCTATAACCTAAATTTTCTTGGTAAGGTAGGTTTCAAAATTAGTCCTTGGCTGATCAAGGGTCTTCTCATGATAACTAGCTCTTTTAATGCACACCTTTTCCTCTTCTTGCACTCTTTCTTGGATGGATTTGCATGATGGAAAAGTTGAGAAGGATTGTGAAGGGTTTGGAGGGATTTAAAACCTAATTATTTGAATATTTTAAGGGGGGATGGGTAGCTTAGTATGAGACTAATGTGGGGTAGATTAGAAGATAGGATGGTGATGTTGGTGAACCTATTGCTCCTTATGTACAATCAATTTCTCCTCAATCTTGGAAATCAAACCTTCTATGTTAAGAATGTCACTTTTAACCCTTGAATTACCTTTCATAATGAAGGATATCCACTCTAATTTTTCCTACTATAATAAATTTATAACACTCTCAATCACATGCTTAGGAATCTCTTACCCATGTCCTTTTAATGTGTTAATGTTTACCATATGACTCTCATAATCCAATAGGGTCTTTTTAAGGTTGGATATGGAGTGAATTAGGGCATAATTATGTTGGTAAAGAGCATCATGGTGCTATCATGACTAATTAGATTGGTAATTAGGATACCAATGAGTTAGATGATGCTCATAACAAGGTTAGAAGTCTTGGCAATAGGGAGACTCATCATAGGGATGAAAAGGGTGAATGTATGGTTGATAGGAATCACAATGATATTAAAATAGATCATGGGGATACTCATAAATAAGTGAACAAAATAATTATTCCTCATATAACTCCATAATTAATCATTAAGCACATGAAAATCCTTGAAACTATGGACAATAACTCTTCTTACCCTTGAAGTGAAGACTTGCCATGAACTTTGTTATGACTCCTAATTGTAAACTATGAGTGTTTGAAGATCCTTAAGATGATTGCAAATGTTACTAATCAATGACATTTTCTTATAGATGTACTCCAAGTCTTCCAAGGCATGCTTCAAGTTACTTGAAATATGGTCCCATTAAGAGTGTCATAACTGTTAGCTACCCAGGTTTCATCCTTCTTGAGGAAGATTATTCAATCCCTCCCTAAACTTGGAATAATGTAGGATTGACTTATATGTTGTGGGTTACATATTTTTTAGGCCAAACTTATATTTTTATGGGGTTAGCTCCCCTGATTTGCTCACTTGATGTCTCTTTCTAAGACCTAACTCTATTGTGATGAAAATGGATAAGGAAGTTTCATAATTGAAAACTACACTAAAGTGGTTGTGCACCAGTATGACAGTTCCATCACTCAAATTGAACCCAAAAACACTAATGGATAATGCATAATATTGAACTAGTATATCCAATGTTTTATAGGAATTAATATTTCATGTAGAGGTTGATCTTGTATGGATAAAGCATGAGGGAAATAAGAGAAAGATCTGATTCCATACTCTTATAGTCAAATCTCCACTTTTGAACTCAACCATCAGCATCCTAACACACTACAAAACCTACAAAAAACACTTTTTAGCATCTAGGTGAAGGATTAGACCTGAAAAAGTGAAATCAAACCACTTATGCATATCAAACAATCATACACACACTAGACACTGATCATAGAAAAGTTGGAATAATGTATTAACAATCCAAGAGGTATTTAGAGTATAAATTAGGTAGAGTCTCCTCATGCCCAAGAGAGGGATACAAAATAAGGCCTAAGGTTTAAATAAATAATAGTTGAGGAGAGAAAAGAGAGATAAATATGGCATGAAGGAGAGAATAAGAGGTCATAAATGATCATGGTCCACTCCATACAATAGTTACATCAATTAAATAGTCCCCTCTCTAACCTTCTCCATGTGTAACCTTCCTTAATGTCTCTTTTTTTCATTGAAGTGGGGTAAGGGAGGATGAGTTAGCTTTATTTATCCTCATCAAAGGTTTTACCAAGCCCAAAATAGTCCACTTCTCTTCTACATGGTAGTGACAAGGTGAATTGAATTTCAATTAGCCTCCATGAGGCACTGGGTAGCTTACTAGCCCTCTCATGCACATTGAATGACCTTGAGAAACTGATACCATATCATATATTGACCATAAGGAGTGTATATCTCACCTTATAATTAGTTACATGGAGTAATGGAAGTGTGTTGGTCCTCATATCAATCCCTAAATGCTAACCTTCAACCTTTGTTGTTGATCATGTAAGATAATTAGGCCAATTAGGCCTTATATCTTGACTGTATATGTGTTATCTGACATGAAACATAAAAAAACCTTAGAAATATATGGATGAGTGGGTTTTAGACCTAAACCAACATCATCAACCATAATATAGGATTGTCTAGGTATTAGGCACTTGTAATTTCACTTTTCATAGCTGACTATTCCACCTTTCTCTAGCATTTGCAAATTGGAAATTTTGAATGAAATTGAAATGGAATTTATATATGAAATTTTTGACATGTTATGACTTGAGAATCTGAATCAAGTCCCAAACTATCCTCTCCAATGATTGTAAATTCCTTGACCACTTATGTACCCTATTTTGTACCCAAAATCTTGGAAAAATACAAAATTTTGACACTTTCATATAGTGTTTATACAAATAAATGCTAGGTTTGGAGTCTTATCTAAGTTATCTTGACATTATAGGTGTTTTTTAGACCATTATAGGGTGCTAAGATGCCAAAATATTAAGCTTTCCAAAACTAGGTCTGCATAGGGTTTTAGAGAGGTTTTGGGTATCTAGTACTCTTAGCAATGATTGATAGAGTATGAAACCCTAAACCAAAAAATAATATTATGGATTTTAATTAAATGTAACCCTTCAACTTCCCTAATAATATTTGGTTCCCATGTAAAGAGTGTGCCAATATGTGAATGTAGAGAATTAGGCTTATGGGTTTTGCTAGGCAGTATGTGTAGGCTAATCTCTTAGAATTTATTCATACACCTAAGCTCCTAAATATATATCACTCTTTCATGAATTTTAAGTGAATAGGGGTGCCTAAAATCCCATAGTATAATTTTCTCTAAGTTTTTATGACATGCAAGATACAAGCTTCTGAAGTGATGGTTCAAACTAGCTATACGCCCTGAGTGGTTTGAGCTAGTTCCCTAAGACCATATTGACCCTTTTATGCACTACCATTCTTAAAATATATTTAATAATAATTATTTCATCATCTTACACCTCATAATGAATTAATTCTTTCTCAATATATTCTAGATATACTG
The DNA here is from genome assembly GCA_037957365.1 of Torreya grandis. NCBI lineage: Eukaryota > Viridiplantae > Streptophyta > Pinopsida > Cupressales > Taxaceae > Torreya > Torreya grandis. The sequence continues at coordinate 5,141,132 of JARHVA010000238.1, read as the reverse complement.
CCATGGTGATGTAGGCCTTCTAGACCTAAGACAAGACTTTAAGCCTAATTGGCCTAATCTGAGTATTCAAGGTCTAAGTGATCTATATATGATATATGGATTAAATATAATAATACAAACCTTATCTCACCTATTTAAAATTTTTTCTCATACCCTCAGATCTCTAGTTCTAATCATGTTCTTATTGTCTTGTATGACTGGCTATAGGCAATAGTCAAAATTGTTAAGTTTGAGTGTATGAGGTTTGGGGGGTTTGAGGAGGATTAAAATGTTTATGGAGTTTTGAATACATATTATATCTTCATATTATAATCCTTACCATAATTGAGACCTTTTACATGACACTATGGCATATATACCTTTATCTCCCTTGCCTGGGGTTTTTAGGCAGTCAAGGCTATGAAACCCTAAGGTCTGAATTTAAATGTTTTGTTGCTCATCTAGGAAATTTACCACTTTATAGGTCATGAAATGATATAAATAATTATTTCCATGATATTTTACATCTTAGTTAAGCACCAAAATATATACAAGTTGATTCTAGTATAGGCTTATCCATACTAGTCTTAGGCCTAATGACATAATAATCACTTAGACTCTCCTCACTATTCTAGGTCCTCAATCAGTTGGGGATTATTATTATATCTTATGAACAAATTTTCTCAGATGTTTTAAATTTATAACCAACCATCAAACAATCATAATGTCTACAAAATGCATGTATAGGCATGTTGAGGTCTGCCTAGGCTATGTAAGCAAGTGAACACTTTGTTGACCCTGAGGTCCTTTTCCTCAATTATGAAAGATTAAACCATTCAGAGTGATTTAAGTATTTTAATAAACAAATTGAAACACTTTCCTCCATCCTTATATTTCACTCTCTTATACATAATTCCTCTTACTCTTACACTCATATGTGATTCTGCCTATGTGTTAAGACTAGGTCTAACCGAGATATTGATAGAGATAACCTATATTTAGTAACTTAAACCACTGATCTAATTGAAATATATTATGAGAAGGTTATTAAATTGACAAATAAACCCTTGAAACTACTTGTTGAATCCATTTCTTACTCAGTCATTTCGCATTTTCCTTGACTATTTGCATAGGCCTATATACATTAGTTTTAGACCTAGTAAGACCCAATAGGTCATCAGACCTTTCTCTTATTTTCAAGACCTAGCTAATGAAAATATAATGCATATCATTAAAATCTTGTTCTCATCCCTAAATTATCCTTACCACCTTTCACTTCTTGTTGATCACCATCTAGGGTTTCGTACTTTCATTTCTTACCAATAGTTCTGCCTATAGGTGACTTTCTTGTCTGCTAGGACTGTGTGGACTTATTTGAAGGATGGTTTCCTTTATTAAAAACCCTTTATTCACTCACTAGTTCTTGTTGTATTTAATATGAAATCCTTGGTCTCCATCATACATGACACTCTAACTCTTGTTTCTTGTAACTGTCTGCCTCATCTAACCAACTAGCTGTAGGTGAGATTTTGGTGTGAACTTAGTCTTTAAGACTTCTCAAGGACCTTCTCTACTCAATTTCCATATCACAACTATATACCTTCATCTCATTATATATAGACTAGTGGCTAACCCTCATTCCTCTATTTTATTTTTTCCTCACCCTATCACTATGAGTGGTACATTATGCTTGTTGTAGGTGACATTTTCACACTGTGTACAGATAAAGGAGAGGCTTGGGACTAATTTAAAGCTATAAGGATGGCCTTAGCACTCTCATCAATCCTTGATGACCCAAATTAAAATTGGAGAGGAAAAAATCTATCTATAAGGTTGATTTATATCAAGAACACACATTACCATAACCTCCTCAAACTTACCTTAGTTTCTGCTAACCAAGGAAACATTGACTATTGTAGGTGGATGTACTAGCCCTGTGTATGCATTCAAGGTCTTAACTATTCTTACCCCTTGTTGATTGAGTTGAAGGTATTTTTATTACTTGGCCTTGATTTATCCTCTAATGTTTTCTTAAAATTTATCATTACTTCTCTTCTTAGTTTCTTTACCTTTCTATATATCTCCCTCTAAGGTGAACACTCTAGGTGTGTAGTCTGCTTTGAATGGCTTGAGGTGACTAAGTAAGATTTGTTGTTGTATAACAGATTGATGGTGGAGATAGATATAATGTAAGTATAAATGAAGATAAAATGAGGGTAATAATACAAGATATGACTATAATATGAATAGGATTATGCATTTTCAACACTAAAAGGGACCTCTATAGCTACCATAACATTCCTTCTACAAATGAAACTATGTTTACCATGATAGTCCATTAGGAATAAGACCTTGAAGGGATAATTAATAAATGATGAAGTCTAGTTGAGTGTTTAAGAGAGGCATAGGGGTTCAAGAAGAGAAAATGAATGATTACACAACCAAAAACACCATTCACTTACACTATCAAGCCTTAAGTACCCTATAATATGTGGAAAGCTATATATAGTTTACAGATATGAAGAACCATGAAGTTTAGTTTGACTTCATACTCCAAACGTGTGAAATAGGGGTGGAGGTTGATAGAGATGATCTATTAGAACCTAATTAAAAAATAATAATAACTAGTTTGCATAAATTCTTCAAAAAATTATTAAATTTGTTGTAATTTATCAACCTTACACAAATGAAAGAGGGAATTAGAGTGGCTAGTTTGTTAATTATTGTTCATGAAGGTATGGCCATGAACCTAATTAAAAAAAACATGGATAAGAAGTTCAAGGGACATATATAATCTCCCCAAAATACTAGCTCCTAGTTTGATCTCTCCTGTATGAAATGAAGTAAACCCTGACAGACTACCTGGGCTACCAAGGAAGCTAGTGGAAAAGGAGCAATGGTTTTAGACCTATTTTGATTATTTTGACCCTAAAAATTCTTCCATACATCTACATTGAAGTCCTCTATATTACCTGACTCCCCCTTTTATGGACTGGTTGTACCATTCCATAGAACTCACCAAATGCACCTGAAAACACCATTTTTCACTATTTTTTGCATGATTTTACCTTAAACCAATATTTTAGGGTAAAGAGGGGAAAAAACACAAGTCATATAGCATTTAAAATTGATGTTATGTCAGAGAGAAGTTGAAATGACACTTATCATGTGTGGGGACCATGAGGCTAGTGAGAAGGTGTGTATGGGTCTTAAAAGGGGTTTTTAAGGTCATGAAATGTATGGTGTTGATAATATGGTGTGGATAAGACCTTTTCAAGACCCCTTTTAATGTAATTTCCATTAAAATACTTCCACTTCATCTAGGTATTATCAAGTATAAATGAAAATATAAGGTGATGGATGGATTAAGGAGTGTTTAGAGGTACTAATTGAACTTGAAAGAGTTTATGATGGGCAATAAACCTCAACACACCACAAATATTCATATCATGGCCTTAAACAATGTTTAAACACCTTTACTAGACCTTCAAGGTACCTTGACACTCTGTTTACTCACTCTAAGACAATAAGGACCATTGTAACCTCACCAAAGGACTTAAAGAGATTTATGACACAAAGGATTCAATCATGAAACTATGATGCACCAATGACACTTCTCATCTATACTACCAAGGTTCAAAATATGACCAATAAAGACATGATCATGCATGATGTCACCATGAGTAGGCTAGGATAGTTTTCACCTATAAGTATTTGATGTTAGGGGTTGACATTTCGCATGTGAGGCCAAAATGTCAACAACAAGGTCTATATAAGTCTTCATTAGACCTTATTAGCATTATTTAAGGTTAGTTTGGAGAAGTTAAGGTAATGTTATGTTTTGGTCATATAGTGATCTAGGCATGTCATGGAGAGATAAGGCATGGTAAATTTGTGTCATAGGTGATTAGGGGTTTATTAAGATTATTATATGTCTTAAAAATATTTTCATAACATTTCATGGTGTTTTGAAAACTTTAAAGATGACGTGTAGACTTGAAGGTGTTAAAAATACATGAAAAGGTGATTTTTGGATAACATTTATGTATGTCAAAGTTGCCTAAGTGAAAAATACATACCAAACACATTAAAAATAACTTGGATCAGTTAAAAAACTACCACACCTGTCAACATGTCAAAAAAAGGTCAGATTCTTGAGTTTTAATGCCATCTTGAGGAGTTAAGGAAGTTGTATAGAGTTTTAGAAGGCACTTGCAAGTGAAAAGAGTTCTATAGCATCCTTTGAGATTATATAGGTTAATAAAAATATTGGAATGAATTTTTAACTCTCATAACTTTAGGAAACCTTCTCTCTCTTCCATCACTCCATTCACAAACTAGTAAAGGCCAAATTCTATCAAATGGTACAAGTCGTACAGGTAGAGTTGGGGGATAATATTTTGGAAAATTTTTAGGAACCATATGGGCTTCCAATTTATGTCATTGGTAATTATATTAGTATCCTTATACTTATGAATAATATCTAAGGAGATAGACTACTTTTTAAAAGCTCAGATCCCCACAGGATAAGTTTTGAGTAACTTTAGAACAAGTGTAAATATTTTTGCTACATGAAACCAGTTGGAGTGAGTTATTAGAGGCTTGTATATGTCCCATACACATTCAATATATTGATGATCAACTACCCCCTATTCCCATAATGGGGACCCTCCTTTCTTCAAATTCCTAAAATGCCAAAGATGCTAAGCATGTTAAATCATTTGATTGTATTTAGATTTGGTTTTGTTTACCATTAATTATGATTCTATGTTTCTTGGTTAATCACTCATTTTGAAATAAGATTTAGTACTTAGAAATATCTAGATTATTTCAAGTTTATTCAAGTTTCATTCAATAATAAGATATTAACCATTGATGGTTCAGTGACATGCAAACATGCTCTCACTAAAAGAGCATGATATCACTTTTTAATGGACATGAATGCAACAAAATTCACTAATTTTTATTAGATTAACCTTGGGTTTTATTTAAGACATTCATTTTTAAGATTTATGTTTTTGAATTTGTTTAAATTTACTTAAGATGGACTATGACATCTTCAAAAATCTAATTTAATTTCTCACTTGACCTTACAATACATCAAAATTAAAGTAGTTATTTGTGATGCCTCATAGGATGTCAAATTATGGACTCAATCTTAAAGGATAGGTGTTTACTTCACCAGGATATGTAACACCCTAAATATACATTACACCCCATGTAGGATACCTAGAGCAGATCTACTGAGTCTGTGAGCTACATGGTACCATATGGAGATCTTACAAGAAGACTAGCCATTGGAATTAAAATCTAAAGGCTATATGTCATGAAATTATCCCTTTCAAGAAAACCCATTCAATCTGAGTCACTATGCATCCACCACACATCCTTCCATAATGTTAAAGCCTACAAGATACCACCACATGTCTTAATCATGACCAACTGAACCTGAGTGGCGCTCCAAAGTGACATGTGTTCCCTTCAAGTTCATCTAAGATTGACATGTGTCCACATCATATTTCATCCATCTAGAGCTCATGATATCTTATAAGATAGACACATGGTTTCATCTAAGCCATCTGATCTAGATTTGATGACGTATAACTATTTGTGGCTCCTTCTGAGAGCAACTCTTGGTAGAGAAAGAACAAATGCCCATGAGAGTGATGTGTGCCCACTTTAAACCCATGCAATGATGACACATGTCATTTTCATGAAGCTACATCCCAATATCAACCAAAACCCCTCCAAAAGTGACATGTGTCCACCTTGGGCCTATGTAATGATGTCGTTTACCATTCCCACAAAGATGCATTTTGAGATCCACTAGATTGCCTCCAAAAAAGACATGTGTCTCCACCCAAGCTATATAATTAGTGTCAAGCTACCAATAATTGTCCTGAATCTTTCTCAAGAAGATATCTAGTAAAGGAAAGCCATGATTGCCTATGAGAAAGCCACTTAGTAAAGAAGGGCTTGATTGCTTACGAGAATGACATGCAACACTCTCACTATCAATCAAAACTAAAAGGTACCACCCAAGATCTCACCATGAATTAAATTATGCCACATGGTAGGATATAAATGAGTCATCAAAGTAAGCTACATTCCAAGAGCCTAAGAGCAATCAAAAGGTGTCATGTATCCAAACTTAAAGCTGACTAAACAACTTAGTCATATTCAGGCCTTATGAATGCCTAGCTAGATTTGAGGTGGTAGCCACACGTCAAAAGGTGGAAATCCTTATCTTTAAAGCTAAAATTGATGGTATATCAAATTCAAATTAGAACCAAATTTTAATTCTCATGTGATTAAATGCCAAAAGCAATAGTTCAAAGTTTTTTTTCAAATATAAGCAAGGTTGACAAGCTTACCATTAATACAACATAAACCATGATTTCCATCAACCTTGAATTAATCAAAGTGATCTTTTAAAGTATACTCAACTTAGATATTATTACCTACATTATATTTAAAGCTATATGTGTGATCTCTCTCTTTGTTATCTACATTCTCCCAATATAACAAAGATCAATCTTCTCATAGGTTTCGCCTTAGCCAACATTGTTGGAGCTCAAAAGTTATAGAGAGAAATAGAAGGATGTTGGTTGATACCCAAGATATTATAGATATGACACAAGTAGGTCCCTTCACCCCAGGTAAGAACATCTTTGTCATAAATGATGACTTTTTATTCCATTATGGCAATTTAGTTATTTTCAAGGATACATAAATCATCCCCAAGGCCATAAATTTAGGGGACATTCATTACAATATCATCTATTTCAATGTTGAAGGAGATATAGATGTTGATGAGGGAAAAACTATGACCCATATTATTCAAATGGATTTAGACATCCTTGTAATCAATGCTTCTAGTCTTCACAAGGCCATAGCAAAACTAGAGGTCATGCCTTGTGCTAACCTAGTCTATGGTATCTTTGGAAGGATGAGATGCAAGGATGGGTTGCTCAAATTAATGAACCAAGGGCTCCTAATTACTTTCATCATAGGGACCAAATTCAAAAAATAGTATGACGTACCTATGCCATAGTTAGAATACAACTAGAGCATCATTAACAACTGATATGAAGTTTACTCACTAGAAAAGGTCTTGGCATCATGGGTAATCGACCCATTTGGAGTTGTCTTTATGGATGACTAAGAGAACATACATATTCATCAATACAGGGAGTCAGGATTGTCCTCTCTCTCCTTAATAGAATATTTGTAAATTCACATATAGGCTTTGTAGACATAAGAACTCTTCCATTACTACAAATCATCTTAGAGGACTAGCAAATTCCCCCACTTAGGGATATTATTAGAAACAATCTAGTTTATGCAATAAATGAAACTTGTTATAATAGTGCTCCATTCTTCATGATGAGTTACATATTAGATGTAATCTACACAACTACCTAATTATGTCATAACTCAATGGTCCCTCGAACAATCAAAGGTTGTGCCACATCTATTCTCTACAATGCACATTCACCACTTTTATGTGTAATATAAAGGTAATTGCATAAGACTTCTACCTAATTGTCTAAAAATCAATCATCGAGTTTTAGTTGTTGAGGATTCCCCTAGAGGTCAGACAGACATTAAGAGACATGGGTAGCTAGTAGTTATACTTAGATTGCATAGTCATCTAAATAGAAGGTGTGATGGTGGATCCCCTAAAGGTCACCAGATATGTACCAATGAAACTGGTTGAGGAAGAGATGGCCTACCCACTACTATATGGAATTAATGGAATCTTTAAGAACAAGAAGAAGATAGTCCCCTACAAGGTCCCATACAAGCTAGGGAGGGCCAAAATATAAAATGGCATTATGTCATTGTGGTTCTAAGGCATAGGGACTCATATCTATCACTTAAGGATAACTTCAGACTATGGGATCCAAATGGTGTCATTGCCAAACATTTGATTAAATTCAAGAAGGACATAGCTATGGATTATAAGTATTAGGAAGAGGTGCATGAATGTATATACCAAGATGCCATGAATGATGAGTTAGTCCTCAAAAATGTTGCAAGAAAGAATATTGAGCTAGAAATTAGGTTAGATATAGAGAAGAAGAAAGAAGACATTATAAAGCCTCAACCAATACCAAATCATATAAGCATGTTTGATGTAGACTATGATGAGGGAAAATAAAAAGAGGAAGAGGACAATGTTCCTCTCATTAGGAATAAAACTTGTAAACCTCCATTATAGGCTACTTCAAGCAGTCAAGGCATACTTCCAAGCTTTGAGCAAGGAGGATCAGTCAGCCAACATGAATGCTCTCAAGGTCCTACATTTATCTCTACATCTAACATGGGAGTTACTCGAGAGATCATAATTCAACCTAATCTCAATTTCATTGACCTTGAAGAATTATAGCAAGGCATTGAGTTCTTAATAGAGGAACTACAAGTGTTGTCAGGGAGAAATATTAAAAAGGTTTACAAAACAAAGAAAGAGTCTAGGACCACCATGAGAGGGGTAATGCCTCCTCCATCATCTCCCCAAGATCCCACTATAAGTACAACACCACTACCTTTTTTTAACTACTTCTACCTTTGTTTCTACTTCCACTTCCATGTTTGGTCTACCCACCATTACTTTTCCATTAGCTCCATTATCTTAAGCTACTACAACTACATCTACCCAATCCTCAATGGATACTATCATGAGACAAGCTAGTAACTCTTTTAGATTCACCTTCCCCTAATTTATTTCTTATGCCACTACACATATGACTTCTTCCCAGGCAACCACAACTAGCGCCTTGCAATTGTTTCCCTTATACCTACAAATCCATTGAAACCTATATCAAAGCAATTCACCTTTTAAAATCCACTCAATATTACCACAACTTCTAAAATGAGTGTGCCTTCAAAGTTACCTTCATTCATTCTTAACATGGGCCCTACCAAATATTTAATCGACCCACTTAGGTAGCTAGGCCCAACAAACTTATACATCCCTACTATAGCCTTGGCCTCATCTTCTACCCAAGCACCTCCATTACATCCACCTCCCACATAGAAAATACCTAATGCTACCCAAAATAAGGTTGGAGACATCATATAGGAAATAAGGCAAGAGAGGCCTCAAGTAGTCCTCTCTACACCCCAAGTTGGCAGGAGGTTTGATGCAAACATAAGAACCATGAATAGGGTGGTGAGAAGGCAAGTTGAGAAACCATAGTCCAACATAGCTATGGTCCATGAAAGTGAAGAGTCCCTCTTCACTTTGACAAAGAATAGGAAGGATGGACCTAGAGAGGTATAAGAATACATAAAGGACCCTGTGTCCTGAGTTCAAGCCTAGGCAGAGTCCACAATTGCCTTGATGAAGGGGATGCAGTAGGAATTGAAAAGGTTGAAGGAACAAGCATTACCAGTAGTGCTAGATGACACTATAATTAAAATAATAAATGATATTATTAATGTCTTCAAATTATATAAGGTCATGAAGAGGAGACAATATGATGGGGCCCTGCAATCCAAGGTGATCATTAAACTTGACCAAAAGCTTGCATTTTATGATGCTAATTTGGAAAACTTGGATAGAGTGGCAAGAAGTAATAAGTTCCCTAACCTCAAGGTGTTTTCAATTGAGGATATAATTATTATATAGACCATTGTAATGAATAGAAGAATGATCTTGAAAAGATGGTTAGATCAAGTTAGATTCAACTACATCCTTAGAAAAAATTTAAAAGATTGCCTTGCTACTCAAGAAGGCCATGGTCACTAGGATGACCAAGCGTAATGGATCCTTCATGGATGATTAAGGGTTTAGAGCCTACATAAAGGTGTTCATTTCTAAGTTCTAACAAGACATAGCCAATGTGAAGGCTGCTACCAAGGTGATTAATATTGTGGAATTTACTAATCAAAGGCTGGAAAAGGTAGAAGAAATTAAAGAAATATTAAAGCCAATACTTACACAACATGGGAAACTCATCCATGAGATACCTAACTTGTTTCATCATATGATATTAGACTTTACCTAGATATATCTAGATTACTTGGCATGTGCAGAGGTTTGGATAAAAGAAGAGGTAGAGAAGAAACAAAAACAATAGCTATAATCTAGTTAGAAACCTCCTTTAGGACCTTAGAGAATATTCCACTACATTTTGTAAATTTGAATTAGAATATTCCACTGCATGTAAAATTTTATCCACTTAGCTATTTGGGCACATTTTTGGGCCCACTTAAACTTATGTAGGCAGTTTTGAAGCCTATGTATAGGGATGTTTCCCTCATTTCTAAAGTATAAAATAATTGTTACAATAATAAATGCAAATAGCCATAGAATTTGAGAGTTTATCCAAAGTGATTTATTGTGTGTGTTCTATGATTTCTAATTCTCATGCTTTTAGATGACTAATAGTTTCTTTTCTACAAGTTAATTTGGAAATTACATTCAATAGATGTATTAATTAGCCTGAGTTTAACACTAGGATAACAATTCTATTAGTATACATGCTCTATTTTCATCTTATTGTAGCTAAATGTGCTACGTAATTTACTATGAATGAGTAATATTTGTGCAATATATGCTTCTTGATATATGCATCTATTTTCCTCTAAAGCTTCAACTACATTTTTTTATCTTTGAGCATTACACTAGAGTTGATGAATTTTAATTTTTGTGTTTTTGTCTTAGTAGTTATAAGAACTAGCACCTTTGATCACCTTAAGCAAATTCTCTTTTTTGCCTTACCCTATTTACTCTTAGATCCACCTATGACTCACTTTAGCTTATTAAATGTTGTAAATATTCATTGTTTTTTTATATTTTGGGCAATACTATCCAAAACTTATAACAATTGCACAAATATAATAAAGAACAAAGTGTCACTGCATAATATATGCTGTCCCTACAATAGGGTTTGCTTGCAAACTTCTAAGTGGTGACCATCTATCTACTATTTATGCTATTACTAGTAGTAATTGTGTTAATAACTCAAGCCCTAAATTTTCCAAGACTCAAAATTTAGTTTATTACTTTCCCCTTTCTCCCTAGTGACACATGGAGCATAATAAGTGCATCAATAGGAAGGGAAAAGTCGGCACTAGAAGGAGGGCCTTTATGCAATTGCTTTCATGAATCTTTGTATAATTGTAGCGTATTTCATTAAAATTGTGCATAATTGTTTCAAAGTATGCAAATATTATTAAATAACACTAAATATCTACATTCTTTTCATGAATATTTTCATCCTTTATAGGAATCTTTGCATTCTTTGAAGCATTTCATCAAAGATAGTGTTCATTCATGGAAATTTGGTAAAATAATATAGATATTTGTCTAAATTTGTGTAAAGATAGGTGAAATACCCCAATCTTTAGGTATATTAAAGGTTGTTTTGGTCATCTTTACAAAGCTTCACATATATTTTCTATATAGTCTTGATATTTGTATAAATTTATGCAAAGGTCAATCTTTGAGACCTCATTTATACTAGATCAAGGCTTTTAAGATCATAATTACTTTAATTCATTTGGATTTAAGTAAACCTTTGCATATATTTATGTTTAATGTTATTTTTAAGTGCTCAAACATTCTTAGACTATTAAATTATATTTAGAAGTTCTTTAAATATTGGTCTAACATCGATCTTTATAGTGTAACATGAAAAGCTAATGATATTTATGCAGGTACTAAAAACTTTGAGGTTTCAAGTCTTATATCCTCAAAGATCGAGGTAAAACTAGTAGATATTGTTTGTCTAAGGCTTTTCCCATAAAATATTGATTTATCTTTATGATATTTGCCACTTTTAAAGCTATCTTTGAGTTTCCTTTTCTATTAGTATCTATTTTGCATCTTGGAGTTGCCTAGGATTAGAACCAGATTCTGAACCTAGGATCCCTTTATCATCTTTAGAAACCCATAAGAAGGATAAAAATAATAAAGGTAGGTGTATAAAGTCTAGGACCTATCCAAATTCCCCATCTATCCAAAATTTTCAACCCCTCATTCTAATCATGGCATGGTTATTTTACTCATCCACTAATTTCCCCAGGCCCGTGCATAATCTGTCTAAGAATCTAAAAAAGTATCTACCTCTCTTTACCCCCACTAGGAGAGTGACCATTGAAGAGAACATGAAGTCATTTAAGGCATCTTTGAGGCTTTTCAATCTTATATATGAGGATGTGGCCTATCTCTATTTTCCCTTAACCCTCAGGGATGTGGCTTATGATTGGTTCCTCAACTTGCCTAAATACCCCATCATGGGATGTGGTCAACTTAATGATACATTTATTTCCCAATTTGGAAGGGTAGTTAGCTTGAGAGTTGTATACCAATAATTTACCACTCACAAAAGGGACCTGAAAGAACCAATTAGAATATTCAACACAAGGTTCCAAAAGATGTATAGCTTGACATCCCCACCCTATAAGCTGACATACAATTTAGCTTTGGAGATATACAAGAATGCTTTATCCCCAATGAAATATATCTTCCTAAGAATAGATTTGAATATTAATATGTTGCCTTTAGCATACGATAAACCCATCCATATTGATGAGTAAATACAACCATAGGGACATCTGGCTTTGTCTATACCAAATATTAATCTAATGATGCCTACTCTAAATGTCATCCCCAACATGAATCAAAACATGCCTATGTTAAACTAACTGATAGTAATGAATTAGTTATCTTTGAGCCATGATTTACCCAACCAACCATTAGGTTTATTTAACTAATCAAATTCTAGAGCACATCCACAAAATAACACTAGTTAAATACTGATACCTATAAATATTACCAATGTCTAGAATGCAACCCAAAATAAGAACTTAGAGCCTCCAAAGGGAGAGATAGACTCAATACAAAGCACTATTTAGAAATTCGTTAATGATTTATTGGATCTAAAGAAATAGATGGGGAATATGGGTGAGAATTCTAATAAAAATTATAATTTCTAGAGATATAATAGGCCTAACAATAGTAGTGACCCCCTTTAAGCAAATTGCCTAAGATCAACATTTGTGAGATGGCCTTGACTAACTGGTTTTAGGTACATAATACATCTAGACATGAAGAGATAGACTGTGTCGGGTTCTTCCATGCATTTGAAACCATTTAGGGCCAAATATAGGGACTCAAAATGAATCTCACTGATCAAAACAATATTAAGAGCTCTGATAATACCAATGATGCCTCTAGATCCTCAAAAACTATTCTCATGGTTGAGACCTATGACTTTCCTAATCAAGATAAAAATGAGCTTGAAGATAATGTTGAAGAAATACATGCTTTCTAATAATACTAGAGGTACAACTATGCCTTGATAAGTAAAGGTCAAAACCCACCTTTGACAACTTACACCCCACCTAATAAAATAGATACACCTCTTGATGGTTAAATAGATAATAATCCTCCACACCCTAAAGGTAAGGAGAGTTAGCCAACAACAGAAGCTCCATGCTCAACATCAAATGGTGGATACAAATAGTGGAAGATATGAAGAAGATCAAGGAAAATATAACATTGCATGAGCTCACTTAGATCACTAAATGTGATTTGTTAATTAAATCATTAAATAAAAGGCCTGGCTCTAGTAAAGCTAAATCAACTCATGCAAATGTGGTGATGTACAAGAGTAAACATGAGGATCCATTATTTTTATTGATTGTTAGAATCTTTGTAATAATCTTCATAATTGTTTACTCGAGTCTAGTGCTTTAACTAACATTATGCCTTTAGGAATCTATGAAGAATTAGGATTGAACCTAGTCAAATTAGATAAGGTGGTGGTAAAAATGGACAAATCAAGATTGAAAGTAATGGGAGAATTATTTAATATTCACATGTACCTAACCTAAGACAATCATATCTAATAATTCATCAACATCCAAATCATTAACATACCTGAAGCTTACATATTTTTTTGAGCCACAACTAGACTAAATCCCTGAATGGATATATTTCCACTGACTGTTCTCACATGTGGCTTCCTTGGCATGGGATCCATAATCAGATCAACATTGATAGAGAACCCAAAATGAAGTACATGATCATTGAATATAATTCCAGGAATGAGAAGATAAATTACCAATCCTCTAATTTAGGTGTGTATACTTTGGAAATTGCTAAAATTTTTATAGATGATAAAGTGAAAGAAGAAATCAAAGGTCCCTAGACATTGCACTTTGATGGAACATGAGCTAAGCAAGGTTATGGTTCTAGGATCATTTTTATAAATATAGAAGGAAAACAACATCTAGTTTCTTATAGATTACAGTTTACTTTTACTAATAATATGGTAGATTATGAAGCTCTTATTCTAGGACTTCAATTTGCAATCAAGTAGAAGGTAATTGTACTAATAATATGGTAAAATATGAAGCTCTTATTCTAGGACTTTAATTTTCAATCAATCAAAAGCTAAAATAACTATTGATCTATAGTGATTCAAATTTAGTTGTTAATAAAGTTAGGAATAAGTATCAGTGTAAGCTTTCTTGTTTAAGAAAGTATAAATTTATAGCTTGGGATTTAATTTAGTATTTTGACTCATTTAATATTTTTTTATTAACTAGGGAATATAGCCAATTAGCAAATGCTCTAGCTTCAGTAGCAATAAACCTGGTGCCTCTAAAGCTTTTAAACCTATAGGTATTCACTATGGAAATAATTCCATGCCCCTCTATGCTAGATAACATCAATCACTTCCATGTTTTTGATGATGATAAGTAGATAATTGAATTTTTGTGTAGTTATGGTGTATTTGATTCCCACATTATTAATGAATAGGATGAAATTTATGTACAAAATTCAAAGGATATTGGAGATGGAGAGATTCAACTCAATGAGAACTGAATACCCAAAGGCATGATTTCCTTGGAGAGGATATTCAACCTAGACAAACAAAAAATTGAAGAGAAACAACCCAAGGTGAGTGGGAAAGATTACAAGTAAGTCAACTTAGGAAGTCTTGAGAGTGAGCTAAATGTTAACATTGGTTTAGTTTACACCAATGAAGAGCCAAAAGAATTCACCACCCATCTAGCCAAGTTCAAAGATGTTATTTCTTGGTCATATGATGACCTTAAGATATTTAACACTAGTGTGATTACTCACTATCACATTGAAAGAGGCATGTAAACCTTTTAGACAAAGATAGAGGCCAATAAATCTAGTGCTAAAACCTCTAATTTATAAATAAGTAAAGAAATTTCTAGATGTAAAGATATTATTCACCATAAGGCACTTGACATGAGTTACCAATATTGTGCTTGTCTGAAAGAAGAATGGAGAAATCAAACTCTATGTTGATTTTAGAAACTTCAAAAGATCTTCAAAAAATGACAATTATCCCTTTCCATCCCTAGACAAAGTCATTTAGTTGGTGAGTGGGTCTATAATAATGTTATTTCTTGATGGTTTTTTAGGTTACAACCAAGTCCTAGTAAACAAGAGTGACAAAATCAAGACTACCTTTACCACAAAGTGGGGAAAATTTGCCTACAAATGAATGCCATTTGGGTTGATCAATGCATGAGTAACCTTCCAATGAGAAATGAACAATGAATTCTATAGATTAATTAGTAAATGTATCATCATTTATATGGATGATCTAATGATATTTTTTTAAAATAGAAACAATCACATGATGTATTTGTAACAAGTACTTCAAAGGTACAGGAAGTATGGCATTTCTTTAAACTTCAAGAAAAGTATATTTTGTGTAACTAAAGGTAAACTTATAGACATGTGATCACCCAAGAAGGTATGAATATTGACCCAAATAGGATAAATGCAATTTCAAAGGTAGAAGTCCCTAATAGCAAAAAAGAGTTAAAGAATTTCTTTGGCATGATTGGTTTTGTAAGAAAGTTTATCTCTAGTTTTGTAGAGATTGTTAGACCACTCAATGCAATGCTAAAGAAATATGCTAAGATAGAATGTACCATTGAAGTGAATAAATAATTATAGGACATTAAGAATGTGATTGTTCAGACTCCTATTTTGATAAACCCTAATTTTAGTAAAGATTTTTATATCTTTATTATTTTTCTTCTGATCACACTATTTTTGTTATCTTAACATAGAAAAAAGATGATAAAGATCATCCCATTACCTTCATGAAAATAAATTTGAAGAATGTAGAATTAAACTATCCTATTTTAGATAAACAATCCCATGCACTGGTAAAGGTTGTTAAGAAGTTCAAACACTACATCTTGAGAAATAAGACATATGCATAGTGTTTGATCTGGTTGTCAAGTTGATGCTAAGATAGAACGAAATTGGAGAAAGAAGAGGGAAGTGGATGACTAAACTCCACTAATATGACTTAGAAATAAAATCTACTAAACTAGTTAGGGGTCAAGGTCTCATTTAGCTCATTACAAATATTGATCCTCATATTAACATTCTGTAGGTTGAAGTAGGACAAATATCCAATGATCATTGGTACAATGACATTGTTCACTATCTTCTGCATGGAGTGTGTCCCCAACACCTTAAAATTAAATAAAAAAGGGACCTTACACTAAGATCATCCCAATTTATGATAAAAATAGGAGTCATCTATAGAGAAAACTATGAGGGGGTCTATCTAAGGTGTGTTTCCAAAGATGAAGCCACAAAAATTATGAACAATTTCCATGATAAAGTAGGAAGTGGTCACCCTTTAGGGCATATCACAACACACAATATTTTGAGGGTTGATACTATTGGCCAACCATATTCAAAAATGACCATGCCCATGTGTGGACATGCCATCAATGTCAAGTATTTGATTGAAGAGAGATAAAAGCAGCCATGCCTTTACAACCAATAATTGAGGTGAAGCCATTTACACAATAGGGCCTTGAATTTATAGGAGTAATCAATCCCAACTCCTTAATGGGACATAAATTTGTACTCACTACCATAGATTACTATAAAAGGTGGACTAAAGTAGTGGCCACCAAGAATAGTAGAATAATTGATGTCATCAAATTGTTAGAAGAAAATATCATTATTCAGTTTGGGATGCCCCTATATTTAGTCTGTGATAACGGACCAGCCTTTATCTCAGCTAAATTCACTAAATGGGCATATGATAACTATATATTCATCAAGTATACTTTAAACTATTACCCTCAAGGTAATGGAGTTACAAAGTCCACTAATAAAAACTTGATGAATGCCATCTAGAAGTCTGCTAAAAAGAAACCTAGAGAATGGTAGTCACTATTAAAATATGTTTTATGGGTAGATAAAACAAGATATAAGTAGGCACTCAAGGCATTCCCATTACAACTTATCCATGGGAAACAACCTATTTTTTCCATCACACTGAAGTTGGCCACCTATGAGTTTATGGTCGAGTATAAGGAAGATGATGAAAGAGTATAGTCCTGGATACTAAACATCATCCAAATAGAAGATGCTAGAGATGAATGATTGCATAACTTTAGAAAGCATCATGATGTTGTGAAGAGATGGTTTGATAAATGAGCCAAAATTAAATCATTCTAACTTGATCCTACTATGAGACAATTCTCATGAAAAAAATAATAGCATGACAAGTTCACTCCCCTCTGGACTAGACCATCTCAAGGGGCAGAGATATTTGGTAAAAACACATTTAGGATCAAAGACCTACAAGGAAATGACTTAACCTTGCCAGTCAATGGGCAATACATGAAGCATTATTTATTTTCTACTCTATCACAAATTCTAAAAGGATAATAAGCTCGGTTAGAGTTAGAATAGGTAGGATCAGAGTATTTTGATTTCTTGCTTTGCTTTCTTATTGTGTCCTTTCTTGATTTGCTTTCCTATTTTGTTGTGTTTGTTTTCTATTATGTGTTGTAGCTTAGCAGTAACTCCTCTAAACAAAAATTAGTTAGCCAATTTTTTTTTAATCTAATCCTAAAAATGAGAAGAAGGGACTATTGGTTTTAAGCATTGGTTGTCCAAAGTTTGGAAACCTCTAGTAGTGTTCTAATTTAGAAAAGTTGGGAGGGGTTAATTAGAAGTTAGTTTTCGCATAAAAATCCTAAAATAATTTTGATGTTGTAATATAGTTTAGGTGAATGAACACTTTCTTGAGCTAGTGTTTGAATTTATGTGGACCATCATACTATCACTTAAATTCACCAAATAAATTACCAGGATAAGACTTGGTCTCTGAAGGTGAATCACATCTAGGCTGTCTTGACAAAACCCTACACCTGGATAATCTTGGTTCCCAACCATTCTGGTTTATGAATGTAGGTACACAAAAAAATGATACACTAATGAAGTGAAATCATAAACTACTTTAGATTCTATGAATGGTGATTTAGGCAATCTCTATTAGGGATATGGATTCCTGATTGGCAGTAGAGCAAGGCCCAAAGTAGATCCCAAGGTGTCTCTATTGGGGCTATGTATGCTTGGATACTAGAAGAGAAATTCCCAAGCCATCCCTAATTAAGAATAGAATAATTATATAAAATCTAAATAACACTTAAGTCATTTCATGTCTTGATGTTTTGAAGCTTGAAAGTTATCACTTCTAAACCCAATGATAATGGTTAAGGAACCTCAAAACACACAAATAGTATGATTGTTTACAAGATTTAAACATTATTTCAAGCATATGGGCTTTCATTAGTTCCTAAAATAAGTTTTAATACTAACTAAAGATCACAATAAGACAACTAATTTTTTATTCATCTTTGAACATACTTTTTTGGTTCTAACATTTTGCAATGTTTCCTTGTAGAGGTCATCATTTGTTGATGATCAACTACCCCTTATTCCCAAAATGGGGACTCTCCTTCCTTTAAATTCTAAAATACCCAAGATGTTAAGCATGTTGAATCATTTGATTGTATTTTTTATATTTTTTAGTTTACCATTACTTATGCTTCTACATTTCTTGGTTAATCACTCATTTTAATAAGAGTTAATACTTAGAAATATCTAGATTATTGCAAGTTTCTTTAAGTTTCATTTAACAATGAGTTATCAACCATTGATGGTTTAGTGACATGTAGATAGGAACTTGATAATGGAGCATGATATGGCTCTTTAATGGACATGAATAGAAAAAGATTCACTTTATTTTATTAGATTAAACTTATGTTGTATTTAAGTCATTTTCTTGCAAGATTTATGTGTTTGAATTTGTTTAAATTTGCTTAAGACAAGTTATGACATCTTCAAAAATCTAACTTAACTTATTGCTTAAACTCATAGGACATCAAAATTAAATAAGATATTCATGATGACTTGTAATATATCAAATTATAGACTTCAACTTAAAGGATAGGTGTTTACCTTTCTAGGATTCATAATGCCCTAAAGATTCATCGCACCCCATGCAGTACATATGGAGTAGATCTAATGAGTTTGTAAGCTACATGATGCCATATAAAGAGGTCACAAGAATACTAGCCATTGGAATTCACATTTAGAGGTTACGTGTTAATATGTTATCCCTTGAGAGCAAGCCCATTCAATTTGATCCACCACACATCTACCATGCATCCTACCATGATGTTGAACCCTGTAAGATGTCATCACTTGTCTCAATTGTGACCAACTAAACCCAAGCATCCCTCTAAATTGATGTGTGTTGCCTTCAAATCATCCAAGAATGATGTGTTTCCACACCACATTTCATCAAACTAGAGCTTGTGAGACCTCACAAGCTAAACACGTGGTTACATCTAAGCCATCTAATCCAGATTATATGCTGTACAACTATATGAGGATCCTTCCAAGAGAGACATTTGGTATAATAAAGAATAAAGGCTCATGAGAGTGATATTTGTCCCCTTTAGACCTACATAATGATGTCACATGTTAGTTTTGTGAAGATGCATCTTAAGATCAACCATATCCCCTAAAAAATAAATGTGTGTCTACTTTGGGCCTACATGATGATGCCATAATCCATTCCTATAAAGTTGCATTTTGAGATCCACTATATCACCTTCAAAAAAGACATGTTTCCATGCAAGCCATATGATTAGTGCCAAGATGCTGACATTTTTCCTTAAGCCTTCTAAAGAAGAAACATGGCAAAATAAATTTAAAATTGCTTGAGAGAAAGCCACTAGCAAAGAAGGGCCATGATTACTTGTGAAAATGACATGTGGCACTCCTACTACCAATCAAAACTAGAAGGTACCATCCAATATCTCACCACAAATAAAAATATGCTACATGATAAGATAAAAATGAGTCATCAAAAGAAGCTACATTCCAAGAGCATATGAGCAATCAAAAGGTGCCACATGTTTAGAATTCAAACTAATTAAATAGCTTAGTCATATTTAGGCCCTATAAATGCTTAGCTGGATCCAAGGTGGTAACCACACATCAAAAGGTGGAAATTATTAGCTTTAAAGATAAAATTGATGGTAGATCAAATTCAAATTAGATCTAGATTTGAATTATCATGTGATTAAATGCCAAAATTAAGAGTTATAGGTTTGCTTTAAATAAATGCAAGGTTGACCAGCTTGCCATTAATACAACATGAACCAGGATCACCATCAACCTTGCATAATCAAATAAATATTTTAAAAGGATACTTAAATTATGTATTGTTACCTAAATTTTCATTTTAAACTATATGCATGATCTCTCTCTCTCTCTCTCTCTCTGTTATTTGTGTTATCCTAGTATGACAAAGTTGGAGCTTCTCATAGGTTACACCATGGTTGCCATTGTTGGAGATTGAAAGTTATAGAGAGATATATAAGGATGTTGGTTATTACCCAAGATATTGTAGAGATGGAATAAGTAGGTCCCTCCACCCTAGGTAAGATAATATCTATCAAAAATGATGACTTGTTTTTCCAATATGGCAATTCAATTATTTTCAAGGATACTGAATTCATCGTCTGAGGCCTTAAATTTAGGGGACATGCATTACAACAGCATCTATTTAAATTTTGAAGTAGATAGAGATGTTGATGAGGGAAAAACCATGCCCCATATTATTCAATTGGCTTTAGACATCCTTAAAATCAATGCTACCAATCTTCATAAGGTCATAGTGAAACCATAGGTCATGCCTTGCACTGACCTAGTCTATGGTATCTTTGGGAGGATAAGAAGTAATAAGTTGGTAAAATTGGCTAGAGTGATAAGACATAATAAGTTCCTTAACCTCAAGGTATTACCACTTAGATATATTATTCCTATATAAACCATCCTAATGAATAAAAGAAGGATCCTGAATAGATAGTTAGATCAAGTTAAAGATGTAACTACATCCTTAGAAAAAATTGAATTCAAGATTGCCTTGTTATTGAAGGATGTCATGGTCACCAGGGTGACCAAGCCTGATGAATCCTTCATGGATGATCAAGAGTTTAGAGCCCAGATGAAGATGTTTGTTTCTAATTTATAGAAGGACATAACCATTGTAAAGACTAGTACCGAGGTGATGAATATTGTGGCATTGACAAATAAAAGTCTATAAAATGTAGAGGGAATTGAAGAAACATTGAGGCTAATACTTGCATAACATAGGAAACTCATCCAAGAGATACCCAACTTGTTTCATCCCATGATATTGGACTTTGCCTATATAGATCTAGATTATTTTTCATGTGTAGAGGTTTGGACAAAAGAATAGGTAGAGAAGAAGCAAAAGCAACAACAGTTTGCTAGTCAACAACCTCCTTCAGGACCTTAGAGAATATTCCATTATATATAACATTTTATCCACTTGGCTATTTGGGCACCTTTTTGGGCCCACTAAAACTTGTGTAGGTAATTTTGAAACCTATATATAGGGATGATTCCCTCATTTATAAAGCAAAAAATAGTTGTTATAAGAATCAATGCAAAGAGCCAAAGAATTTGAGAGTTTGTCTAAAGTGATTTATTGTGTGTGTTCTATGATTTTTTATTCTCACACTTTTATATGACTAATATTTTCTTTTATGCAATCTAATTTGGTAATTTCATTCAATAGATGCATCTTTTATCTTGAGTTTAACACTAGGCTAAAAATTCTATTAGTATGCATGCTCTATTTTCATCTTATTTGTATCTAAATGTGCTACATAATTTACTATGAATGAGTAATCTTTGTGAAATATATGCTTCTATATATATGCATCTCTTTTCCTTTGAAGATTTAACTACATTTGTTTAGATTTGATCATTATGATAGAGTTTATGAATGCTAGTTTTATGTGTTTTTGCCTTAAAAGTTAGAAGAACTACAACCTTTGATCATCTTAAGCAAATTCTCTTTTCTACCTTACCCTACTTACTCTTGGATCCACCTATGACTCATGTTAGCTTAGTACATGCTGTAAATATTCATTATTTATTTATATTTTGGGAAATAATTATAAAATCTTAGAATAATTTCACAAATATTATCAAGAATAAAGTGTCACTACATAATATTTATTGTCCCTATAGTAGGGTTTGCTTGCAAAATTCTAATTAGTGACCATATCTCTATTATTTATGTTATTTCTAGTAATAATTGTGTTAATAACTTAAGCCTTAAGTTTTTAAAGACTCAAAATTGAGTTTTTTACTTTCCCCTTGTTCCCTAGTGACATAGGGAGCACAATTAGTGCATCAACACACTCATCATGGTGGCATGTGTCGATGATCATCTAGCAAGAAAAGTCTCTCTTATGAACTATTTGTAAATGCTTATCATGTTTTCTATGTTTTTGAGTTATCCAGGTGTTCAAATGCATTTTAGTGGTTATTTTTTGTCCTCTACTCTCTTCTCAATCCATCAGGGGCTTTATGATTAGTCAAGTATTTCATACAGGTTACAAATGGTCATATTTCCATGCACCTTGTGGATTGTGTCTATGGACTTTCATAAAATTTGATTTGAGTGAGTTTGGATGTGCATTTACAAAGTGTTAAATATTTTTATCTTCATGGTTAGATGTATTGATTTAGTGAAAACATGTTCTTTCAGTCTATAACATTCATATTTGCACTTTCTAAAGCTTCAAAACATAAAGATTGTAGACAGTCACCTACAAGCATGTAGATCTATAACTCTAAGAAAATTCCTGTTGTCAATGTGTTTTGAATGTCATATAGGCATGATATTATTATTTTTATTTCAATATTAAAGGTTCATGAACTAGCTAAGGTCTCCAAGCACCTAAGATCAAAATAGTGGTTGATGACAAACCAAAAAGCCTTGTAAAACACACCTATAAACTATGTGTGGATGAATAGTGAACACAAAGAAACAAATATGATTTTGATTAATATAATATACTTTTAATGAATTTAAAAGATACCTATAATGAGAAATAATCACTTTTAGATAACCATGGTGAAGTAATAAAGGACTTATTCAAGACTACAAACTCAGATCTTCTAGACAGTCATCTACAGCTAGTTGAGGAAGGATTTGGGGTTCAATACATTTTAAAAAATCTCAATACCTATAAAATAACATGATAGAGATACTAGTAAATTTAGGTAATGATGAGAGAAAGTCATGAAACCATATACACAGTCAAATTCTAGAAATGACATACAACTAGCTAGTTGAAGATTTGGCCTAGAATAGAGATAATGGTGAGCTTAGAGTTTTAGGGTAGTGAAGGGGACTTGATATATCAAAAATAATATATAAAATCATTGAGAGGTTTGAGGATTTGATAATCAAAACCAAATTTAAGTACAAACACAATCAAACCTCTCCAACAATCACCTACAACCATTCATTATTTAAATTCTACCTTGAACAGTGGGTTGAAGAAAACACTAAGTTTTCAGGGTGTTGAGGAAGATACTGAGATATTTTAATAGCATGATAATAATTTTGAATCTCCATTATTACAAGTAGAGCTTATAAATCACTAAAACTACAGACCAATTCCAAATACATATGTGCATGTAGATACACAGACATGTAGGTTTATTTGAGTGATTAAAGGTCTCTCAAAATATTGAGTTAGTGGTGCATGAATGTCTAGGAGTTTAGATGGGAACTCAAGGTTCCCAAGTCATTAATATCAATATATTATAAGTAGAGAGTTTAATGATAAAAGAAACAAATAGGGGTCACAAAGTCTTAAGTAAACACACAGTCTTGCCTAACCTCATAGGAGTAATTACTTTCTTGAGAAAGAGAGAGAGAGATGTTTGTTTGAACATGAGATGGAGATGAAAATTTTGAAAATAAGTTTAATTTATGATTACATAAGGTCCCCATGACCACATTTGACTTTCAAACTCAATAAAAACCCTAAACTCTGCTTATTTAGCTAATCTATATATACATGTCTACTTACTTATGGTAAGTATGTGTTTGCTTGAAAGGAGACTGTATAATGATTGAAAATAGGTATCATATTCCATCACATCCTCAAAAATAATCAGCAATGAAATAGACATAGTTAACTCCTATTCAATCTGAACCAAACTAAGTACATACATAGGCCTATTGGGTAATTAGTGGTGAAATAAAGTTAGTTTGAGTTAGGGTGAGCATTGGAAACCCTAAGAAGATGATAAAAGGGATACACAAACATTTTATGGGGTGTTAGACCCCTAACATAAATATCAATAGGAAAACTAGGGAATTAGGGTATGCTAGGTAAATTAGCATAATAACCCTAGGCCTAAAGCAATGAGATGTAGTAGAGGCTTGATGGAGAAAGGTGGTAATATAGACATTGTCATAGGTCAAGGGAGATGTATCAGAACTCATTGAGGTCATTAGAGATCAAAACCAACTCAAAATAGTCAACCATAGACCTCATCTTTCTCAGACCTCGTAGAATGCTTACTACCAACATGAGAAGATAGATTACATTACTTGGTATGGTCTGTTGATTCATGCCTCTATCTTTATGAATCATCCTTAAGAGTCCAAAGTACTTTCAAGATGCCTAGGAGAGCTATAAGGAATTGATGAGAGAGAAATAAAATTTCATGCCTCTAGATAAATTATAAAAACTTCCAAATGACCTATAAAATCTTCACACTCCCCTAAGAATCACCCCATGCCATTGGTTGGTATAGGACTATACAAAATTATATGTATTAGGCCTAAAAAGACTAATTTTTACTAAGAGATAGGTTTATACAAGTTTTTAGATATTCAATTTTGGTGTGGAAAACAAGGAGGAGGTTATCTAAGTGAATAAAATACTTTTTTTGGGTTTGAAACATGTGGGGATCCTATAGAGCCATTTTTTAGTCTCTTGATAGGGAGGCCTAATTGAGGCCTAGTTAGGATAGAGAAGATATAGAAAGTACATCTCCACTCACTCTCAAAGCATGAAATTTAACATGGATTTGTAATAAAATAATGGGTCATATGATATTCCCTCATATTCACATTATCCTCTATAATTTTCTCCACACAAGGAGGTTTGCATCATTTTAGGGGTATAAGCAAGAAGGCCAATTTGAGGCTTTAGGTAGAGAATGAATTTTTGGGGATAGTTTGAGGCCTCAAAATGGATTTTTTTAGGTCTAATATGAGTTTAATAGGACATACATGAATTTTGGATGATATGAATAAGTCAAATCCAAGTTTTGACACTTGTATGCAAAGTTGTCCTAAGGAGATGAAGAGTCCTCTAGACACCTAGAAATAAAAGAGAGGGATGTGTTTAAGAGAAATTTATGGGGTCAACTGATAGGTTTAAAAATTAGATAAAATTTTTAATATAACCTAATCAGACCATCAATAAGGCCTCTTGTTCTTCAACATGTCAAGGCAAAGGGCAGTTTCAAGAAGCTAGTCAAGGTGTCAAGCAATGATTTTGACTCCCACACCACTTGGAGAGTTAGAGCATCTTAAAATTATCTAAACATGGAATCCTATACCTTTTTATGTATTTCCATAAATCCTCTCTTATTTTTAACTCATATGACACTTGTCTAATCTCTCTCTCCTACACCCTTTTTCTCTTCTCTCTCACTTATGTTATATATTGAGCCACTTTTGGATTTATAAATTATCCTTTGCCTATGTATGGATAATACCTACTCATTTTTAGAATTTTATAAATATATAATTATATATTTTACCATCTCCATTATCTATTTCAATGTGTATGTTAAGCTAGATGACCTTGCTAAGTGATAGACTTTCTTCCTTAGCATGTTGTCCTTGTTAGCATTCATATTCAGATTTTAAAGTCTCTTGAAGTGTTATATGAAGTTTTCATGAGTTTAGTGAGTTTTATCTCCACTAGTGTCATGTTATGACCTTTTTTTAGTCCTCCTATTTTAATTTTTCTTCACAAATCTTCATGAGAAATACTAATGCAATAGGCAAATTTAGATTAGAGTTATGTGTAGATTAGGCTTTTATTTGAAGTGTAATTATGATTGGTTGGTAGTTTTCAGGTTAAAATTAGTGCATATCCTCATTATTATGGGTTTAATTTATGTTTCCTCTCTCCCTTTTCATCTAAATAAGCTAGTAGTACAGGGGATGAGTAATAAATACAAATCTAGGGAACTAGCCCTTCAATCTAGAGATTTACCCCTACTATAGGTAACCCATAGGCCTAGGGGTAATCCCATGTTCCAATAAATTTGGAGAAGAATTGAAACACCTCTAAAAGGGTTAAAAATTGAGTTACAATAGTTATGGCACATTGGATAGGACTAAGGTCCAAAAGAGTTGAAGAATTCTTGGTGTGTTATATTAGTTCCCAGTTATACACCTCTCTAATCTGGGCTTGCACATTTGAAAAGAGAATGGAAATTAATTATGGAAAAACCACTAGTATGTAGTTGTATCTAGGGAAGGTTTTGGCATTAAGAATTGACCAGACCAATAAAATGATTGAGACATACATACATAGGCTATGGTTAGCTCCTTGTTACTTTTGGCTCTACCTGAACCAAGGTGAGAGAACCTATGGGGTATCTTTCTCACATGGAGGGATTTTTTAACTCAATATCCATGGGGATTATTCACACAAGGGGGAAATATGACCAAATCATAACCAGGTTTACACACTTCACCCATGAATGGTTGTCACAAGAAATGAAAAAATGCTCTATGTCATACACAAGCTACTAAAGATAGATGAAATTGTGACTATGCTCTTCATTTTGAAAGAATATTCAATATAAAAAGGACTAAATAAGGAATACAATGCTAGGATTTTAAATCATAAACTACAACCACATTACAAATATGTAATATCTTATGTGTTTGTAAGAAAATAATGTGTATAGTATATAAGAGATGTATTATTTGCAGGGTAGGATGAGTTTCTAGTTAATTATGAAATAGAGTGTGGCATGATGGTGGCTTACAAATAGTAAGGTATCTATAAGTATTTTAGATAATGTTACTTAGTAAATATGTAGAAAACACTCAAATGCAAGATAATGATAAAAACCAAATGATCCTTGAGAGACAAGGACATACACTGAAACTAGAATCTCAAATACTTTCTCATGCTAAATTCATGAACCTAGGGTGCCATTAAAAAGGTATTCAAAAACCATTTCCAACTATAATTATAGAGAGAGATTTATAGCCTAGGTATATGCTCAGATTGAAAATCAATAATGAAGATAAACCCAAATATCCAATAAAAAAATGGCAAAACATATTATTGTATTTAATTAATAAGATACAATAAAGAACTGCAAATATTTTCCAATGACTTGAAAAGAAATATTAAAAACATCAATACTTCAAAATGCTATCATGGGAACAATCATGGTGAGATTCATCTTTTAAAAAAGGAGACATAAACATGCTCTCAAAGCTTGATAATGATTATATAGATACAACCACCTTAAAAAGGGAGACAAAGTCTACACATAGCAATTGATCCCAAATTTTTTTTGCATAACCTAGACTTGGATAAAATGGATGCCTAAAATGACCTACAACAACCAAAAACCAAAAACAATTGAAATACAAGATAAAGCCCCTATTTATACATTTTTTAATATGGAACTATGGGTCAAAACTTGAAAAATTAAATAACAAGCCTTCAAGTCTACCAAGATACTTCTAGCTAGAAAAAATTCCATGCCACACCTGAGATCTTCATCCACTTGCAAGGAAAGAATCATTGTTTAAAATAAATTTATAAGGAATGATGAGGAATCACAACCACTTGGAGAATATCATTTGATCTTTTGGCTAAAAATGCCTTCTATAAGAGCTTGGAAAGAAGATATTCATTTGAGGATCCAAATAGATTTTATCTTGATGCATAACTTCTTGGAGATCCCCTTAATCACTCACTTGCACAGTTGGAGGGAGAAAATCATTTGAAAATCCAAATATACTCTATCCTCATGTGTAACTTATTTGGAAATGTTTTCTTGTTACTTGATTACAAATCATGAACACTTCTAGATAAGAAATCTCTTCTTTGTGCACACTAAGGAAAACCCATTACTTGTAATGATAGCTCAAGAGTTGATCTAATTGTGTAATGAAGTAGAAAATAATCCACAATCATGATTGGTAATATTCACTTTGGAATGGCTTTATGAAACTTCTTATGTTCTTCAACTCACTTTTCAACCAGGAAAGAGCTATCAAATTTAAATTTTAGACCAAAGCTTGTCACATAGTGACACTTGGCATTCCACATCAGGTCTAATTGGGCATCCATGAGATCTAAGAGTGACTAATGGATCTATTATGGACACTTATCACTTCATTATGCAATCTAGGCCCTTTGAAAATTTTGGCTTAGCTTGCATCATTGGATCATCCTTGCCCAAGAAAATGTGAGTTATATATCATGCAAGAGATTCTCAATTTGTAAATTTATGGCATGCAGCTATGCCACTTGGTGCTTCTATGTTTTCCCATGGGATATTTCAATTTTCAACCTTGGATATACACCATCAAATATAGATGGGGTGAGCAAATGTGCTCTATCAAATCATGATATGAGGGGTAGAGCATTATTAGATATTACATTTTACTTGGTCCTGAGGATATGTCACTTGGTGGCCTTACAAGCTTCCTATGTACCTTGTAGATATTCACTACTACATTGAGCACCCTCATGTCATATTGAAGTGTCTCACTTAATATTAGGTCCCATTAAACTATCAATTGCTAACTCATACAGTTAGATCTTTGAAATATGCTCAAACTTTAAATCATGCCCCATGAGCTTGACACTTGGCAACCCCATGGGCTTCCTAAGTTTATTTTAATATTCAACTTTGATCATGTATCATCATATAATTTTGGTATATAAAAACACATGTCATTAGATATACTTCTATTTGAAAACAAATGGATACTTCATGAGGTTCTAAAGTTGACACTTACGTGACCATCCTAGAACTTTTGAATCCTAATGCTACTTGTCACATCTTAAATTTAATGTCTGCATGCCTATCAAAGGACATCCATGAGACCATCACCTACAATTTAGAAATATTTCTTTGAGGCTTTATTCTATGGTAATTTTGATCAATGGACTCTTTGTTTTTGGCATTCTTGTTTGCTTCGGCACTTCTACTTTGAGCTTTTCTTCAATACAATTATCTCACAATAATTCTTTTAGGAATTCTATTAGGATAATTTTTTCAAACAAAAATTTTGAGATAATTTTCTCAAAGGATTTGACTTCACACTTTTTTCAAAGGAATTGAACCTCTACACTTTCACTGAAATAATTGACACTTACCTCCTTTTTCCTTTTTTGGGATAATTGTTTTGGACATTTTATCTGAAATAATTTCCCCATATAAATTGAACTTGGTGCTTTCCCAAAGAAATAAAATTTTCTCAAAATTTTTGCTCAAGAAAAATTCCTAAAGAAAATAATAATTTTTCTTTGTAACAACTTTGCCAAAAGTACCTTTTAGGCCCTTTGAACATACCCTTCAGACATTTTGTCAAGGGCACCTGCCCTATAAAACTACCCTTTAGCCTTTTGGATTTTCCATTTATATCTCATTAAAGTGCCCCTCAAACCTATTGAAAGTGTCCTTAGAAATCTTGGAAGTGCCTTTTAGATTTTATAAAAGTGTTCTCTATCTTTTGAAATTACCCTTTGGGAATTTTTCAAGAGCAAAATGCCTGAAGGAAATGATCCTTCAAAAATTTTACAAAGGCAAAATGACCCTTCAATATTTTTAGAAATACCTTTAGCTGAAACAAATAAGTCCCTCAATTTTTTTGGCCTTTTTGTGTAGGTAAAATTTCCAAAGGGCAAGTGCCCTTTAGACTTTTTACCACAGAAAAAAGTTCAAAATAAATAAGACTATATCTTTTCTATAGCAAAGTATTTCCTTCAGGATTTTTGTGTAGGACAAATACCTAAAGGGCAAGTGCCCTTTGAAATTTTTTTTGTAGACAAAAATTTCAACATAAATGACCCAAAACAAATGAAATAACCCTTCATATATTTTTCCAAAACACTTAGCCTGAAATAGATATGACATTGAATTCCTTTGTAAATTTTGTATCAGACAAAATGTCTAATGAAAATTAGTCTTTAGAATTTTTTCCAAGACAAAAAGCCTGAATACTTATTTTTGTTAGACATTGTGTTCATGAAAAAATATAAAAAAGTCTAAAGGAAAGAGATGCTTTGCCAAAAAAAGACCAGGCAAAGGACTTAGCCAATTATTACATAAACTTGACCTTTCAAAAGAACATTTTGAAACAAAAGTTTGGCCAATGACTTAGACATTGATACTCAACTCAGGCTGGATTTAGGCATTCTCAATTAACAAGGATCTAATTTCTTCAATGAAATTTTGGGCACTAATATGTTCTTCTACCTATCAGCTTTTGGAGGCATTCAACAAACACCAATAGTGACTCCAAATGTAATCAACAAGTTATAGTAGCCTAGGTACTTATTGTGAAAAGCATTTTCTAATATCTTGTGTTTTATTTTGACTCATAAAGTTGGGATGGCTAGGTATGATTAAAAATTCTAATATACACCTCCTTATTAGCCTTGTCATGACCCCAACTATGTGCCTCAATAAACTTATCATACTTATTAAACTCCTTATCCATGGTAGTCTTATGGTGAACCTATTCCCCTTATATATGACCATGATGTTGTTGAGAAGTTATATGAATAATCCTATGAGTAAGGATATCAAGAAGAACATCAAGAAGTATCTTCTTATCAGCCGCAATATGATTCCTACTAGCCCTATGATCCATATCAACCTCAACATGATTCCTATCAACCTTGTCATGAGGAATCAAATGATGCCATTGATTAGGGATGAAGATATAAGGCCTTATAAGCTCTAATTAGGAAATCCAATAAACATGGTGAAGCTCATCAAAACCCCTACTATTCCCCTCCTCCTCCTACTTCAATTCCACCTCAAGCCAATTACTTGTTGGTGCTCACACCAAATCTAATATAATCAAAAAAGGTGATAAACTATCAAGACAAATCCAGGGATCTATCTATTTAATCTATATGTTTACCCCTATTATAAGTAACCCACAGGCTTAGGGATAATCTAATGTTCCACTTAATTTGGATAAGTCTTGAACCACCTCGCTACGGGTGCAAATTTGAGTGACAATAGTAACCAAAAAACTTTCAAATGGTTGTTGAGGAGACTAGGGTCATAAAAAAGGAGGTAATTAAACCATTATGTTAGGACAAAGATCAAAAGTTTTGATTTTTAAAATTTTCATTTGATTCATCACAATCAAAATCTAAAACGTTATGTGGTATGTTTCCTCTTAATTCAAGATGACCATTATAACCTCTATTAGAGTTGGTGAGATAATTGAAACATTACGATTCATGAAATGGGATGCTAGGTAAGGGGTGAAGGGTGGGTATTTTGAAAATACCTAATTACTATAATTATTTAAAATTCTAATTATTTGTATCACCTTGAATTTTATATATATCACCATTATAGGTAAATTTAACACATTGGCATGCTGATGAGGCAACTGCTCTCATGTAGTGTGTCCAAGGTCGACTGAGTAAGATACTATAAAAGAGTGGAAAGTTAAATATCATGAATTTCACATGTACCATGACTAGGGGAACCATGATAACGATCCAAACACAACCTAATAGAGGCACTTGTATTCTATCATATCCTTGACATGTACTTTGCATGGATTTAATATTGCAATCATAATATCTAAATGTTTTAATAAAATTAAGGGAAGTAACACAAGTGCCTCATCCTTCATCAATTAAAGAACATTTGAATTGGATATATCCTATTTTTACATTTATGAATAATGATGGGTCATGTGTGTGAAGCAATATCTCATTAGGAATCATGAAAGAGATAGGAAATTTGAGTAAAAGAGAAGTGTTCACTATTTTGTCAACATAGATAGAGATTTTTTTGTATTGTTAGAGGATGCTATCTTTACATCCTAATAAAGTGGCTTCTTTCCCCACAGGTGGAGGTCAATTGATGTTCATTTAAAATAGTAATTGTATTAGTTAATTATAATGATGAGGATAAGTTCTCATAATTTCTAAGAAAGGAATCTGAGATGGGATATGTAAAAGTTTTGCTATAGGATCCCATTCATCATAACCCATTAGAGTATTATTGGATAAAGGTGAATAATGTTGCAATAAATATCTTGAAGGTGGGTTGGAATTTCTTTGAAATTAATGTTGATAAGCTATATTTGTTTTAGGTTTGGTTAATATGGGTCAAATAGTTAAAGGTACTTGTGCTATCTCAGGCGATGTAGTTATAACTTTGTTAATTTCTTGTGTTTGAGTAGAAGAAATACCAATTGACATTTGTGAGGTATCCTCTTCAGGACTCTTAGTTTTAGGGGGACTAGAGATTATGTCAATGGTATTAAAGGTATTGTCAATTTGTATTTTTGTATATGATATTTGTGTACTTGTTGGTTCCTCATGCCCCATTTCTATGAGATGGGATGGGTAAGAGTCCTAAACAATGCAAAACTTTGAAAAAATATTCTATCTAGAGGTTGGATATTGATAAATATAATAAAATAATCTCCCCATGTTATTCATATTGAAAATATTATCATCATTAATATAAGTATCTATAGTAATTTCAACATTGTTGTAAGTAGGAGGTTGATTAGTGTTGTCTTGATGGTTAGGAAGAGGATACTTATAAATGGTGAAGTGAGCATTGGCTTGATTTAAATCTTCTTTTTTGGTTTTAGTTTCATGAGCCTTAGTTGTTATTTCATAATCTTGTTGATGTTTACATATAAGTGATTTATGATGAAAGTTGGGTCCAAGGAGATAATCCATAAAAAAATTTCATAATTGATGACAAGTTTCATGAGAATGGCCCCAACTTGTATGAAACCAAAAAAAAATTGTGGGGATCATATCAATGTTTAATAGAGTGTGTAGGATAAATATCTCATGGGGAAGGTGGTGGAAGATTATTTTGAATTTATTCTAATAAAATAGGTTTGTGTACATACATATTATTTCTTTGAGAAAATGTAGAACTAGGATGAGAATTCTTGTTATTTGGAGGATTATGTTCCATGTCATTTTTGGAGCAATGGCTTGGATAGTGTGCATGAAATCATAAGTATCCATAATGCCATCATTAATTACATGTATATTATTAGTTTTCACAAGCATTTGAGTTATCATGGAAGGGTGTGAAGGCTCAAATTGATGTATAAGGAAACCTTTATGCTTAGCTTAATCAAGGGCCTCTTCTAAGGATTTTGGGGAAAGGGTCTTGACACGGTATTAAAATTTAGGATGAAGAGAATTTGTGAATAAGTGTAAGAGGTTTTAATCAAACATATTATGCTCAACTTTTTTAGACAAGTTTTTCCATCATTTAATGAATAATTGTGCTATTTTAGATTCTAATTGTTTATAATTGATAAAGTGGGTAAGCTATTTTCTAGAAGATTACTAGTTTGGAATTCTTGGATGAAAGCATTCACTTTAAACAATCAATCTATTCATGACTTAAATTATCAACATAAACATGTATATCAAGTATGTCTACTTATATCTATATATATTTAAAATCTTAGCCATTGATTTCCAGAAGACATAATATATACATATAAATGGTCATATATTTATATATATATATATTTGTGCATAGAATTGTAAGTGATAACTTATACACATACACACACACATATGTGTATTTTTATTAAATATTGAAAAAGAATATATATTCATCTTTATGTATAATCCATAATTACACACACACACACACATGTTCATATTCTATATGAACTAAATTTAGATATGCAAATAAAGTAAACTAATCCTAATCTAAGAGAAAATTCAACTATGATATAGAAACAAATAAAGAAAACAATAATCAAAACTTCACACTTTGAATACAAGATTTTTCCATTGTGATATATATCTGATTTGCTCATTCAAATATGTGGTGTTCACTCCTCTAATGCAAAGAGAGAATGGGAATCATTTTGGTGCAAATGGGAGAATTTTATTAATTTTCATTCACTTTAATTTATTTGTGCTTAATATCTCTAGATATTATGATTTCAAAACAATATGATTACGATTGTGATTGTGATTGTGATGCTTGAAAATGAAGTTTTATAAGATTATTTATTGATACTTGGAAAAGGATCAAATGATGGAGTATAATTTATAGTTCAATGCTCCAAATGATGAATAGTGACTAATGAGTCATCACCCATGAGGATGGAGACATTTTAAAAATGGTTGAGAAAAGAGTGGGGTTGGTTAGCTAACTTAGCAAGACGTAGTCAATTTCTTTAACTCAAGGGATGAGTCATAAGAAGTAGATAACTTTTTGGATTTGGTTGGGATGAGGGAGATAAATGTGGGAGAGGTTTGAATAGGTGGAAAATATAGATTTTATTATTTAAAATAAGGATTTAAAGGTGCACAATTGACTTATTCAATATGTTTAAGTTGTTTAATTATATGATTTTTAGGAGGAAATGTGATTTATTAATTTAAGAAAAAATATCAATAGATTTAGGTGCATTTTGACACTAAATGAAATCTAGGTGTCTACATTTTCCCCTCTTGGAAATAGTGTTGTGAATCAATACTGTTTCGTAGAATAGTAGAATAAGTAGAGTGTTGATGATTTAAAAGGAAAACATTTAGCCCACATGAATGAAAATGAGTTTGATGATTCCCCCTCGAGGGTTTGTGTGAGAAACAAACAAATGCTTGAAATTGATGAAAAGAAGAAATGGTTAAAATGATGTGGATGAACTAGAAATCAATGTATGTTTGAATTGATGTTGAATTTGCAAGATGTTAGTGTCATAAAAATATTTCCCCTAATTAATTAAAATTAGAGTATGGATTTGAAAAACAATAATTTAATTATTCATAGATTTCTGTTTATTATTATTTTCTAATGACTAAGGAGTTAATTGAGCAAGTTTGGGAATGATATATCCCAATAATAATAAATTGTGGATATATATATATATATATATTGATTTTTCAAATGATTGTGGATTTTACATTGATAGATGATTGCAAGATTTTGAATACAATCTTGGAATAAATTGATTAAAAGTTTCTAGAAATTTGAAAAATGGATGAAGAATGAGTATTATGAAGGGATAGAAAAAATAAAAACTATAATCAATAATATAAATACTTGTATCAATACTATTTTTTCAAAATTATAGAGGGTACGTGTACAACTATTTAGCCCTAACCATTAAATGCTAGTTAAGATATTGGAAAAAGTATATTTTCCACTTTATAGACTACATGTTTGGATTATGCTAAGACACAAGGGTCTCATGAGAAGATGTGGGAATGATATATCGTAATGATGGTAATTCATAGGCCAAAAAATGAAAAATATAGATTATTTGATTTGTGATAAAGATTTACAAAATTGATATTTGTAAGTATTGATATGGAGATATATCACTTTGATTAAATGATAGTAGAATATTGCATTGGTAAGTACATGTGTGTTGTATGACATGATAAAAGTCATAGACACTTTAAATATTTAGTGCATAAGAGATTATGTTTGAATAGTGGCCTTACTCGAGCAAATTTTTGGGGGTTACCAATACCATCCTTGTTCCCAAAAAAACCAATGAGATAAAATATATATAAATTGCTAACAAAATGCATTAAATCAATAAGACAAATTAATATTTACATGATTAATTAACAACTACACACATTCAAAAACAAACACATAATCACACAAGATAAGGTTAAGATAGCATAGACTAAAATTAATGATACTAATGAGTATATACAAATGGATAATGATGTTATTATAAACATTGGGCCTAGTGATGATTGGGCGTTATATACATGGGGTATATAGTGCCCAAAAAAATTATTTTCAAAAAAATATTCCAACCAAGTCCTAAAGTGATGGTAAATGGGGTTTAGGATGATCACTCAAGATTCAATGTCATAATGGATGCTAAACCCCTAAAGTAAAAAGCCTATGTTTGACCCTTCCATAATGGCAATGTTAGTGGGAAGGTGTGATCCATGGTTTTAGAGACAACACGGGATAAATTGAGATGGGATTTGTCTTAAGGATAAAATGATACACACTTGTCAAAGAAGATATGATGGGGTGATGGGATGAGAGAGATGGACATAAGGATGTGATAGGATTTTGGGGACATATACATGATAGATATGGATAAGAGACTCCAGAGGACTTCCTCAATAGACATCCTCACTAATAGTCAATGAATTCATCTTCTTTCTCTCTTATTTATTCATAAGACTTGTGATGGATGACCATTGTTAAGACCAGGGTCAAGAATAGGTTATTTTCCCATGATGTCAAAAACTGGTTTTCATCATGGTATTTTCCCAAGGCACCAGAAGACTAGTTTTCACCATTGGGTGGATTTTTTATTTATTTATTGTACTTTTAATGAGATGTGATGGAGTGGGAAGATGGTATACCCCAAAGAGTGGGGACTCATAGATGGAAGAAGGTGGAGCCTATCAAGTTTCGAACCATTTTAGATGTATTGTATTCATCAAATCATTAAATTATTCACCATCTAATGTGGCTAATTTATAGGCTCCAAATCCAAACTTGAAAACTATTATATAAGGCCCAAGTCAATTGGCTTCAAATTTTCCCTTCTTGTCCATATTAACATTAGTCTTCTTCTAATTTTATTTTAGGAATAGATCACCAACCTCAAATTCTGTAGAATGGATCTTCTTGAGATATTGGCCTTTTAGTCTATTCTCATATACTCATAAGTGATTAAGGGTTCTTTGTCATTTCTCATCGAGAAGCTCCATTTCCTATAGCATTTCTATCTACAATTGTGATCATTGATAATTCTCCTTAGTGATATTTTTAAGGAGGGGATATCTACTTCCATAGGTAAGATTGCTTTTGTCTCATATACCAAAGCATACAGAATGGCTCTAGTAGGTGTGTGGATGCTTGTTCGATAAGACCAAATTGTTGGATATAATTGTAAGTGCCAATTTCTACCTATTTGATTGACTATCTTCTTAAGAATTTTGATAAAGGTATTTTTTATTGCTTCATCTTGTCCATTTCCTTGGGGGTAGTAAGGATAAGAAAAATGTTGCTTGATATGATACTGCTGACACAAGGCCTAAACTTCTTGGTTTTTAAATGACTTTCCATTATCAAAGATGATGTTGGTAGGGATGACAAAATGGAAAATGATCTAATTGAGAATTAATTTAGAAATTTGGAGGCCTGTAGTATAGGTAAGTGACATTGTTTCTACCCATTTAGTGGAATACTCCATTGTTGTGATGATAAACTTATGCCCATAGGATTTATCTTTCCAATTAAATCAAGGCCCCATATAGATAATGAACACAAGCTTATGATGGGTTGTAATTATTATACAAGTGCATGAATAATATTTCAATATTTTTAGCAAGCTACACATTTCTGCACGTATTAATAGGAGTCATGTTCCATAGTAGGCCAATAATATCCAGTCCAAATCAATTCCTTGACCAGGGCCTAAAATATGGTTTAATAATTTTCCCACAAAATTTAATTTGATTTAATTTCAAATGAATGCCACCACTTTTCTTTTTTTTATTTGGAAAATAAACTTTAAACAATTGTTTGGAAAAAAAACTTTTGATTTTTATTTTTAGTTTTTAAAGAATTAAATGGCTTTCATAAGAAAAGAAAATAATTTAAATGGAGTTGATTTTATTTTATTATTTCTTTACATTGAAGAAGCTCATACACTTACCAAATTTTTTGCAAAAAGAATGTTTTTTTTAATATTTACATTTATTTTCAAAACAAAAGATTTAAAAAAGGAAATTACGGTTGTGATTTTTTTATATTAGAACAAAAGAAAGAAGACTTCTAGAAGAAATAATGAAATGATAAAAGAAGTCAACGTGTAGCTGAATAATTTTAAAAAAATCATAAATAAATGATGTCGCTACTACAAAAGGATGCCAAGTGCCAAAAGAGGATGCCAAAAGCCAGAGGAAGTTGAGAAGTAATTCAAATTTATGCATAGACTACTCAGAAGCAAAGAATGGTGACTTAGAGGTGGTGACACTAATGGCTCAAAGAAGGAAGTGAGAAAGTGAGGAGAGAGAATCTAGCTAAGAAGGAGGCACCAAGTAAAGAATAAGAGCTAGAGAGAGAATTAAAAAATATCATAATAGGGGCAAATAAGATAGAGGAGTAGGCATAATAAAACAAAATAAATGCTACTACTAAGAGGATGTATAGATGTTGTACAATAG
The DNA here is from genome assembly GCA_037957365.1 of Torreya grandis. Taxonomy (NCBI): domain Eukaryota; kingdom Viridiplantae; phylum Streptophyta; class Pinopsida; order Cupressales; family Taxaceae; genus Torreya; species Torreya grandis. The sequence goes on along the minus strand of JARHVA010000238.1, from coordinate 5,102,507 downwards.
TCATAAAAATATGGAAAATAATAATAAAAAAGAACACCACTAGCTGAGGAAAAAAGGCCAATGCCTTAGGGTAAGATGCCCCTTTAGGTACAATGTATGGCCTAAAACTTCTTAGAAGTGATCACTCAAGGAAAAAAATGAAAAAAATTGCTAGACCAATTGAAGGATAAGCTAAAAAGATAGAAGGGAGACTTAGCAGGCAAAGAATAAAATTATAGACCTATAAAAAAAACTCCAACAATATTTATCTCTCAAAAATATTAGTTGAGCATTTATTTTTGTTTTTTTGTAAATGAATGAGAAAAAAAAAACTAATACAGAGAACAAAATTATAGATATGTTTTTTTTTAAATACTACTCATTGAATAACAACTAAAAAAAGAATTTGAAACAAATATTTGACAGATTTTTTTATAAATAAATAAATAAAATGAACATATAACTTGTTTGATATCACTTCCCTCTGCAAAAAAATTAGAGTTAAAAGAAAGATCAAAATAATATATATATTAAACACAAACGTTTTAAATTTTGTTAATGCTAAAAAAAAAATTAAAGAAAAAGATATGTGATTTTTTTAAAATGTGGCTATAAAAGCCCTACAAAAAAGAGTTAGGAGCCACTCTTAAAAAAATGAGAAAACATGGATTTTGTTTTTTTTAATTAAGGGTTAGAACCCTTGCAAAACAAATCTTGAATTTACCTTACAAAATCTACACACTCTCAAAAAAATATCATTAAAATAATCATAGCTTTAATACCATAAAGGATTTTAACCCAAGAAATATCATTAATGACAAGCATGAAAGTGAGAGAAAAACAAGAATGCATAAAAAAACTAAGTTACCTCTCAAAATCAAACCATAGTGACAAGAGATCTAAGTGGAAAACTGAACATATCAAAAAAAAAAAAAAAACATGTGACCTTATTATTAGGATTTAAACAAATGTATACACAAGTACAAGATTTGATCAAAATCACAAGAGAAGAATATAGAGCTAAATGGTTCTTAGTGAAGAAAAGAGGAGAGGAAGGGCTCTTTTATAGAGCTAGAGGAGGAAAATGAAAGTTATATAGAACCTCATTATGACCTTACAATCCCTCCAAGTGTGTGTCACTTATGTTTTAATCACTTACAAAGAGAAGAGAGGTGTGTGTCATGTGGGGAAATGAGTTACTCATGCAAGTAACTCTCAAATCCTAAGGGAGAACAAAGATGTGAGTGACACCTCATAGAATCTAGATTTATGTGAATTAATAATTAAAATAAATATAAATTCATCACATGTGAAAAATAAACTTAGGATAAACTAAATTATCTTACATAAAGGGTAATCCTAACATAAAGAAACAAAGCATCAAAACTCTATTCTATTGTAGGTGAAGATTTTTATGTGATGTTTTGTTATGAAATGAATGAAAGTTATATCTTGTCAAGTTTATAATGGATGTTGTGGAGTAAATGAGTTATTAACATGATTTATTGTCTCTATTTATTTTATTTTAAATCTATTTATAGGACACAAAGTAATGAACAATATAATATAATTCAATCATGCAATAATTGTGTTAATATAGTCTAGAAGGTAGAGTTAATGAAGTATATTGGAGATACCATAGGGGTATATTGGTCTATATGAGAAATATATATCATAAAAAATCATATCTAATCATTATTATTATCCTTAAAACATTTTAGAATGTAATATTTAATTCAAGTTTGCATTTAGTTCTTACATAGTCCTTTTGTGAACCTAGAATTATGTAAAAGTGCATGTTAAAGCCTTTTGAAGATTGTTCAGGACCTAAAAACTATTAGATAAGGTGAATAAATATGGAATATACCTATTCCAATTATTTTAAGTGTTTTAAGTAGTCTAAAACTCAAAATATCCCATTTTGTAGGCTTTCAGACTTACTCAAGCCTGTCAAAACTAAAACTAAGGTTTCAATATCACAACTTGCATAACTTTCATTTCCACCCACCAAAATTTGTTAAAATTTATAATTTAATGTAATTTAATGTGTTATAGAGGATTCATGTGGTCTTAAATTGGTACATGATCGTACAATATGGTTTCTAGAAATGTGTTCTTAAACTAGGCATAAAGAGAACTAATTAATAAAAGGGGGTGTTGAGTTAGTGGGTCTCCCTTGAGAATTGTTACCTAAAACATAAAGTGGAGTTATAATAGGTTAAATTATCTTTGAAAGTGTGTCTATTATCTTTTGAATCTTTGTGGATTTTTTAAACCTACTGTGAAAAGAAGGTGATAAGGACTAGGCCTTAAAGAGAGAAAGAGTGGATGGTTGGAGAGTTCTTGCTTGGAGATTGTGTTATTTTATTAGATGTGTATGGGATTTAAAATAAGTATATGAATGGAAATAGAAGTCCTAGTGGTGGATTCAATAAAATTGGAATCATGTATTGAATTTTTAAGCCCATGAACCTATATCAAAGAATGAGCAAGTTTGGAGCAAAGATAAAGAGTGAAGAAATGAAAGTGGTGTATGAGAGTATTATGGTTATACAAAGGAGGTGATAGGACAAAGTTTATGTTAAGGGATGAATGGTTACATGTCAATAAGAGAGAGAGAGAGAGGAGGATTATGAAATCAAAGAAACTTCTGAGCCTAGTGAAGGCAATAATTGATCAAGAGTGTCAAAATTCAAGCAAAGTACCTACAAAAGGAAATAAAATCAAAGTTCAAATAAAGGATAAAAGGTAGATATAATATCTAAGGAGATGTATGAGGATAGTTTAGGCATCAAATAAACATCAATATTTTAGAATAATTACCCAAACAACATTTGGTATGCATAGAATTCCCCCTTGAGGGATTGGCTAAAAAATAATTTTGATGGACAGACCCTCGAAAGGAATAAATGGGATGTTTTATGGTAGAATAGGCATTAAAATAGAGAAACTAGAAGTAAAAATGGACCACATAGCCATAAAAAAGGCTCTAGGAAGAATACTTATGAAATATGAGGGTAGGTGGGTAAAAATTCAAATTTGGAGCTATAAACATATCCATGGGGTGAAAATTGTTTATTTTTAGCCTCCCCTATTGAAATTTTATGATTTAGTTTTACACAAGAGAGTTTATAGTCAAACAGTATGTATTCCATGATATAGGAATCTTGGTGAGTGCATCCATGAGTATATACAACTAGTAGAGAGTAAACACTTGATAAGCACCTTTATTTTTTTAAACTTTTCACATTTACTGCATTTGATGCTAGGTAGAAATAAGAAGTTTAGCAAAATCATCATTTTCAAATATTTTTAAAATGGTTATATCATTCAAAAAAATGATAATATCACCAATAAAAAATTGATATCATGACCAAATCAGTAATATCATGACCAAATCTATGATATCACCAAAATGGGTGGGAAACACTGAAACAAAAAAATAGAAATTTGTGTGGAATACACCCAAATGGAGATAAAGTGATGAAAATAATGATAATGCCTTGGTGAATGATGATATCACTCAAGAAAATGTTGATAAAATGAAAATGGGCAAAGAGATGAGAAAAGAAGATAATACCTTATGAAATTATGATATTTCCTTTATAAATAGTGATAAAGAAAAGGTGGACAAATAGTCAAAAAATAGTGAAAATGCCCTATGAAATGGAGAGATCTCTTTTTGAAATGATGAGATCATCATATTAAATGATGATATCTCAAAAATCGAAAGAATCACCCTTGTGTTAAATGGATTGAATTCTAAGAAGTGTTTTTCTTATGTGAATTTGAATTTTTGCATCTTAGATAGGAATAATGATGATTTATTTACCAAGGTTACTATTTTGGATGAGATTATGTGTCCATGTTAGATAGATTTTATTTACAAAATATGATAACATATTTGTGATGTGTAAGAGAGAGTCTCAATATTGATAACATGCCATTGATGCTTTCATGTATTATAATGGTATGACTATAGACCAAAGAGACTTAGAGTTCTTGGATATAATAATATTACAACACATTACACAAATGCTAGTCATCTAAGAAAATAGATCCTACCTTTGGGCACTAGTCGAGCATTAGCACTAAGAGATGAGTAATTTCCTCTTGCCTATAAGAGAGGTGATAATTACATTGGATTATGTTTGATGGATACTGTACATCCCAATTTGGGGATCCATGATACACTCGATGTTGTATGGATGGTTAGCTATGTTAGAGAACCTAATTAGTGTTACTAATATCATGACTAACATATATACATTAGAGGACCTAACCTTCTTAATAGATGGATATATAGTAGTTGAATAGCCATTGATTGACAATGAGGTTTTTATTTTGATGGCTATTGATAGTGGCATATTTTTGCCTAATAAGAGTGGTTGATTCTTTCATATAGACCTAGTAAGAGTGATTAGAGACATGATTATTGTTGACCATTTTTTGCCCAACAGGCCAAAAATCGGTCCCCTTCTTCCCCTACTATTCTAAGCCAATTCATTTTTTGATTTTGCACAAGTCTAAGAATTTCTATGGACTCTACAAGTATATTTATATGGACTCTATAGGTCTATTTCTACAGACTCTGCAAGTTCATTTCTACGGACTCTGTAGGTCTATTTCTATGGACTCTACAGAGCTTGGATTTCTATGGACTTAGCAATGAGGTTTCTACGGACTCTATAGGTTAGTCTTTTGCGCATGAAGAATCAATTTCAGAGAGTGTTGGGTTTTACAAGGCTTCTTCAAGCTCTTGTCTAAAGAAATTCACAAGGAAGGTTGGCAACATTGAACCATCACTCAAGTTTAATGCCTTGGTTCAATCGGCCTTGGTTCATCGCTTGGTTCAATCAGTGGGTTCAACATTTGGTTCAACCACTTGGTTCATCGCTTGGTTCAATCGGTGGATTCAACGTTTGGTTCAACCACTTGGTTCATCATTTGGTTCAATCAGTGGGTTCAACGTTTGGTTCAATCACTTGATTCATCAAATAGTTCAATGAGCTTGGTTCAACACTTAGTTCAAAGGCTCAGTGCATAGTGTTGAACTGTTGAACCAGTTCAATGGTTGGTTTAAGTGAACAGTTCAATGGCTTGGTTCAAGGGTGCATCCCAAAGTCGAAAGGCAGGTGCCCCTATAGAGGGTAGGGAACATTTCAAGGTAGCTGAAGGATTTAAAAGATGTGAAAAGACTTAAGGTTTTGAATTCTTTTAGACTTTTTGTCTAAAGGAATTCCTTTGGACAAAAAGTCTGAAGGAATTCAGAGAAGGCCGTGAGTAAGAAGCCCAAAGGAAAAGAAATTTAGGTGAAAGGATAAAAGGATAGGGACAATTCTCACAACATTTTTATCTGTAGGAAAATTATCTACGAGAAAAAACCCCACAGAAAAAGACCCAACGGAATTTGCCAAGGACGATGACGTCCCAAAAGCCGTCAATTTTAAGGAGATGAATTAGCCATTGGGTATTCATTTTCAAGGTGACGGCTGCATGAATGTCAATTTTTAGATAGTGAAATAGCTATTTGCTTTTGAATCACCTGAGTGCCAACCATGAAAAGAGCCCAAAGAATGCAGCGACCTGCCAGAAGATTACCCCCGAGGGCTGAAGGAGCAAAAAGAGACAAAATTAGGATGAGACAAGGCAAGAAACAAACAAAGTAGTTTAAGTGGCAAAGAAGAGGCGAGTTATTGCCAGATGGTCACCAAGTAGCATGGCCATGTTTTTCACATTAATGTGGAACACCAAAGTCAAAGCAAGAGCTAATAATCAAACGGATCCCTCTTCCCAAGGCTCAGAGTGCACATGGGCCAGCTTGTAAAAAGAGCACCAAAATATTTCCCAAGAAGTGCCAAGTTCTCTTCCTCTTTCTATATATTGTAAAATTTCTCATTTGAAAAGGATCCATTCATCCATCCTTAAGGCAAAACTCTACCCAAAAATCTCTCGGGGCTTGTAAGGTAGAATTTTGCCATTTTTTACCTTGAATCAAAACTTAGCTTTTTTACCTTTATTTGGACTTGCACTTTAAAGTATATGTCTATTTTCTCCTTTGTGTTAAGTCATTGTCTTTCATGCTTTTCACAGATCAATTATAGTATGTCCAGTGCATTGTGAAGTCCCCTTTCTACAGGTCTTCCAGAAGTGTTCCTAAGGGAATGTAGGTGCCTATGAATAGGCTGCCATAAGTGTGTCTAAAGATGCCTTTGGTAGTTTCTTCCTCCCTATATTTCCACGGACCCCTAGTTAACTATTGCAAAAGAGCTTCCCACTTTAGATGAAGTGTATGGGTGCTTCTTTCTAGTGAAAAGTGTATATTCAGGCTGGGTGGGTCACTTTTTCTAGTGTATCACCTTTTCTTTTTAGGCTTAGGTTTTGCTTTTAGCATCTCTCTCTCCCTTTTCATCCCCCCTTTTCCTTTTTATTTGTTAGCAGTAGGAGAAGCCAGGGCCTAAAAGATACATTAGAGGGAGCTAGCCCTCATCTAGAGACTCTCCCCTCTAGATTTACTAGTCCCATAGGTGAGAGGGGAGTTTCCATTGTTGTGTGTGGAAAGGCAGGAGCTCAACCTCCTGCATCAAATGCAATCCACTGCGTCAACAGTTTTTGGCACACCCGGTGGGACCAACTAGGACAAGCTTTGTCCAAAGAGTTGAAGGTTTTTTGGCGTGTTCTTCAACTGACTAGCCTTTAGAGGCTTTTACATCAACACCAATGGCGAATCTAAGTTAAATCAACTGGTTAAGCAGTTCTAGTACCATACCATCAAGAAACAATATTATGGTATGTATAATCCCATCGTTCAGAGCCATGGACCTTGTTTTCCTTGGCTAGCATGGCTATGATCATTGCCAGCCTTATGTTGATCCTTATCAGGTCCAATATGACTGGTCCCAAATGTATCATGAGCTATATCATCCTTATGCCCAGTCTTCTCATTGCATCACTTTTCCCACTCAACCTAGTCTCTTTGCCAATCAACCCATTTCCACCTTCAAATGAGTACTGCTGAGATACAAAAAATATGTAATAGATCTTGACACCAGAAGGGGATGTGGCCAATAAATTCTTAATCATGTCATCCATCAAGTGAGAAATGCACTGGATCAGGTTAAGAGTGAATGGGCTCCTATTGAAAGAGCCAACTGGCAAAGGCTTACAAGTGATATGCTAGATGTGAGTGGTATGATTGCATCTTTGGAAGAGAAGCTGAGTATTTATGAGAGGCAGCCTTACCAAGTCAATCAACCTACATACTCACTGCCCCAAGTATCATATCAGTCATATACAGCCCTTGCTTATGAGCCAAGTCAAGCCTGTCAAAGTCCTTTCCCCAATCATGTTGAAGAGAGTTTCGAAATAGTAAATCTTGTGTTTAAGGCTAATCTTGATAGACAAATTGAATTGGCAAATATTCAGATGCAATAGTCCATTTTGGTAGAAAGAGAAGTGAAATCTAAACCCTCACTACCCTCTAACATTATGGCCCCATCACCCCAAAATTAGATGCCCAGTCTAAATATCTTGAGCTGGAATAAAGTGGTTGAGTCATGGAACAACAAGGAGGAGAAAGACATTGTCTAAGAGTGTGATGTACAAAATGAGGTTAGTCATTTTCAAGTCCCTCTCACCCTTCCTCAAGAAGCTTCTTGCATTTCATGGCAACCTTCATGCACTCCCCATCTCTATAATGATTCCTATGAGCCCTAAGAGCTACAAAATGAGGATAATCTGGCTAGGCAGATTGAGGAATTAGAGGCTAAGATGAGACTACTTAGAGAAAAGGAGATGGAGTTTTCAAACTTTGTAGGGGAGACTGTACCAAAATATTTTGATGAGCCTTGTGTGCCCCCTCCTATTCTAGTGAAAACTCCCTATTGTGTGCCAAATCCTTTCTATCAAATGGCACTTGCTCATTCTAACTCATCTGAAGCATCAATCGATCCTACCTTTAATCCTATATGCCTAGCTTTTCAGCATGCCTCTTTTTAGATAACTCTTCCTGTACATGAGCAGACCCTCCCAAATCTTCCAAAACCTCCTCAAGTCTTTCAACATGATCTCTAAATTCTAAGCTGCAAGAAGGAACATCATGAACCAGCCCAGAACCTTGAAGAGGATAAAGTTACTGCCTATTCACAGAAGCAAGATTCCAATCCCAAGATCATGAGTTGGAAGCAAACAATGGAATCTTGGGGCAAAAAGGAAGAGGAGGAGAAAGGTTTTGCTCAAACCCTTGAAGAAGATGAGGCTGATCTTGCTCTTAATGATGAGTGTGACTTACAAGAAAGGCTTTTCTAGGAAGATATAGATAGGCAGATTGTAGAGTTGAAGTCTAGAGCAAGTTTCCTCTACAAACATGTGATGGATGTTTTAGACCAAATAACAGATTCCATGTCTAAACACACTTCATCCACACACCTCCAAGAAAGCTATTAGGCCATGCCTGATATAGATGAAGTGCTGACCAAATAGAAAGAGGAGAATCATTTGATTCTAGCTCAAAGACTGCCTCCTCTTCCACATGAGTTTGTTCGTCAGCCTTCCATTTCCCCCATTCTCAAGGAGGAGCCTGTTTTGAAGGAAGCAAGTGAAGATAAGTATGCTTAGTTAATGACTGATCAGGGAGACTTCATGAGTGTGGATAAGGAGGAAATCACCTTAGATGTCATGGAGGAGCATGGAAAATATCTTGTTCATGTTTTGAATGATTCATTTGAAGTCATTGGGGTAGGTTGCACTATCTTCAAGGAGGCTACGAGCTAGATAAGAGTGGAGAAGGCATCATTGGGACTCAAATACGTATGTAAAGGGGCTATAGGCTTTTAGATTTATCCTTTTAAGAGGTTGGTGAATTTGAAGACACTTTCTTTGAGATCATCAAGGAGGATGGTCATGTCATGGAATCCGAGCATGATGTAGAAGAGAACAAGCCAGTCAATGATGCATATCAAGGGGCTTATGGTGATGAGCCAACAATGATTGAATTCTTAATGAGATACACTAACATGAAGAACCAACAAGAGGTAGGCTTCTAAGAACAAATAGAGTATGTATATGTTGGAAGCATGTTTGAATCTGATCCACTCGAAGGTAGACTAACCAAGGTGACAGGCAAGAGGAGTAGGTCACCAAATCTCCTTTTCATTCAGCCACTTGTCTGGCACCATAAGTCTTCTTGCTAGGAAGGAGACTTGAGAAGTTTTCCTTTTGATCCAAGAGGGAGGTGAACATTCCTGGTTAGCTGTATATAGTAGTTTGCTTTCAGTTTTCTTTCTTTCTTTCCCTAAGTGCAGTTTACACAAGTAGTGTTTTAGCCTTGTGTGTTTCCCTTTGTGTCTAGGGTAAAAAGCTTCATGTTTGATTCCTAGATATTTTGGGGCTATTTCTAACTTTATTCAAAGCTACATTCTGACTCTATTCCCAATGGACTACAAGGCAACTGGTCTCTAAGAATAGCAGGCATGCTTCCCTTAGGAGTCACCAATTTATTGACCATTTTTTTCCCAACAAGCCAAAAATAGATCCCCTTCTTCCCCTACTATTCTAGGCCAATTCATTTTTTGATTTTTCACAAGTCTAGGAATTTCTATGGACTCTGTAGATCTATTTCTATGGAATCTGTAGGTCTATTTCTATGGACTCTATAGGTCCATTTCTATGGACTCTACAGGTCTATTTCTATGGACTCTGCAGAGCTTAGATTTCTATGGACTTAGCAATGAGGTTTCTACGGACTCTATAGGTTAGTCTTTTGGTGCATGAAGAATCAGTTTCAGAGTGTGTTGGGTTTTACAAGGCTTCTTTGGGCTCTTGTCTAAAGAAATTCACAAGGAAGGTTTGCATCATTAAACCATTGAACCATCGCTCAAGTTCAATGCCTTGGTTCATCGCTTGGTTCAATCAGTGGGTTCAATGTTTGGTTCAACCACTTGGTTCAATCAGTGGGTTCAACCACTTGGTTCATCACTTGGTTCAATCGACAGGTTCAATGTTTGGTTCAATCACTTGGTTCATCAGATGGTTCAACGAGCTTGGTTCAATGCTTATTTCAAAGGCTCGGTGTGTAGTGTTGAACTATTGAACTGGTTCAATGGATGGTTCAATGGTTGGTTTAAGTGAATGGTTCAATGGCTTGGTTTAAGGGTGCGTCCCAAAGCTGAAGGGTAGGTGCCCTTATGAAGGGCAGTTCTGAGTCCAAAAGCCCTTGCAGAGGGTAGGGAACATTTCGAGGTAGCCAAAGGATTTAAAAGACATGAAAAGACTTAAGGTTTTGAATTCATTTAGACTTTTTGTCTGAAGGAATTCCTTCGGACAAAAAGTCTGAAGGAATTTGGAGAAGGCTGTGAGTAAGAAGCCCAAAGGAAAAGAACTTTAGGTGAAAGGACAAAAGGATAGGGACAATTCTCATGGACTTTTTGTTTGTGAGAAAATTATCTACAAGAAAAAACCCCATAGAAAAAGACCTGATGGAATTTGCCAAGGACGGTGACGTCCTGAAAGCCATCAATTTTAAGGAGACAAACTAGCCATTGGGTATTCATTTTCAAGGTGACAGTTGCGTGAACATCAATTTTAAGATATTGAAATAGCCATTTGCTTTTGAATTGCCTGAGCACCAACCATGAAAAGAGCCCAAGGAATGCAGTGACCCACCAGAAGATCACCCTTGAGGGCTAAAGGAGTAGAAAGAGACAAAACCAAGATGAGACAAGGCAAGAAATAGACAAAGCAGTTTAAGTGACAAAGAGGAGGTGAGTTATTTCTAGATGGTCACCAAGTAGCACAGCCATGTTTTTCACATTAATGTGGAATGCCAAAGTCAAAGCAAGAACCGACAATCAAATAGCTCCCTCTTCCCAAGGCTCAGAGCGCACATGGGCCAGCTTGTAAAAAGAGCGCCAAAATCTTTCCCAAGAAGCGCCAAGTTCTCTTCCTCTTTCTATATATTGTAAAATTTCTCATTTGAAAAGCATCCATTCATCTAGCCTTAAGGAAAAACTCTACCCAAAAATCTCTCAGGGCTTGTAAGGTAGAATTCTTCCAATTTTTACCTTGAGTCAGAACTTAGCTTTTTTACCTCTATCTGGACTTGCACTTTAAAGTATATGTCTGTTTTCTCCTTTGTGTTAAGTCCTTGTCTTTCATGCTTTCCACAAATCAATTATAGTATGTCTAGTGCATTGTGAAGTCCCCTTTCTACAGGTCTGCCAGAAGTGTTCCTAAGGGAATGTAGGTGCCTATGAATAGGCTGCCATAAGTGTGTCTGAGGATGTCTCTGGTAGTTTCTTCCTCCCTATATTTCCATGGACCCCTAGCTGATTGTTATAGAAGAGCTTCCCACTTCAAATGAAGTGTATGGGTGCTTATTTCTAGTGAAAAGTGTATATTCAAGTTGGGTTGGTCACTTTTTCTGGTGTATCACCTTTTCTTTTTAGGCTTAGGTTCTATTTTTAGCATCTCTCTCCCTTTTCATCCCCCCCTTTTCCTTTTTTATTTATTAGCAGTAGGAGAAGCCAAGGCCTAAAAGATACATCATAGGGAGCTAGCCCTCATCTAGAGACTCTCCCCTCTAGCTTCTCCGGTCCCATAGGTGAGAGGGGAGCTTCCATTGTTGCGTGTGGAAAGGTAGGAGCTCGACCTCCTACCCCGGGTGCAATCTACTGCATCAACAATTATTCTGACCACATGGTTTTATTTGGTCCCAATAGTATTGGCCTAGTTGTAGAGAGATTTGAAAATGATGGCTTATCTATGTTGTAGGATCATTAATCCTTTTTCATTGCTTCAATTCTATCCTAGGATCACATTGTGATTGAAAAACTAGAGGGGGAGAGATGACAATAGATGGTAGAGGATCAACTACCTTATAATTGGTATCTAACAAGAGGGGGTTGACGAGGGCATTAAGGTCACTTGACCTTATATCAATAGGCCATATAGGAGATAATAGATTGATATTTCATCTAGAGAAAATATATGTGCATTTTTTTAGGTGGAGAGAGGATGGCCATGTGACCAAGAACATGACCACTCCTTTCTACAAGTCACCAAGACTTCATAATAGAGCAATATCTTCTTGATTGTGTTAAAAATTAGTTTGGGCACCAATATGATGTACCTAATGGGCCACACCATTTTACACATGTGACATAAGAGATTAGAGAGTGGGGGCTTACCATCCCAAGGATTTTAATAGTTGAGAGATTCTTAACATTGTAGACTATTACATGGGATTATGAGGGAGGTATAATAGATGCAGGGTCATCAATACTTAGTCATCTTGGTATACTCAATTTATAGTAGGTTACCCCAATGATCATTAATTTTATCATAGATAACACTATTAATAATAACAGTAGTATTAATAGTAGTAAGGAGTCCATAAATCATGATATGTATATGGGAAAGGGTCTCGATTGTGATGGATAAGATGGATAAATAGACATACATGATAATAAGGTGACCCTTACTATCACAATAGGGCAAGGGACATTCTATAGGCTAGGTAGGGCCTTCTCAACCAATTATATCAAAGGATAACCAGGATAATTATATAAATTAGAGAGATATAGTTTCTAGAGTTGCAAAGATATCAAGTCTAGAAGAGGATGTTGTTGGGATATGGAGATAGTTGGTAGGGTCCCAAGGTGAGGCCACTAGATTATATGGTCTCAACACAAAGAAAGACACAAAGATTAGCACATTGAGGGGGAATGGTACCCATATGATAGATATTCAGGGACAACTCACCCTAAGGGATGCTAAACTAGTGAAAATTATCATTGATAGATATAAGGTTTGGGAAAATGATTAAAGGATCTAAAGGGAGTGAGATGGAGCTAGACATATTTTCAAAAAGTAGGAATTGGCCAGAGCAGTAAAAGATGTGGTGTGGGCCAAGGATGATGTGATACATGATAAGGATGAGGTCATATATTATCAAATTTTATATGCTTTAATAGTATGAATAGGGGTCATGGCTTGATATATAGATAAACATCTAATTCACATAGAGCTAGAGATATATCTAGGCATCTAGGTCATAAAGCACCTTAACATCAAAGAGTTATATGGCCCAGCTTCTCCTACATTTGAGATTTATGGATCCACCACAAAATGCATTAACACATGGTATATGATTGAGTTTTTATTAAGATAACCCACATAGGAATCCTCCTAGAGGTGATCAGAGTCAGAACCAATTTTTTTATTGTAGTTCAATAATTTGTATTATATGATGTATATATCTTGATGTATACTCATTATTTTTAGATGTACACATATGTTATTATTTTATTATATGATGTATACATGGAATTTTATATTATTTTGATATATATGATGTGGATTTTGGTTCACTTTTGTTTACTCATGTTGTAGATTAAATTTTTGATATAGATGTGGGTGTATATTGGTTTGCCATGATTTTATTGCTTTAATTTCCATGATGATGGTACACTTGATCTAGATAACAAATATGATTGAATGTATTTAAGTTATTTTTTCATTAGAATAAGATTTGTGTCGATATTTTGAAATTTAATCATAAACTAAATTATGTATGACTAGTTTTATATGCTCATTGGTAGATATGCATCTTGATTGGCATATATGTAGTCACATTATTCAATTTCTTTGTCTTGATTATGGAAAATGTAATGATTTTGTCATTTTTTTATGAGCACATTTTATCTATCTTTTAATGGAATGATTTATATTTGTGTGACATTGTATATGAGTCTCACAAGTGTATTCATCCAATTCATATCACTATCATGCTAAGATTGAAAATCCAAATGACTTTATGTAATGATGCACTAACTGGACCAAAATCACCAAAATGTCATAATTTGGTTTCACATTTCATGCACATGAACCAATTCACATCCATGTATCCATGATTGGGGAAATGCATTTTATGGAATTGTTATCTTCTATTAATTCACTTCAATCAAAATTATGACTAGCAAAATGACATACTGGACCACTTCGGCTGCACACATCATGTGCATGTGTCAATTTGATTTCATAATGCCCTAAATGGGTTTCACCATGCATGAAATTAACACCTTATTATAATTACATTTTAGTCAAATTATGACTAATTAAATTGACATTTTTGATCAGTTTGAGTAAATAAATAACCCATTTCTAAGAATTACAAAAAGCTAAGTAAAATCCTTTAAGCAAATCAAATTCTATTAAGTGTTTAAATGAGAAATACATAGAGATTTATTGAATATATATTATTGTAAATTCATAATTCAAAATATTTGGGCCATGATGTAAGCCATGACATAATCATAAGGGTGTCATCCAAAAAGTGTTAATGGATATAAATATTAGTTTTAAGGCTACCCATGCCTTATTAATGCTCCATTCTTACAAATATTGATGGCCATATTTATTGTGTGTCACTCAAAAAATGATTAGATTTGTGACACTCCATTTTGATCTTGAGATGGAGAGCCAAAATTAGTTAGCTCATTTTGGAAAATATTTAAATACATGACCCATGGCCATAACCTTTAAGCTTTTTTTTTGTAATGTTATTATGTAGGAATAACTTCAAGAAGCTATTTTTGGTGTAGAGAAACTATATAAAAATATCAATAAATAGTTTCACTCATCCTTTCAACATTGATCAAATCAAGAGACAAATCCATTGGTGTAAGGAAAGATGTATGGAGACACTTGTGTTATGACATTGAAAAAAATTTGGAGCACCAAATCTAAGTACAAACAATTTCAATAGACTGATCTTAGAAGAGGGCCACTTGGGGAAAACATTGTCCATGTTTTATTATCTAAGTTTTTTGAATCCATTGATCTATTCCCCTTGAGGGAGTTAGCCTATAACATTATTTTATTCATGCTTTATCATTTTTTGTCTTAAATGCATGAACTAACTTTCGATGCAATCCTATTCTATATTTTGGCACATTTAGTGGGACCGAAACCCACATGTTTCCTCTAATTAATTCTTATCCTCTTATATTATCAATTTTTGTTACTAACTTTTGATGGAATTGGCTAAAAAATGAAAAAAATTGTTTATGGATTTTGACTTTGTATTAGCAATTTCATACCTAAAATCAAAAAATTCATCCCTCAAGAATGACAAATTTATCTCTACTATTCTGATAATTAGTGAATTGTTATCCTTTATTGTTTTGATAATCAATGAATTTATCTTTGTTATTTTGATAATCAACAAATTTGTCTCTTCTATTTCCTTAATCCTTAACAAAAATGTTATGGACATCGATGAAAATGTCTTTATTATTTTGATAATTGGTGAATTTGTCTCTTTTATTTCCTTACTCTTTAGTAAAAACATTGTAAACATCAATGAAAATGTTTTGGAGATTAACAAAAATGTTCTAGGTTCAATTTACGATCATCAGTAAATTTGTTTTAATTTTAGAAAAATTGTAACTATTTTTAGTGAATTCATCACTTTATTAGCAAAATTATGTCCTAATAGGTAAAATCATCCTTTTTATCATAAAAATAATATCTATCTATTTTCTATGTTTTTGTGCAGGTTCTTAAAAATGGCAAAAAGGTCCTACATATTGGAAAAAATTCTCTATGTGAAAAAACGTGAGAGTATAAAAACAACTGAAATCATGCTCTTTGAAATGCTTAAAACCCCTTGATTTAAAAACCAACCACTTGTATTGTAGGTTTAGCATGTTTTACTATGAGTTTATAATAAGTCAAGATAAATTTCAATCACATTTCCATGTTAGTGCTAAAAAACAACATCCATACTTAGATTTAGAACTCTTAAAAGAAATTTTATTTTCATAAAATATTGCATGTATTCACTCCATTTATCTACTTTAGGGAACTTGAGTTACAAAAAATGCATCATTTTACTTTTTGTTGAGTCAAAAACCCAAATAAATATCACCTATGCTCTCCCCTTATTCGTAGGGACTTGGGTGACTAAAAAACAACCTAGTTCTTACATTTATTTTTATGCATTGGCTTATGAGTGAGATTTTATTGCATCCTCACATGTTCTTTAGGAGGAATTAGACATGGGGTTTAATATCTTATCATTGTTCCAACCCTAGTTATCTAGTTGGGTATATAAATTGAGCATTTTACATAGATGGGATAGTGGTTGAGTGGTTAGCCTAACTAGATAGAAGAGGACTTAGGTGAAGTAGTGGTCTAGACATCAAAATTCAATAAGCAATACACCATTAAAGTCATTATGCAAGGGAAAAGACATTCACATAAAAATCTAGGTAGTTTGAATCCATTGATGGATATATTTTGTGCCCAAGTGTTTCTAGGCACTTGTCGACCATTTAAAAAATCCAAATAAAAAATTTAGCTTAATTGATCATACTTTTCTATGGATTATTTTGCCAAATGTCAAGTTGATTCTTCACTCTAAGTTCATTTCCATGTATCAGTTGTTGAAAGATAAAGAGGGCATAAAAAACTCTACCTACGTGTACTCTTTTTTTTTAATTAACAATTAATTCCTTTCAATGCTAATATATTGGCAAAAACTTTGGTGGATACTATACACACCTCGTGTCAATTTAGTGTAGTAAATGTGCACTTATGCACTCCTTCATATTTTACTTGCATTGTGAGTTTTAAATAACCATGTCACAAAAAACAAAATAGGTTCTAGGACCTCTTAAACTAATTTCAAAACCCATTTTCAAATATTTGATATAAAAACAACTAGTTGGCACTTGAGTCTTGCCTATCACTTGGGATTGAGTATTTTAACTATTTGTGTTTAGGTCACATCAATTAGATTATATTTTTATTTTATTTTAGATCCTTACCTAAGTGTAATTGTTATTCATATATTGTACACACTGACATCTACTTACACATAGATTTGTTATGTTGTTTTCATTACCATTTGACACTTATCCATTTCTCACAATGCAACGTTTATCATTTGAATTAATAGCCTTTGTCTCACTTGGTACCATTACACTACCAATTTATTTTTAAAATTTGAATTTACATTTTCTTGCATTAACCTACACCATAAGTTATTAAACTTTTCAATTTTATTTTATATTATGTGTAGTGACACTACCCATTTTCTTCTAAAGTTTGAACATATATTTTTTTGGATTTTTCATGCATTATAAGTTTCTGAACCATTAAACCTTCATATGATTTAAAAATCAATACTAAACATGGTTTCATTGTCCTTTTATATGGTACCAACACATTTTTGACTTAGATTTACTTGTGTTATCCTACACTCTAAGTTCCAAGATTGTTCTACTCTCTTTTAGTTTGTTTATTTTGACCAACCAAGGTCAAACATTATAAAGACTTTGCTTCTTCTCATTCTATGCTAATACATTATCCAATATAGTTATAAAAGTTTCTTAGGATCATTTGATAGTATTTAAAAACCTCAAAATTAAACCAAATATACATTTGAAACATTCATCAAAGAGTGAGTACTATTCCAACTATGCAGAGATACACTCATAGTGGGGTCACTTTTGGCCCAAGCTACGAGGAGGAACACTT
This sequence comes from Torreya grandis, assembly GCA_037957365.1. Classification (NCBI taxonomy): domain Eukaryota; kingdom Viridiplantae; phylum Streptophyta; class Pinopsida; order Cupressales; family Taxaceae; genus Torreya; species Torreya grandis. The sequence goes on along the minus strand of JARHVA010000238.1, from coordinate 5,084,987 downwards.
TTATGATGGATAAGAAAACTTATTCATCTATACATTGATAGTCACCCAAGGTTAATACATTCAAAATCACCCACTTGAATACCAAACCAAGGTAAATATATTTCTAATATCCCACTTGAAGACCAAAATGAAGATCTCTTAAGATTGATAAAATTAGGAGCTAGACTCCCTCTAGATTTTTTGAAAGAGCGATTTCAAATCCTCATTCAAATATAAGAGAACTAATATGAGATAATTAGTAAACAATAATAACATAACACTCAATTATCCAAACCAAACATTGTTTATTATAGAGAAGGGATGGTTCCATTGGTGGATCCCTCCCAAATAAGTCATATTATTACATCTACGATACATTAAACTAGTTAATGCTATCCATATAAACATTTGATAACTTAATGACTTCTTTGGTTGCAACTAAACTTAAAAAAACCATGAATTTAGATCAAAATTAGTTACCTAAATAACTATACCAATATAATCCTACCCATGAGGTATATCCTTTAGATTCTCTCTAATAAGATATGCCAATGAATGCTTCAAACCAAGTTCCACTTGATACACAACACACATTATTTAATAATCAGGAGACCCTTTTTAATGTGTGATGTGTACCCATACTTCTTAGAAAGTTTTGGATGACCCCAAAAACAAGATGTTAACAATCAATCTCTACAAAAAGTGGTGGATAAATTGTATAATTCCAGACCAACTTCTTCTAGTTCACAATAATAATAAGTTATGATTGTGAACCAGCAATGGAAATGTCTTCTTCTACATCAATACCAGGTCCCTCAAAATCAATAGATTCCCTATAGCTCTCAATAATGTATTCCTTAATACATAGGGTGCACATTCCTAATAGGAGCACAAAACTTAAGACATAGGGTGCACATTCCTAATAGAAGCATATAAGGAGGATCTATTCCTACCCAAACCAACCCCCCAAGAACTACCAATCTATGAAAAATAAATAGAACCATCTCCTCCTACAACAAACCTCTCCAAATATATAATAGTGGAACATAATGAAGGAAGTAGTCTCAAGGCTTCAAATAGGTAATTAGACCAAAAAGTACAAGTTCAATAAGATTTGACCATATCCATTTGACGTGAATATTATTAAAGTACCCTTCCCACCTCATTTTTAGGTACCCAAATTTGATAAATATAAAGGGAAGGGTGATCTTATAGATCATATACAAGCCTTCTTTGTTTAATGCAAGAGGTCACCTATAGTAGTGTGTATTTATTATGATTTTTTACATAGCTTAGGTGGACAAGCCTTAGAGTGGCCAATAAAATTACCTAAAGGATTGGTAATGAATTTCAATGATTTATAAAAAAAATCATTAACCAGTTTTATTACAAAATTGAACATGAGGATATAGTGGTTTCCCTATGTAAATCAAAATACAGGGATGGAGAAAGCTACGTGGCCTATTTACAATGGTGGAGAGGATTTAGCTAGTCACTTCCAAAATAATATACCAAATATATAGCTAGATGATATCTTAGCACAAAACCTACACCCTGAGGTAACTCATAATCTAAGACTTTCTTGGGACCACACATTCAAGGATATCATCAATAAATGCATACAAATTGAGAATTCACTCATTACTAAAGGCTTGGTTAAAATATATTCCCAAGATCAAACATCACATCAAGCTCAAGCAACTATTTAGACCAATATTATTTAAAATTATAAGGTCCTTAACAAGAACAAGAACATGGTAGGTAATGGGTTTATTGATTCATGACATGTGCAGACAATGCAAGCACCACTTATTTAAAATATATCATTAAATCCATCATTTTTATTGAAAATATATTTACCACTAAAAGCATTTCCTAGATAAATGTTTAGTGACCTAGAAGAGCTCATTGAGTCAGTGTTAAATAAATTAGTTGATGATGATATGATTATTTGGCCCATTCTTAAACCCTTTCTTGAGGATCATCCTCAACCTGACTAGTATAATTAAAATGAATTATATGATTTTCATCATGTTGTTGGCCATGTAGTTATAAATGGATGTAATTAAGTAACATTATTAAAAATTTGTTAGATAATTGAGAGATTGATTTGGACCATATACCTCCTCCTAACACCAATAATAACATGGGTATCTATAAATATCCCTTTCCTAAGCATAATGACCAACAACAGAGAAGGAATCAAAACTAAAGCCAAGAGATCAATCAATAATAGAATCAAGGTTACAATTAGAATCAAAATCATAAAAATAACCATAATCAAGATCATGACACCCAAAACCAATTAAATTGAGTACAATGTTATAGCATATGATTATAATAACATCATTGGGCATATTATACATAATCATATTGCTACCATTAATATCAAGTCCCTTTTACCACCAAACATGATTCAAAACATTGGTTCCTCTATTTCATATAATTCCACACCTTTATTTCCATGGGTTACCATTCTTGGAGCTCCTCATTCCTCTAATTACAATAACTCTCCCTTGACTCAAAATTAATTAGTTATAGCTAAAAAAACCATAAGTTATCTTTCATGACCCTTTGCCTTCCTCTAAAATTGATCCTAAGTCAAACACTATACCAATCAAGACCAAATATTAGCCAAACACTGTAATGATAAGACTAATTCTAAGCCAAATAATGTATCGATCAATATCTATTCTAAACCAAACATTGTGTTGATGAAGACCAAACCTACTCATCCCATTATTGAGAATCCATATGGTATCACTGAACAACTAAGAAAAACATATGTGTAGATCTTTATTTTGAATCTCTTGTGCACATCTGAAGTTCATAAGACTATATTAATGTTTTCCTTCAATAACACACTATCCATGATGACATTAATGTTGACCAATTCCAAATGCTTATGGGACATTTATCACCAAGACAATAGCTTACCTTTGACTAGCAAGATATGTCATCCCTTAGTCCCCTACATAATAATCCATTGTACATTGAATCCATTATTTCCCATCATAAAATCAAATGGTTCTTATAGATAATGGCTCTAGGTTGAACACAACATTGTTTAAACCATTCTAAACATTAGGGTATATTATGATAGATATACAGCCAAATACCATCACCATCAAGGCTTATGACAATACAAAAATATAATCTACATGAACCATTTATTTACCAAACATTATTAGGCCTACTACCCATGATACCCTATGCCATTTCATTTGTATAGAACTACCTTACAATTTGCTTCTTTGTCATCCTTGGATCCATGCAGTATGATAAGTCAAACCCTACATTAATTCATTAAATTCTACTTTTTTGGTCCAAAGGTCAATGTTTATAGTGATTTACAACCATATCAATATCGTAAACATATGGAATTTGAGTATGGAAACTAAATCTATTATCTTAACATTGAGTTGGTAGGAAAGAAAGGTAAGGGAGTGGTTTTTAAACCTCTCAAGTATAATTATATCAACCTTAGTGAACTTATTTCCACTTCTAATGATCCATTTCATGTTACCTTATCCATCCATTTAACTGTTTAGGATAATGATATTGCCACATATAACAATTATAATGCATTCTACATTGAAAAATTACCTAAGTCTACTAAGTCTTATGGCCATCCTAAACCTTATAAAATTTTTGGTAGGCCCAACATGATTTGTCAAATGAAAGCTAGATCCACTTTACAAGATCCACTCATCTTTGTACCCAATACATCACCCAATCAAGATTGGTCCACTAGCATCGAGGGTAGTTGGTTATATGGTGATGGATGTATTAATAATTTATAGAGTGCTAAGTATCCTATACCAAACAAAATAATGGATAGAGTAGACTATACAAGAAGAAGATTGGGATCCAAAGCACATAAAATTCTTTAACCTATTTTAGCTGATAAACTTATGAAGAATCAAGGTCTTGGATTTATATCACTTACAAGTGACCCATTAATTTATAAAGTGATTCTTCTTCATCGACCAATAATGAAACTCCTGGTAGTGATGTAGCATCCCATTATAGTGCCTACAATGAGTTATCAAGTACTAATTTATTTGATTCCAATACCATCATGACCATTAAAACCCATTATCCCCTTACCCTTTATCATCATAACCTAGTCAATTGGGACCACTAAGACTCTATCATACCATTAGATGAATTTCAAAATGAAGAAACTATTGTTGATTTCATGGGCCTTTGATATGAATTACTGATTGGTGATAAAAAAACAAAGAAGGATTTGACTTCTATTTAGACCTTGATTCTTATTTTAGAGAGTAGGTGAACCTCCTTGGTCATTGTAAAAGTAAAATATTGAGATCCTCAAAAAAAACCTCTTTGGGGTGCCCTTGGATCAAGGAGAGAGTAAATAAAAAGACAAGTCTTTGAGTGAAAACAATTTTTAGGTGTTCGTAGATGGGGAAGTTCATCTCTCTCCTTAGGAAGCTCAATTCCCACCTAGTCCAATAATTATCATTGGCTGCAATATCACTACTAAAGATTAAAATGTATCTGAATACCTTACTCAAAATTTTCCTAGAGTGTTCACCAACTATCCATTGTCTAGAATAGCTAATTCTTAATCCTCCTAAATGGGTGGAGAGTGCGATAAACAAATAACTGAAGAAGATTAATTCTCTTCCTTGCCTACTATTCTTGAGGATGGCTCAACATTGATACATGTGATGATCCCAAGATGGTTTATCTAGGCACATCCCTCACCAATGAGGAGCGTGAATTCATTATTACCATTATGAAATATTTCATTGATATATTTTCATAGTCTTACTTAGACATGCTTGGTTTTGACCCTTATTGGTGGTACATCATCTAGTTTTTCATCTAAATTCCAAAATAATTAAATATAAATTATGGAAAATGCATCCATGCATTGCCATCCTAGTCAAAAAAGAGTTATAAAAGTTAGTGGATGTAAAGTTCATTCAACCACTTGATTATTGTCAAACAATTTTGACCTTGTAGGTCAAATTGGGACCCCTATAGGTACAAAATTGATATTTATAGGTTTATAAGGGATTTAATATTGTGTCATATGGTGTATTGTAGATATTTTGATGTCATTTAATGTTATATTAGCCTTGGTCATTAGTCTTATTAGTTAATATGTCCTTTTGAGTCATTTTGAGGGTTAAAATAGAGTATTAATCACTTATGCAACCTAATTAGGATATGTGAAGGTGTTAAAAGATGATGTCATGCCCTATGTGTCCTAATATGTCTTAAGTAACCGTTTGTAACTAAAAAGTGGTAGGTTCCTTAGAAAAAGGGTAGTTTTCTTGGAGAAAATGAGCATTAAATGAGGTGTATAGAATTGTACAGACTCATATAGTTGAGGACATTTCAAGAGTGTCCCTTGGTCTTAAATAAACTCATTCCAATGATAATTCTAATTAGAAGCTCAAATAAATTAATAAAACCACTCCTCTCTCCTCTTACTAGGCTTGGCAAGTAGAACTAGTCTTCAGGTTTGTACTTGGTATGGTCAGCAGGAGAGGTTTTAGGAAAAATGCTCTTGGGGTGTATTATAAACTTAGTTAGATTCAATTTGACATTTTTTTTAGAGGAATGGTATCCTATGATTTATGAACCATTCCTAAGAAGTTGGACTATCTATTTTGCTTACTAATATGTGCACCCTATAGGTTTTTCTCTTGTATGGATAGTTCCTTACAATTCACTTGTTGATGTTGTTTTTAAATTATGTTGGCTCCATCCTCAAATTATTCCCATTATTTCCTTCATGTTTTAAAATGTTTTGATGGGCCAAGTATCTCAAGATGTAAAAGAAGACACTTTTTGTGTTGTTGTTAGTTTCCCACCACTTCTAACACCTTTGGTTCTCGGTAATGGTGTCAAAAGATAGTGATGGCTTGTTTCCATGTTAAAGGTTTTTTTTCCTTTCATATATCTTCATTCCCCAAAGCATATTCATGGTTTATAGTCATACACAACACATACGCATAGTCTGCCATTAGAGTGTGCACCTATAGGTGCTTGAAAAGGAAAACCATGTTGAAATCAAGCTATCTTGACTTGATCCAAGCCTTAAAAATTTGGAGAGGATCCATGTTAACATTGGAAGGAGGTATAACTATTTTTCAAGGCCCACACACCATACATGGTTCTAACTCACTATCTACCTGCATACATGAAAATGTTCATCTACATGTGTCTTCATAGAATTAATCATGTTGAAAAGGAGATTTTGAGCTGAGCAAGGTTCTAGTCCATGAAAGGAATCAATTTGGAATAATTTAAGGAGCTAAAAATTATTTTAAATCTCACAAATCATGTATTTTACTAGTTTACTAATCTTGACTACCTATATGTGCAAGTGGCCACCTACAGGTGGCTTAACAAAGGTCTGAGGTACCATAGGGGAATGTTGAAGCATGATAAAACTCTCCTTGAAGCCTTGACATGTTTAAGAAGACCCTAAAATGCATGTTTGACATGTTAAGTGGGTAGGTAAAGAGTGAGAAATCCTTCTAATAGGAAATGACTGTATTCTAGGACATAATCCCCAAAAGTGCAAAATAGATGCCTAAGGCATTTTGTTGAAGATCGTATAATAGGGATATTAAAGGTTTCGATGTATCTAATGACCAAATATTGCAATCCGTACATAGTAATATATATATATATATATATAATACAAAATAATGATGGAAAATAAATAATGGAGGTTGGAATTTTGGAGGCTCAAAGTTGCCTACAAAGACACTAAAATCCTTCATTGACATCTATAGGTTTGAGTCCAAAAGATACCATTTTTCACCTAAAGTTGTAAATTGGCCTTTCCACCATAGTTTAATGATTCTAAATGATTTTAAAAATTATTTTTTATCTAAAATATCATCAAATAGGTTCATAGGTTATGTTTTATACCCCCATATACACCTACATGTTTGTACTTCTTGAATAATACACTTACAACCAAAGGTCATTTTCTATATCATCTATAGCAAGGGCTTAAACATGAAACTAAAAGTTTTTGTTTATGAATGATGATTTAAATTGGTAAAAATAATAAAAATTTAATGTGATACATGCCCCAAGATGAATTATCACCCACAAACCTCTACTTACTCTAATTTAGCTAACTATAGTTGGTTGTAGGTAGTAGTGGGTTGGGAAGTGAAGTTTGAGTGTTGGTATAGCACAAGGATGAGGAAAATGGGTCCAAAAAAGTTTCAAATTATCCTTAAAGGCTCTAATGATATATTTAGACACTTAATCTAAGTTTCATGCACTAATTATAGGCATAAACACCTACAGACCATTTACCTATAGCAAGGGGTCAAACTCCTACATAGTCTTATGAATTCAAGAGTATGGAAGGGTACATGAGAGGTTGAAGGGATAAATAAGGACTATAAAACCTTAATTATGGTCATGATTTCCTTTTAATACCCTCATTATATGTAAACAAGTAGATAAAAGGTTCTTATGATGCATCACACAGTACATATTGAGAACCCTACACACAATTTACACCTTAAGCAGTCAACTCAAGGGTATGACTTGAAGAGTTTAACATGGGTAAAAAATAATGGTAAATATTTGGGTATTGGAAATTTATCCATCATTATACACCAATACTATTAAAATATATGAAAAATGACCCTCAATCAAGAAAGACATAGTCTACATCTTACACCCTGTACATTTTACCTTCAAATAGTCTGCTTTGGAGATATAAGGAGTTTGGGTATCAAATGGATTGATAAAAGGATAAAAATTGGTTAATATTGTATCCATAACTTTTATAACCCTCTCAAACATTAAAAAAAAATTATTAAATAAGGGAGTACCCTCTATTATGTCTCAGACATAAGGTACTTCTCCTTATGCATAAACTAGCAAGTTTGAGAAAGAGTGACAAAAAGATGACCAGGAGATATTTGAATATTTATATAAGGTATGTTAAGATGAGGTAAATACAAACCAATATTAGAAACATACCATAGAAGGAGGAATCCCATATTGTATGTCTATACCCTCAAACCTATAGGTAGACCTACTAAGCATGATGAGGCCTACACTTCAAATGATAGGTCACTTTCATTTATAGCCTTAATCAAGAATTATAATGGATTGGATCATTAATATTGGGGGAAAAAATATGTGTTTTATCTATTGAGATGAAAATAAAACCATGAAAATGCCACTTTTGGGCTTTAAGACAACTCAAACATGTAGGAACCTAGAGAAGAACTTGATATAGAAAGTTTAAGTGCTCACATCTCCTCTGAGGATGTGTGTGGAGGAAAATGGAGTTTAGGGAGGTTAATAGGGTCCTTGAATATCATTATTGTGATATTTTTTTTGCATTTTCAACTTTTCATATTTATAAACAAAGCTTAAGAGTGAAAACCACCTGAAACCCTTACAAACCCTCAGTCAAGACCTGATGAAGGAAATGAATATGGTAAGCTACTCAAATGGCATATTTTTCCAAAAATTATTATTATAAGAGGTATAATACTCATTCAAACTCCCTACCATTAGGATGAGTTGTACAAAATCTATATGGATAGGGTATAAATAGGGTTTTATTAATTATTTTCTGTATTGTGTAGGTTACAGGAGGTTTAAATATATGTCAATCACATGAAATTGAATAATAAAACTTAATATAACTCTCCATTTCAATTTAATTCCTCAAAACAACTCCTAGGTGCCCCAAAAAATAGCTTCATCTCAGCCAACCAAAACTAGCATAGTGAGCATGATGGTGAGAAGTGTGAAAACTTCAAGTGGATGGATTTTTAAGGTGTGATTGATTATTCTAAGGCCATGAAGAATATTTAAAAGTGTCATCCACTCAATTCCATGTATTTTCATCGAAAACTAAAGCCAATTTTGAGGCCAAGTGTGGGGGTGACTGAAAGAGGAGTTTTTGTAGAGTGTAGGCAGTAATAGCTCATTTTTAGATGATTATAGGTGACTAATATTGCAAATAATTCATGGGGAGGAATGTATGAAAACATTCCCCTTCATTCCAAACATCAGAACAATCCCTAATAATGTTTATAATGTTCAAACAAGTCTAAATCATGAAGGCAATTTTTTGAGCCAGAATGAGAACTTTTATGCCACATTTCAAGAGTTTCATGACTTGGGGTGACACTTGTGCTTCTTGAACTTGCATGGTTCATTTCACATGTTCTTATCATGTATATTTAACTCCTTTTCTCATTTTTACAAGTGTCCTTGTCACCTTTGTACTTCTCTCTTCTCCTCTCTCTCTCTCAAGTTCTATAAGAACTACCATTTTGGCATTTATAATCTGATACCACACCATTTATGGCAAATCCTTGATATTTTTGACATTTTAATTGAATTATAAAATAAATTAAATATAGTTTGATTTCATATATTATCTTTTCAAAGTATGTGAAGAGATGTATAGTGAATGGTTAAGAGATATTCATCTATTCTTGCTTTCTCTCAATCCTTCCATGTTTGATGCAAGTGATTTTATGCCTAACAAGTCATATGAAGTGTTGTTAAGTATATGGATCTATTATTAAGTGTAAAATAAATCCTTTATTATCTTCAACTGATCTATGGTTCCACTTACCTTGGATAGTCTTCATGCATGTCACCTTCATATTGAAATACTGATGTTAGTGCATTATAGACTCTTAAACTAGTGTTGTATTCTTTGTATCTTTGTGATAGAGTATGATAGTCATGTGGTAAATATATTGGTTCATCACCCTCTATAATATGTTTCATTTCATGAAAACTATAACCCTTTTCCCCACAAATAATTAGTTAGCATAGGTGAAAGCTTTTCAAGACACATTCAGGGAGCTAGCCCTTATTTTTAGAGATTCATCTCACCAAACTGATTACCCATAGAGTGTGATATGTTTCCATTGTGACACTTTGATGAGGAGAGATAATAAATCTCCTAAAAGGGTGAAAATTCAAGTGAAAAAAATTATTCTAAGTGGATATTTAACATCATCTCAATCATAAAAATCCAAAGTGCATTCACCTATGTTCCAATTTTAGAGACATTAATAAGGCATGATGTAAAGATGATTTCCCATTACCAAACATTGACATGAAAGTAAATTCAATGGAAAGATAAGAAATGTTGTCCCTCATGGATGGATTTTAAAGATCTAACCAGATTAAGATTGCACTAGAGGACTAGCACAAGACCACATTCACCACTCCATGGGGAATATTTTTTTTATCAAATCATGAATTTTAACTTTAAGAATATAGGTATATCCTATCTTCATGCCATGAATTTCATCTTCCATGACATGATGCATGACATTATTAAAAATATATGGATGATATCTTAGATAAATCAAGAACATGTTTAGGCCATCCTATCATTCTACGGAGAAACTTTGAGAGGCTTCATTAGTACAAGGTGCATCTCAATCCTAAGAAGTGCATCTTTGGTGTCACTTCAAGAAAATTTATAGGGTTAATTGTGTCATAAATAGGTATTTCAGTATATCCATTTAAGGTGAAGGCTATTGTTAAAATTCCTCTTCCATCCAATTTGAAATAACTATGTAGTTTATAGGGCAAAATTTCGTCTATAATTTATTTCATATCATAGTTGGATGATAATTTTCATCCATTTAAAAACCTTTTGAATAAATGTGTCACATTTTAATGGGATATAGGTTGTGAAAAACATTTATAGAATTAAATACCTACTTGGTTAATCCACCAGTATCGACTCTGCTTGCTTTAGAAAAACCATTGCTCTTATGCATATTAGTAATAAAATGTGCACTAGGGGAGATTTTGGAACAACATGATGAACATAGAAAAGAGAATGCAATACACTATATCAGTTAGACATTAGTAACTTATGAAAATAACTATACCCCTATAGAAAAGGTGTGTCTTATAATGGTGTTCACTTCCCAAAAACTGTGACACTATATGTTAAATAATGAAACCATTTTGATAGCCAAGATTAATCCATTTAAGTACTTATTATCAATGGCCAATCTCACAGGACACATGTCCAAATGGGTTATGTTATATAGTGAATTCGATGTGGAATACTATAATAATAAGGCCATAAAGGGGTAAGTCCTATAAAATTAGCTCTTTGAATATCCTTTGATCAACACCAAGCCTCTTTCATTTGAATTTTATTATAAATAAATCATGACCTTGAATGAGGTACATGTTGATTCCAAATAATGAAAACTATTCTTTGATAGTTCATTCATCTCTTATGGATCTAGAGTTGGTATTTTACTAGTCACATTGCAAGGGTATCTTATTCTTAAAGCATTTCACATTAGCTTCCATTATACTAATAACATGGCCAAATATGAAACCCTGGTTATTTGAATTCATCTTGAAATATAGTCTTATATCAAGTAATTGATGATATATGGTGATTCTCAGCTAATCATCAACTATTTCATGAATCGGTACCAAATAAGAGATGAGAAGCTTGTATGTTAAAGCATATAATGAATAATCTTAAGTAACACTTTTAGTTTCTTTAATTTGAATAAATACCATGGGATAATAATTGAGTAATAGATGATATGGATACCATTGGGACCATGATACAAGTTTCAAGTGATGTTAGAGAATATTAGTTCTTCATCCACAATCTTTTGTAGCTATCTCATGTGTTTTTAGATTTAGAGAGTAGTTAATTTTTTTGGTCCCAATCCTCACATTATATATCTAATTGACACCCCTAAGAATGTTTTTCAAGCCCTTCTAACTATATGATAGCATGGGAAAAATACTAGGTTATGGGTGATCTAATGAGTAAATTGAGCCTCTAGATTGGGCTATCTCCCTTGATTATTCACCCAAAACTACAAATAACCTACCACACTTACAAGTAAAAGGGATAGAAAGGGCTAAAACTAATAGGAAAACATGGAGGTGATTCACCAAAATATAGTATCATCTACAAGATAATGTTTTCACTATGAAATGATAAGTTATAATCTAATTTTTACAACTTCAAAACATATCCTACCACATGAATGTTTATATATGAAATCTATGGATATTAAAATAGCTAAGGTGATTAGTCAAGAGGCTTAAGAGTAGACACTAGTGACATTTCAACATTTAAACTCATCAAACCATGTACTACAGATCATATGGCCTAAGGAAATAAGACTAACTTACATAGAGGCATGAAAGAGGACTAATCCATTGAAGTAATCTCATTATCATAAAACATTCATCAACAACACATTCAAAATCACTATATGCAATATGAAAATAGTATAAATCAGCTTGAATTGATTTCAAAAGAGATTACAAGTCTTAAAATTGGTATGGATTCACCATAACAAATTTGAGGATGCCTTACAATGCCAAAATTAGGCATACATATAGAATAAAATGAGAAGGAAAGAGAATATGGACGTTGGAGAAGTTTATGAAAAATGTCATCTCATAAAGAAGTAGGTTAAAAATAATAAAAATTGCCAAAGGACAATCATGAAAATCTTCTCAACATGTGTCATCTTGGTATGATCTTCTTATTCATCAAGGTGGTGTAGAGCGACTCTTGATCTTCTTCTATGACTCATCAACTTCATTCATGAAACTGTCCATTCTTGGTTTATAAGGAGTTACAAGACTATGCTTTAACATATGGCACTCTTGATAATGCTTCTTGGATTCTTTCCATGCCATCCTAAGCTACATCACTACCTCTCTCATCTTGGTTAGGATGAAAACCTAAACTTAATCTTCTTACAATTAACAAGTGTAGATATGGAATCCAATTATAGTTAGATCAAACATAGTCAAAAAGACTTAAAAAAATGCATAAGAACATAACCAGATAAGTCAACTCTTTTGACAAGGTTTGGTAAATGACAATTAAGAGCTATTGAAATAAATCATACACAATACCTTCCTATGAGCATCCCATCACCCAAATGCAGCTCAAAATGTGATTTTTCCCTTGGTTTGGTGCTCAAGTCTTCATCAACAATGCAAGGCAAAATTCCTCCATCATCTCTTGTGCACCAATGAAACTAGGCTTATGATATGAAATCAAATGTATGCCTATCAATAAAGCTATTATGTTTCAAATTAAGCATGATAAACATCACACACAAATGGATTGTGGAGATAATTTTGTATAATAAGTTTACACAAATGAATCTTAAAAATGATGGTCTTGGCCCTCCTATTTATAGAATTTTCAAATTGATTGGAATCAACCATGAACGTCCATATGAAGATCAAGATGTGTTGCCATGAATTAATCCACTTTTTCATAATTATTCCATAAATACCCTCATAAATATTTATATGGGGAATTAAAGAGGCATGGGAGGCCTTAAACCTAATATTTATTGCATTTATGGCTTATGGATGCCACCCTACAAATGATGTCATTTGATGATGAAAATATTAGGAACCAATTTCCAAATAAAATATATTCAATAACTTTCATGGATTTTCCACTTAAGATCTTAATTTGAATTATTTTTCCTAAGTGAGATTAATCAACTTTTATGCAATTCTTTTAGAAATTAGTTGCACACTTAATCAAACTAGTCAGAATGTCATATAACTAAGTTGTAATTTGATTGGAGAGGAATTATAAGGTGATGTTAGTTGTGTATAAAAATAAATCCCATTTAGGATGTTTTTGACACAAAATAACACATACACATGTTGTGTGCTTCTTAATTAGAAGAAAAGAGTGAACCAGAGCACCAAAATGTATTTTTGTCATTTTGACTTGAAATAATTTGAAAAAATTTAATAATCAAATAAAATACATTACCCCATTTAGGGATACATTAGCCTAAATTGGCACTTGTATATGATAATCTCAAACCATTTAGTGCATTTTAAGTGATTTTGGTTTACTTTGTGTATTTTCATAAATTTTGAGTACGATTGACAATTTCAACATAATGGTGTTAGGAATTAGATGTCTATATTTTCCCCCTATTTTAGAAGGAATAGTGAGACATTGAGGAAAATTAATCTACTTTAAAATAAAATAGTTATCAAGAAGAAGTTGGAAGTAAATGACCCATGATGCTCCCTCGAGAGGACATATAAGGATGAAAGAGAAAGATGGACTCTTGAAAAGAAAGAGAAATTGAAATTAATCCATAATTCAGATGATATCCAAATGAGATAATTCTTGCACATGTTTATGCCATCAATAATCAAAATATAATTAGATTATAATTGTCCCCAAGGATGGGGGGAAGGGTAAGGATACAATACAAAAATATAAGTAACACACTTTGAACACACCCAAAGCTAGGGTGCAAGATACATACTTAGGTATTGATCAATCTTGAGACAAGTTGCACAATAAAATATTTCCAAAATGGGGGTAAAATTCCATATAGCTTGAAATTAGAAGAAACATGAGAATGTTGATCCAGATAAAGGAAATAATAATGTTCTCTAATAGAGTGGTTTTGATTATTTGATAAATAATTTTGCCCTAGTAGGGAAAATTTTGATCACTAATAAAGAATTAATTTTTCCCTAGTAGGGATGATTTGATTCGGTGATTGATCATAATGTTATGTCCCTGTAGGGAAAATTGGAAAGCATATCTCAAGGACATAACCTATTTCATAGATTAAATATGAGTGGGTGCAAACATAAAGGTGATGGTTTAATAATTGAAAAATCCATAAAAAACCAGGCATATGAAAATACACAAAGTGATAAAAGAGATGAACAAAATAAGAAAGGTGGCTGAGTTAACCCGAGATATGCTATGTATACAAGTGTTGCCTACATAGTCCAAATGGATCTCAAGTCAATGTATTTCACCTAGAAGTGAGAGAAAATGGGATAAGGAATGGAGAAAATAGAAGAAAAATGGACCACCATTCGATTAGACTCAAAGTATATGCCAAGAGATGCATGCCTTACATATAGTCTGGTACATAAGACATCAGTTTCTATTTTCATTAGTTCACTTGAAATCTGATCTTTGGAGCTGCATTAACTTTGAGACTTGGATCCAAAGCACAAAGTACTTGCTATAGCAAAATAAAATTATGCATCATAAGTATGAGGAAATTATAATGATATTGGATTTCAATTACATTGAGTTAGTTTAAATATGAATATTTATAACTAAGGATAATTATAAAAATTACCAAAACTAGAGTTACAATGATTTACATTTAAACAAAAATAAATGAAAACAAAGATAAAAATAAATACACAAATGTAACCTAGCTTAAAATCAAAATATGAATAATCAAGATTTAATTAGGAACAAAAATGTATAAAAGTAAGGCAAAAACACTTAATAAACAACACAAAAATAGGATATAAATAATCAAACTCCATGCATACTATCAAGATGTTCTTGGAAAACAAAGAAAAAATTACAAGACAAAACAAAACAAGAACTCAAAAGACCAAGAAGAAACAACGAAGGAAGAGAAAATAATAAAGAGACAAGAAATCACAAAAAAAACACCACTAAAAATCAAATAAACACACACAAACAAGAGTTAGTCATAATGTTAGTGTAATTTGAAAATAATTGTTCATGTACGTGGAGTAGAGGCATTAATTTCTACAACAACATAACAAGAACAAGGACACAAAGTTCTTCCCAACTAATAGGTAAACAACATAGAGAAATATGGGGAAAAATAATAAAAGGAAGGGGGGTGGTTGAGATGACTCTAGATGTAGAAGACAAGTGGGCATTTCCTACATGGTTTTATGGATGCAAGGTCCAACATAAAATTTAGGCCAAATGTAGTTCTCCCAAGAAATGGGATAGAAGAAAAGTGATGATAAGAAAAGTATGATGGATGGTTTAGAGGAAATACGGGAATGGTCTTGAAAAATAAAAAGCATGTGGGATGATTAGATTATAAACAAGTGTAAGATACTATTTTTTTTTCTTTTCATCGATCATTTTATAATGTTTTTTGTGTTTTTTGGATAAGGGATAGAAATGAAATATTTACAAAATGTTCAGAGGACTACCTAGTTGAGGAGATTCAAGTCCATAGGTAATAGTTCAAACTATAACTAAACCAAATATAATGGGGATCATGGATATAATTAATGGAACAAGGAACCAAAATCAAGGAGATGCTCATTCAAAATTAAGAGTTTTAATTATAGATAAAGCTAGATACAATGGCCCCTACTCATAAATCAGTGAGATTGAGATCCTACTAAGGCAACACTGCCTACTAAACAACAACAAAATAACAATAAAATACTATGTAACATAAGATAACTCTAAAGAACCATCCAATAGAAAAATATCCTAACATAAATATGTATTCACATTCACTTATCTATAGAAGAAGCTATACAATACTATCCACATTAAACTGTAGAACTGGCATTGAATGGGTTCAAAATTCTTAGGAGTCATAATCAAGATCATAATTGGTCAAGGGATAAAAGATGTCCAAGTTACAATGGCCCAAGGTATGAAAAAAATGTGGTTCTAAATATAATGGTCCAAGATGAATATGGTCCAAAATATGACGGTTTAGGGTAGTATAAAATTCTAGACTATAAATGATCCAGAGTGCCAACAATGCAAAACTTCAACTATCCAAAGTCATAAAAGAATGTGGTTCTTGAAAGAATGATCTAGGGCAGGTTAAAAAAAATGAATATCATCTATCCTAAGATGGTTTGGGATATAATGGTAGGATAAAATAACTTAAGCACAATATTCCCCCAAGTAAGAGGTTTTATAGATAATGGTTCAAAAGTTGTCAAGCGTAAAACCACTTGAGATGCATAATGTTCATGGGCTCTAGAAGTTCTTCACCACCTAGAGCAGCTAGATGGTATACCCATGATACAATTTTTTTTATGATAACATAGGGTCTAAGCCAATTGGGTTGGAACTTATCTTTTTCTTGTGCTCAACATTTGAGTTTTTTTTATTCTGTTTCAAGACCAAATCACCAATCTTAAACTCTTGAGGGAGAATGTACTTGTAACTTTTTTGCAATCTATTCTGATAGGATTGCAAGTTTTCTAGGGCAGCCAAATGCTTGACAATAAAGATTTATAGCTCTTACATCCTTGAGAATCTATAACCTTTGTCATCTTCAATACTCTCCAAATATACTCCTAGTGAAGGCAACTCAATCTCAATCAAGATAATAGATTTTAAGCCATAAATAAGGGATTATGGAGTCGATCATGTGGGGGTTCAATGACTAGCTCGATAAGCCCAAAGGGAAGGGAAATTTGTAAGTGCCAATTACAGTGAGCATCATTGACAATCTTATTCAATATGGCCACAATGGTCTTGTTTAACACCTCATCTTGTCAATTACCATACAGGTTATATGGTGTGGATTTATTGTGTTTGATTTTGAATTTTGCACAAAGGAATTTAACATCTATGTTTTAAAATAATCCACCATTATCATATATAATATGAGATGGGATGCCATATTGATAGATGATATGGTAATGAATAAACTTGACAATCTACCTACCAATGACATAAGTGAGAGGAATGGCCTCAATATACTTAGTAAAATACTTGATAGCAGTTGAAATATTTTTATGGACATCTAAAGATGTTGGGTTTATTTTTTTGATGAGATTGAGGCCCCAAGTAAAAAAAACCATGGCTTAGTGATCAGCTATAGTGGTAAGGAAGGTGTATGTATTAAATTTCCATGTTGTTGATAAGGAACACATTTACTTACATAATTTTAAGCATCTGTCTCTATTTGGGATAATAGTAACCTATTCTTAGGAGATTTTTAGCTAATAATATGCCATTGGTGTGGACCCCACACATTCCATCATGCATCTGTCTCTATTTGGGATAATAGTAACCTATTCTTAGGAGATTTTTAGCTAATAATATGTCATTGGTGTGGACCCCACACATTCCATCATGAACCTCCTTAAGTGCTAGCTTGGATTATCCTAAAGATAAATAATAAAGTAGCATTCATTCATATCATTTGCAATAAAGTGTGTTTCCAAGGAGGGTATATTTGGCTATGTAATGAAGGAAAAGTTTATGATGGTTACTAGAAAGGTCAGGTGGAAAGATGTGATCATGGAAATAATTATAAAAATCTTGATACCAAGGCAGTTCAGGTGGGGGATTGGGAGAAACAATGGAGCATACCCTTACTAGATATGGAAAAACATGTGTAGGCTATAGAATATTTTCAATGAGAAATTGATACTCTTTAACACTACTTTCAATTTATATCATGGACCCAATCATTGTCATTACATCTATAGATTTATTATTGGTTCTTGGTACTTGTTTAAACTATAGAGATTTAAAATGAACCTTGAGATTATCAACAATGTGTCTGTAAGGTCCAATTTTGTCATCTCTAGTTTGATACTAATTAGTTGTTTGATCTATGATCAATTGAGAATCACCATAGACCATTAGGTGATGGAAATCCCACTGTACTACAAGATGAAGTCCTATAAAAAGTGCCTCATACTTGGCCATATTTTTGGTATAATGAGAATTGATGTGAAATGCTTTGGGAATTAAATCCCCTTGTGGTGTAATCAATAATATGTTAGCTCCATATCCTTGATAAGTGAATGAAACATCAAAATATAGTTTCCACTATTCAAGTTCATGTTGTACTTCTTCTATTTTCATAATATAATCATCTATAAAATCAAATCTTAGTGGTTGAGTGTCTATAATAGGGGCCTCTACAAGTTGATCAATAATAACTTTCCCCTTGATAGATTTTTTATTATGATACTCAACATAAAACTCACTTAGGAGCATGACCCATTTGGCCATGCAGCATGTGATAGCTACTTTGGATAATAAAAATTTGAGAGGGTCCACCTTATCAATAACTATGGTTTTTTTTTCAACATATAGTGTCAAAACTTTTGGAAAGTGAATGCCATAGCTAAACATGCCTTCTTAATAGGAATATAATTATGTTCATAATAAAATAGTGTGTATCTTAAATAATAAACGAAATTTTATTTACCTTGATCATTGTGTTGGGATAAAAGTTCCCCCAGTACATGTTTAGTTGCTAAAATCTACAGAAGCAATGGTTGTCCAGGTGTTGGCAGTCTCAAAACTGTCAGGTTGGCAAAATATGTTATGAGCTTCACAAATACTAATCTACACTCTTCATCTCATTGAAATGTGACCCTTTTCTTCAAGAGATGAGTAAATGGGTGGCACTTATCTACTAGTTGAGAAATGAACCTATGAATAGACTGGATCTTCCCTTATAGGCTTCAGAGTTATTTAATATTTGAAAGTGGAGGCATTTCAACAATAGCCTTAACCTTAGAAGGGTTGAATTTGATCATTATTTATGATATAATAAATCCTATAAATTTTCCTAAAGTGATGCTAAAAACACACTTCTTATGATTTAGGTGAACTTTATATTCATGAAGACTCTCAAAGATTCTCTATAGAATGTCAGGATATCCAACATGTGTTCTTGATTTAGCTAGGATGTCATCAACATAGTCCTCAATAATATCATGCATCCTGTCATGTAATATGATAGTCATGACCTGTTAATTAGTGTCTCTCACCTTCTTCAAGCCAAATGACATCACTTGATAACATAATGTTCCCCATTGCATGTTGAACGCAATCTTGTATTGATCTTATTGGGATATCTTGATTTGTTTGTATCCAAAAAATCTATCCATGAGGGACAACATCTCATACCTAGTAGTAGAATCAATAATCATGCTGATGTTGGGTAGAAGAAAATCATATTTAGGGCATAATTTATTGATATCTCTAAAATCAATACAAAGATAGATATCTTGTGGCTTTTTGTTGGCTATAACTATGTTTTATATCCATTCAAAATGGTCCAATGGTCTAATAAATCTTGCTCCTAATAATTTTTCCAATTCATCTTTTACCAATAGAGCGATGTGTGGATACATATTTCTTAGTTTTTATCTAACTAGCTTAGCATCTAGATGAACAACAAGGTGATGCATAACCAAGTGAGGGTCTAAGCATGGCATGTCTAAATATGCCCATGAAAAAATATCAATAAAATACTTCAAAATGGATAAAGTGTGTTCTTGTTCTACTTTAGTAAGGGAAGCTCCAAGGTAAATTATTTTAGGATTATCATATGTTCCTAGGTTCACTTAAATAATGTTTTCTACAAGGAGTGTGGAACCATCTTCAAGAATAGTAGGTAATGTGTGATCATGATCATCTTCTTTTGATACAATTTCTTGTTTTTCTTCCCAAATTTTTAGATAATGTGATGAATATGAATCTACCAAATCAGGTAATGGCCAATTAGCATGAATCTTAATAAATTCAATAGTGAGAAACTCAAAGATTTGTTGTTATGATGAGATGTTAGTACTATATATGGAGGTAGGACGTGATTGATCTTTATCTTCTTATAAATCTTGCTCCTAATAATTTTTCCAATTCATCTTTTACCAATAGAGCGATGTGTGGATGCATATTTCTTAGTTTTTATCTAACTAGCTTAGCATCTAGATGAACAACAAGGTGATGCATAACCAAGTGAGGGTCTAAGCATGGCATGTCTAAATATGCCCATGAAAAAATATCAATAAAATCCTTCAAAATGGATAAAGTGTGTTCTTGTTCTACTTCAGTAAGGGAAGATCCAAGGTAAATAATTTTAGGATTATCATATGTTCCTAGGTTCACTTCAACAATGTTTTCTACAAGGAGTGTGGAACCATCTTCAATAATAGTAGGTAATGTGTGATATTGATCATCTTCTTTTGATACAATTTCTTGTTTTTCTTCCCAAATTTTTAGATAATGTGATGAATCTAAATCTACAAAATCAAGTAATGGCCAATTAGCATGAATCTCAATAAATTCAATAGTGAGACACTCAAAGATTTGTTGTTATGATGAGATGTTAGTACTATATATGGAGCTAAGACTTGATTGACCTTGTTCTTATTTTGGGGATAAACAAACTTTCCCATCCAAGAACCCTTAAAATAGGTTTTCACTCAAAGGCTTGTATTTTTCTTTACTTTTTCCCTGATAAATGAGTGCCTCAAAGAGGTTTTCACTTGAAGATCTCAATGTTTTATGTTCTTCATGACCAATAAATTTTGCCTGCTCTCCAAAGTAGGTAGAAGGATCCAATGAAAAATCAAATCCTTATTTATGATCACCAATGGGCTATCCATCTTTAAGGCCCATATATTATGTAATTGATTCTTCATTTTAGAATTCATTAAGGCATATGACCGAATGTTATTTGTCCTAATCAACAAGTTTAAGATGGAAAAGGCATAGGTAATTTTTGACCAATTTTTGACCCTGTAGGTCAAAATTGGGCACCCCTATATGGAAATTTGGCCTTTAGATCTTTTATGGTTAAATATCATGTCATAGATTGATCCTAGCTTTATTCAATGTAATATGAATGCTATTAGCTTTGATCATTTTATTGTCTAGGTCATCATACTTTATTTGAGTCATGTTAATAGGTCTGAGTAGAATTTAAAGAACATTTTCAAAGTGCCAGATCTTGCACATGTAGTAGTTGTAGAGGAAGATAATCATGTGGGTTTGTTCAGCCTAGTTCAAAGTTCCTGTGTACTAAGTCTGAGGTCCTTCACCAAAGCACAAGCAAAGTTGTTCATGTTTAAAGACTTACTTTGAAAATATTTATGGACTTAGTCATTTGAGCTAGGCCATTAACTTTAGTTTTATCTTGGTTTTCAACTTTGGGTTTCCATAACCACAAGACTTTGGGTTTTCCTATTATGTAGATTTCATTTAGAGGAGGTGTTCCACTCAAAACCCATGGCAAAAAGTGCAAGATTTATTCCTTTTGAAAATAATATTTTGGGTTTTTTCATTCAAGTGTCACTAATTATTTTAAACATTTTGTGCAAAACAATTTCCCCAAAGGACCTTTTTTGGGCTAAGGGACCATTTTATAAAGCTAAAGGGGTCATTTTCATTTTTCTGAAAGGCACTTAACATTTTACCAAAAGGTATTTTCTTGGAGAAATGACCAAGATCAAATTTTCTCAAAGGGTATTTGTCCTAAACCACTTTCTCCAAAGGACTCTTTCCATTTTTAGAGGGAAATTTCCATTTTTGGATGGTACTTTCCATTTTTATAGGTACTTTTTAGCCCCAAAGAGCACTTGGCAAAAGTCCCAAAGACCTTGTTCGCAAAAAAATTATTTGCAAAAATTGTTAAAAGTAGAAAATCTAAATGAATTCTCTTTGGAGAAAATTCCAAAAGAAATGGTTGAAAGGTTGATAAGTGTAGGAAAAAAGGCTTACAAGAAATAAAGTCTGAAAGAAATTAGGTCCATGAGAAAAAGTGTTCAAGGAAAATATCATAAATGGATGATAAGGGTGATGGCCCATAAATGTCAATTTGAAACTACAAAAAATAGTCATTGGTGTCAAAAGGCTTGGTAGGAACCTAAGGGAAAATGTATAAGTAAAAAATGATAGGATTTTGAGCATTTGGCATAGACAAAATAAGTAAATAATAGACAGATTGATGGTTCAGGTCATTGTTGACGTCTGACCAAATCAAAGAGCTTCCATGAAATTGATAAACATAGGTGTTCAAAGGATCACTAGTAGTTAGGAGGAACATTTTTTAACTATCACAATGAGTTTATTTCCCTCAAACAGTGTTATGTGTTGACTCTCCTATTTTTAGTTTCAAACATTCATGGATGGTCTTTGATGAAGGTAGTTTCTTGTGCCAATTTTGAAGGTTTTATGCCACTTTTCATGATTATTATGACTTATTTTGGACAAGTATACCTCCTAACATGGCATGACTTGCATCACCCCTCTTTCACATGAAATTATAACTGATATTCTCAAGGTGACACATGTTTGAGCGACCTTTGGACTTCCTTTTCTTGATTTCTCTCTCAAAGCTATATATATGCATTCTTTCAGTTGTTTTCAGGAGCCTCCACTGGTTATTTCGAAAACTCTAGCCAGATTTGTACTTGGATAAATATTGAAGAAATATACAAGTGTTGTTGTCACTCATATGCTATAATATTGAGTAATGACTTAAATCTTGTTGGTCTAGTCTAGTGAAAGATTATCTTTTCTAGCTTATACTCTTGATGGTCTACCAGTTTACAAAAAGGAGATTGTTACAAGTCTTTGCTAGTATTATTTTCTAAGTTTAGAGATATCCTAGAAGTGGTCCATGATTGTACCCCTCTTTGGAATCATTCATTCCCTTCCTAAGAATCATATACCTTCTTGAATCTAGCATATGAAACATTGATGTAGTAATGAATCATGATTTGTGAGTCTTGTGTGAGAAACACCTTGTTTGTCTTTAAGTAGTGGTTTTAGTCAATTGGGAGGACATTATACATTGGTTAATCACCACTTGGTTTCTTATTATTTTCCTTAACCCTTTTCATACACAATCGATAGGTTAGAGAGAGCTTTAAAGGTGCAGCAAGGGGAGCTAGCCCCTTATCTAGAGATTCATCTCAAAAAAATTGTCACCCACAGTAAGAGAGATGACTCAATTATGGCACTTAGATGAGAAGAGTTGAGCATCTCCTCAAGGGTGTGAATCCAAGTCTCAATAGTTTTTGGCATGCTCGATGGGACTTCTAAGTCCTAGAACAGTGTTCAATATTGGTGCTAGTCTTGGCATATTTGAAGTGAAAGAAACATCTACATTTAGTACCTAGAAACTCCATTGAAGAATTCAAGTCTTTGGTTGATGATTAGCCTATTTTTCCATGCCAAAGGTAACCACTAGGTCTACTGCTAAAGGTGTACCTTTTGAATTTGTGCAAGTACCTCCATATTCCACCAAAAGGTTTAGGTTTGTAAACACTCACCCTTATAAAAGATATTTTATGTTTAAAGCTTCTACATTTGTGTTACATTCCATAACTAAAATCATAGTGATCATTCCAAGATGGCTATAATACAACCTTTTATGCCTCTCACTGAGGCATCTCCCTTGAATCTTGCCCAATATGATCAAATTCTAGGAGTAACCCTCAAAAGTGTCTCATCTTTTAGTGGGGATGGTCTTATTACTGCCATTAAGCACATTGGGAATATAGAATTTTTTTGTATTATCCATAACATTACCCAATAAAATTTAGCTATTAGGTTTTTGGCTTTATCTTTCAAAGGAAAAGTTTTGGATTGGTATGGGACCCTACCTGTAAATTTTATTAGCTCATGGGATGAGTTGGGAGATCTATTGACTAATAGGTTTGGAGAAAAGAGTGATCGCCTATATCCAGCTAAGTAATTGACCACAATTAAGAGGGTACCACATGAATTCATACAAGACTTTAATACTAGGTTATAGAAAACTTGGGATAGAATCCCAATTCTTGTGAGGCCAACCTCAAACTATGCATTTTTGTACTACTTGAAAGCATTGAATAGTGACATTGCCATGATGATTCAATCTATGGGTGGAAACACATTTCCCATTTCCTATGAAATATCCATAAATTCTATGAATTATCTTGTATAAATAGGAAAGATAGCTCCTAGACCTCTAATGCCATTATTCCCTAATTTGCATTCTCCTGGTCAAGGTGTGTTGCCCACTTTAGCCCCTTTTCCTAATCAAGAAAGGCCTACTGCTACTCCTTCAAATAAAATCCATGAAGTTAAAGTATTGATTAAAAGTGTTAAAAATGAGTTATTTTCCCTCAAAATACAACAAGATCAAGGTTATAGGCCATATCAAATATACAATCAATTTGGGCAAACAAGTAGACCTCCTTTCCAAAATACTGCATAAGGACAAGGCCAAATCACCCATGTCAAACCTTATCAAAGATATAATAATAATGCTTGATCATCCTCCAAATACATTTTCCCCACTCAAAACAACTTGTTCTAAGAATAGCCCAACTATCCATCTTTTGAACATGGTAAAAAACAAGTGACTTATGCAAATGAAATGCACAATCGAGGCATGGTAATGCAATGCAGCCAATCTTTCCAAGCTTATAATTTTGAAGGATCCATGTAAGGTGGGGTGGAAAATGGAAAACCTCATACTTTTTATACCCTAATAAATCATTTTGAGGGTGATTTTTATGCCTTAAATCACTTGGCAAATTCAAACAACATCAATGCTAGTGTGGCTTTCAACACTAGATCAAAGAAGAGGGTTGTTGATGAAGTTAAAGGAACCAATAAATGAATTTTTTTTGACCCATAAATCATCTCCTATGGTAATTGGGTCTAATAAATCTCCTAAAGTGAAATAAAATTAGAGGATTCCAAACTTTAGGCCAACTCCTGCAACTTTACCTACACAAGCTACTTCACAAGGTGTTAGAGCTCCTAAAGAGTTTCGTAAGGTGAATAATCCTCCTATCAATGTGGTGGACCAGATGAATAAGATTCACATGAATATATCATCATGGGACTCCGTAATAATTCTAGGTCATAAATATATACTTCAAAAGGAATGACATGGATTGGGTAAACAAGCTGGCCCATCTAGAAATGACAATGCGGTTTTAGTCAATGGAACATAACCTATAGATGGTCAAATAAAGAAAGATGAGAAGAATCTTCCTTTTTACCTATATATAATAATTGGTTATTTCTTAGTTCATTATCATAGATAGTGGAGCAAGCACATTAGTTATGCATAAATATATAGAAGATAAGCTAGGCCTTAAGTATGAGCCAATGACTAAAGGAGTTTTGAAATTAGATGAATAACTAGCCAAGACTTTGGGGGTAGTTAAAGGTTTGAATTTGATCCTTAATTCTTGTCCTATTTTTTAAATTCCTCATGATGTGGTATTGGTAGATTTATCTCCCTATTTTTCTCTTTACTTGTCAAGATACTTTACATCCAAGATAGGTGGATACTCAGTGGCTAAATGGTCCTACATGGTGTTTAGAATAAAATATGGCACTAAGGTGAATATTGAGTTAAAACATATTCATATAGATCACTTGGAACCATAATCACCTAAGGTATTAAATTTTAACTATGATATCATTGATGAAGAGGAGCTTCACATTGATCAATCCCCATCATCTTCCTTTGAAGGAGTTACTAATTTGTTCCTAGATGAGTGGGGAGATGAGCACTATGAACATGATCCTTACAAGTTTATTGAGGAATCTATTCTTAGGGTCTATTATATGCATGAGAATTAATCTTTCATGCCCACTTTTATGAAGTCAATTGAATATTTGAATGGCTTGTGGTATCTCTTCTTTGATGGGTCTAGAAGCAATATTGGGGTAGGTGGTGGAGCTATGTTGGTTTCACCTTCCAAGGAGAGGTATTATTCAACCTTTAGATTTTATTTTTCATGCACTTGTAATGTGGTAGAGTATGAGGCCCTTATCCATGGCCTTGAATGGGCTAGAAAAAGATGAGTCAAGGAACTACAAGAGTATGGAGATAGTGAGATTGTTGTGAATCAAGTTAGAGGGTATAATTTGACCAAGAACTCCTTGGTCAAGTCCTGCAAGCATAGAGTTTGGGATCTTGTAGAATATTTCATGGATTTTAACATCACATATATTCTAATGTAAGACAATAAGCATGCTGATAGGTTGGCATCTATTGGTTCTCAATTTGATGTTCCAAAGGGCATAAGAGAAGATAAAAACTAGCCCCATTTAAAGGTGATTATGAGACCATCCATACTAGATAATGTCACCAATTGGTAGGTATTTGAAAGTGAAAAAAAAATCCCTTTTATTTCAAGAAGATGCTGAGTTATCTACAAAAAATTAGTCCAAGCTTCAATAACAGTATGGAGGGTAGATTTTCCAATTGAAGTCTAACAAGCTTCCTAAAGGCTTAGTGACCCTTGAGAGAATATTCAATGAGGATAACCATATAAATAAGGAAAAGGTAATTATTTACACTAAGAAAGAGCACTATGAAAGAGTATAAATATTTAAGGATAAGATACTTGCACTAGAAAAGGTATGCACTAGTCAAGAAAAACATGATTTCATTGAACTATGCAAGGAATTTAGTGATATTATTGCATGGGAGTATAGTGACTTGAAGGGTTTTGATCCAAGCTTGGATAAACACACCATAGAGCTGGATAAAAATTCCAAGCCCATAAAGCAAATGCAAATTACAATCAATCCCAAGATTGAACCCCTCATGAAGAAAGAACTCACCAAGTTGACTGAGTCTAGAATCATCTTTCCTATCAAGCATTCCTCTTGGTTGGCTAATTTAGTCCATGTTAGGAATAATAATGGGGAGATCAAGTTTTGTGTGGAATTTATGGACTTTAATAGAGTATATTTGAGAGATCATTACCCACTCCCTTCCACGGAATAAATCTTGCAAGTTGTGGCTAGTCTTGAAAGGTTTTCTCTCCTTGATGGGTATTCTGGGTATAATCAGATTCTAGTGAAGGAAAGTGACCAATTTAAGACAAAATTTACTACTAAATGGGGTACATATTATTATAGGAAAATTAATTTTGGGTTGTCTAATGTTGGAGCTAATTTTCAATGTGCAATGGATATGGCTTTTAAAGGATTAATCAATGACATTATATTGGTATATCTTGATGATGTGACAATTTTCTCCAAGGAAGAAAAAGATCATATGAAACACCTAAGGAATATTTTTGAAAGGTTTAGATATTTTTGGATCTCTCTAAACCCAAATAATTGTGTGTTTGTTTTCCATGAAGGCAAAGTACTAGGACATATTGTTTCCAAGAAAGGCTTGTCCATTGATTTGAAAAGGGTGAATGCCATCTTGGAATTGTCTTTGCCTAAAAATAAGAAGGGTTTACAAAGTTTATTTGGTAAGATAAATTTCATTAGGAGGTTTATTCATAACTTTACTAATTTTTTCAAACCTCTAACATCTATGCTAAGGAAGGATGAGATATTCACTTGGACAAGGAGGAAAGAAAGTTTTGAAGAGATCAAGCAAGCTATTGCCCAAGCTCCTACTCTTTCAAGTCCAAACTTATCCAAGCACTTAAATTTGTACACTTTTGGGAATGAAGAAGTGATTTTTTCCATGATTACCCAAGAAAATGATGAGAATTTGGAGTAACCTATTGCCTTTTTCAGCCAAGGTTTAGAAGGCTATGAAACAAGATACACAGATGTTGATAAATAAGTGATTTCAATCATAAGGAGTTTAAAGAAGTTTAGGCATATGTTGTCTAATAACAAGATTCACATTTGTGTGCATCATCCTAGTGTGAAAGATTTTTTATTCAATAGATAATTGAATGAAAATAGGGTAGGATGGATCACAAGGGTGATGGAATATGACGTGGAGATCAAAACTATCAAGTTAGTGATAGGAAAAACACTATGTGAGCATCTCACTTAAGACTTGAAAGAGATAAAATAAGTTGTTTTGGTACTTCATGATGACTCTATGATATCTACATCTTCATCTATGATAATTTAGACACTAGACATGATCCATTTACTTCAAAATTATGAGTGTCTACAAGTTCTTCATAGGGCCAAGAGAAGGTACTTTAGGCTGCAACCCATTCCTTATGTACTTTTTGATGAAGTGCTATTTAGAAAGGATTTTTTAGGTGTTCTTTTGAGGTGTATTGATTCAAATCAGATTGATAAATTATTGTTTGAATTCCATGATGGACCAACTGGTGGTCACTTTGCTCCAAGAACCATAACTGCTAAGATTATGAGGGTTGGTTACTTTTGGCCTAGCTTATTTAAGGACACTCATGATTGGGTAAGGAAATGCCAAAAGTGTGATATTTTTTATGGAAAAAAAAATCTAGTTGCCTTGCCTCTTCATCCAATCTAGGTTTAACAACCATTCATGCAATGGGGTTTGGATTTCATAGGCCTAATTAATCCACCTTCTAGTGCTGGTCATAAGTGGGTGTTGATAGCCACTAATTATTTTATGAGATGGGTGGAGGCTATAGCTCTTAAGGAGGCAAATTAAAAATAAATCCTAGACTTTTATAAAGGTATAATAATAAAATTTAGAGACCCTTCAACAATAATCTCAGATAATGTATTAGCTTTTCTAGGAGCAAGGACAAGTGATTGGGATTTAAAGCATGGTATTTATCTTAGCACCTCCCCCAACTAATATCCTCAAGGGAATAGACTAGTTTAGTCCACAAACATGAACTTAATTAGGATCATTAAGAGGACAATGGAGGAAAATCAAAGAATGTGGCATACCAATCTAAAGACAACCCTTTGGGCTGATAGGATTACACCAAAGAGAGAAATTAGAAACTCACCTTATACAATTGTCTATAAAAGGGAATCTAGATTTCCTATCTCACTTGAGTTACTAGCTTTATATTTTACCTATCATCTACAATTGATGGAAAATGACAACATGGAAGTCAAGCTATATGTGTTGATGGAGTTTGAAGGGACAAGAGATCAAGCTATGCACACCATGATTACTCACTAATAGCAAACAAAGAAATATTTTGATAAGAAATCCATGCTAAGAGGATTCAAGGAAAGAGAAATCATTTTTAAATGGGATTAAGATAGGGCCAATCTAGGAAGACATACAAAGTTTGATGCTTTGTGGAGTGGCCTATACATGATCACACAATGCAAATAGCATAATGCCTTCCAACTCTCAAAGTTGGATGAAGAGAATCTTTATATCCTAGTCAATGGGATATATCTAAAGCATTGGTACTAAGATTCTCCTCTTCCCTTATACATAGTTCTTTCTTTTCTTGTGTTCCCTAAGTGTTTGCGCACATGTGTAAATTGTTTTATGCGTTTCTTTGCTTTGTGTCTTATTTTTCTATTATTCTTGTTATGTGTTGTGTCTCATGGTGCAAGTTTCCCTTCTAGTTCAATGTGTTGTTTAGGGTAATTTTGCATGCCTTTAGATGACTCCATGCCCAATGGACTATTTAGGCTACCGGTCTGGGTAGTATAGCAAGCATACAACCCCTATGAGTCACCATTTTATTGACCAATTTTTGACCTTGTAGGTCAAAATTGGGTGCCCCTATATGAAAATTTTGATTTTAGATATTTTAGGGGTAAATATCATATCATAGAGTGATCTTAGGTTTATTCAACATAATATTAATGCTATTGGCTTTGATTAGTTTGTTGTCTAGGTAATTTTACTTTCTTTGACTCATGCTAACAAGTCTGAGTAGAGTTTAAAGAACATTTTAAAAGTGATAGATCCTGCACATGCAGTAGTTGTCAAGGAAGTTGATCATGTGGATTTATTTAGCTTGGTTCAAAGTTCCTATGTACTAAGTCTAAGGTCCTTCACTGAAGCACAAGAAAAGTTGTTCATGTTCAAAGACTTACTTTGAAAACATTTCTAGACTTAGTCATTCGAGCTCAACCATTCACTTTGGGTTTATCTTTGTTTTCAACTTCAATTTTCCATAAGCACAAGACTTCAGGTTTTCCTATTATGTAGATTTTATTTGGAGGAGGTATTCCACTCAAAACTCATGGCAAAAATTGCAAAGTTTCTTTCTTTCGACAAGAATTATTTTAGGTTTTTCTGTTCAAGTGTCAGGAATTGTTTCAGACATTTTATCTGAAACAATTTCCTTGAAGGACCTTTTTTGGGCTAAGGGGCCATTTCAAAAAATTTAAGGGTTCATTTTCATTTTTCCAAAAGGCACTTAACATTTTTCCCAAAATGTATTTTTTCAAACAAATGGCCCAGCTCAAACTTTCCTGAATGGTATTTATCCTAAACCACTTTCTCTGAAGGGAACTTTCCATTTTTAGAGGGCACTTTCAATTTTTAGAGGGTACTTTACATTTTTAGAGGTCACTTTCTAGCCCCAAAGAGCACTTGACAAAATTCTTGAAGACCTTGTCCACAAAAAAATTATCCGTAGAAATTGTTAAAATCAAAAAATCCAAATGAATTCTCTCAAGAGAAAATGCTAAAACCAATAGCCAAAAGTTTGATAAGTGTGGGAAAAAAGGCCCATAGGAAATAAAGTCCAAAATAAATTAGGTCCATGAGAAAAAGTGTCAAAGGGAAATATCCCAAATGAATGAGAAGGGTGATGGCTCGCAAACATCAAATTCAAACTATAGAAAATAGTTTTTGGTGTCAAAAGGCTTGGTGAGAGCCTGAGGAAAATTTGGAAGTAATAAATGGTAGGATTATAAGTATTTGGTGTAGACAAAACAAGCAAAGAATAGATAGGTCAATGGTTCAGGTCATTATTGGTAGCTGACCAAATCAAAGAGCTTCCATGAAATCAACAAACACATGTGTCCAGAGGATGGCTAGCAATTAGGAGGAACATTTACTAACTATTACAATGAGTTTCATTTCCATCAAATAGTGTTGTGTTGACTCTCTTATTTTCAATTTCAAATGTTCATGGATGGTCTTTGATGGAGGTAGTTTCTTGTGCCAATTCTGAAGGTTTTATGCCACTTTTCACCATTCTTATGACTTGTTTTGGGTAAGTAGACCTATTGACATGGCATGACTCACCTCACCCCTCTTTCACATGAAATTGTAACTAATATTCTCAAGGTGACACATGTTTGAGGGACCTTTGGACTTTCTTTGCTTGATTTCTCTCTTAAAGCTATATATATGCATTCTTTCAGCTCTTTTTAGGAGCCTCTACTAGTTATTGGAAAAAATCTGAACATATTTGTACTTGAAGAACTCTTTAAAAAATATACAATTGTTGTTACCACTCATATGCTGTAATATTGAGTAATGACTTAAATCTTGTTGGTCTAGTCTAGTGAAAGATTATATTTTCTAGCTTGTACTCTTGATGGTCTACCAATTTGTAGAAGGAGATTGTTGTAGGTCTTTGATAGTATTCTTTTCTAAGTGTAGATATAACATAGAATTAATCCATGATTGTATCCCTCTTTGGAATCATTCATTCCCTTCCTAATAATCATATACCTTATTGAATCTAGCATATAAAACATTGATGTAGTAATTAATCCTGAGTTGTGAGTCTTGTGTGAGAAACACCTTGTTTGTCTTTAAGTTGTGGTTTCAATCAATTGGGAGGACATCATACATTGGTGCATCAGCACTTGGTTTCTTAGTTTTTTTCCTTAACCCTTTTCATACACAATTGATAGGTTAGAGAGCTTTAAAGGTGCATCAAGGGGAGCTAGCTCCTTATCTAGAGATTCATCTCAACAAAATTGTCACCCATAGTAAGAGAGATGACTCCATTATGCCACTTGGATGAGAAGAGTTGAGCATCTCCTCAAGGGTGTGAATCTAAGTGTCAATAGTAACAATGGGGGTTATATTCATAATGGAATGTGAATTAAATAAATTTAAGTCTACAATCTCATCAAAAAGGCTATGATTGGATTCCATGTTGTTGTTAGGAGTCTTATTTCTAGTCAATTTAGAAAAATCACTATTAAAATTCATGAAGTCACCCCTAGGTGGTATAAATTTGAGACCATGATTCAAATTAGGTATACTAGCTAATAAAGGTTCTAGGATTCCTTGAACTCACAAGCCAAAGCCTTTCCCTATATAATCACAATTATCCATAATCCAATTAGGGATAGGATATTTTGGATTCTAAAAATAATCAACAATGCCATCAGAATATAACCAATCTCCTTTAATGAAATCCTCTTGATCCTATTTTGGTGAAGTAATAAGTATAAATGCCATTGATCATTTCTTTATTTCTTTCTTTTGTTGCCAAATCAAGTTGGGTTTATTAGGGATTTTGGAAGGTTTGGGTTTACCAAATGTTTTGGAAGACTTCATCAACTTAGCAACATGGAAGGTGTCCTTAGTATGATATGTGTAAATGCCCACATATTTTATAACAACCTATTTTACAAGGGTTATAGGAAATTGATTAGTAGAAGTGGATGCAAGGTCACTAGGGTTGATATAATTAGATTTTGGTAGATGCAAAACTATTTCCTTGTTCTTCTTTATGATGAATTCAGAACTAGGATAATAGTTATAATTATGGAACTTAGCCTCAAGGTGTTTTCAATAATAGTAAGGCTATATATCAATAGGAATGGTGACCATGATCCCATCATGGGGAAACTTAAGGCACTAATGCAAGGTGGATGGAATGGCCTATATTTTATGTATCCAAGGACAACTAAGAAGTATGTTGTAAGGTAACTCAATATCCACAATATGTAATAAAGTGTGATGGTATATAGACCCAACAATGATTGGAAAATAAATGGTACCAAAATATTCCCTCTCGACATTGTCATAAGACTTTATGGTGATCATCTCTAGCCGAATGTCCTTCATAGTGTAGCCCAATCTCTATACTAGTTTGAGGGACACTATGTTCAACCCTGAACCATTTTATATAAGAACCCACTTGATCTTATGGTTTTAAATGACTAGATTAATATATAAGGGGTTATTATGGCTCAAAACAAGAGTGGACATGTCTTTTTGATCAAATGTGAGCTATTGAAATTAAGATAAATGCCCAAAAAGTGTTTTGAAATGTTCAAGATTAATATCTTAGGGAATAGTGGATTTTTGTAAAAGGTCATTCAAAATAGTTCTATAGACTTAAAACATACATAAAATATCTAAAATATAAATTTATGCATGGGTTTTACTCAGTTGGTCTAATAGACTATAAGGTTTTTCAATAGTAGGACAAGATGGTTTGGCCTTAGCTGGCACAGTGTTTGGATTTGGATTAAGGCATAATGTTTACATTGGATTCCATGGAATAAGAGGTCAAAGGGCCTGAAAAGTAACTCATGATTTAGAGGTGGCAAGGAGCCATTATAATTAAAAGATGAAGGTAAAGGGCCTTAGAGAGTGACTCATGGGCGTCTAGTTGGATTAGATAAATTTTGAGTCGATGAGGAGCAATTATAATTAGAAGAATGATGACATCTAAGAATAGTAACCTATACAAATAGAGGTGCAACAAAATTGTGTGAAATAGACATGATGCTACTTAAGGGAGAAGGTGTTGATTTTATAACAATGGGTCCAATACTTTAAGGAGTATGAGATGGTTCATAGGATTTAAGAGTGATAGTGGTAATGTGGTTTACAAAAATGAAACCCATGATATTTTTGTAGTCATAAGGCATGTTATTATAACCCCAGTTATTAGCATGGGTATTATGATCCTAGTTATAATCATGATTATTACAATTTTGACCTTGATGCTAATTTTGCTAGTGATTTTATCCTTAGTTTTGATTGTTCCTTATCAATTATTGATTATGTCAAGGGAATGGATCTTTGTAGATCCCCATATCTTGATTAGTATCTTTTGAATCAAGTTTGATCTCAAATTCACCACTCTTGATCAAATATTCAATGAAATGTCATAATTGGACACAATAATAAGCACTATGACCAACAATGCAATGGAAATTACAAAATTCATTTGCTCGATACCAATCTGGATTGGGATGATCTTCAAGAAATGGATTTAGTATAGGCCATACGATTAAATTATCTACCACAATATTTTGGAACACTACCTCAACAAGCTCTCCTAGTTTGTTGAAGACTCTTAAATTATTATTAAATACCCTTTGGGGAGGGACTCTTTGTAAAGTGTTTGGTGGATTGGGTGAAGCTAATTGTACATTTGGCATTGGTAGAGCCTATACCATTTGTACATGTCTTTATTCAGTTACTCCATTTCCAACCATGTTCTTGTTCTTATTGAAACCCTTGGGTTTCTCTATTGCAAATATCTAACTAAGAGTTTGGGTTTGATCTAACATTTGACCCTGTGAATAAATTTTGACAAGGCCTTTTGTGATAAGCACCTTCTCAATTTTTACACCTTTGTCTATAATTTATTTAAATGTGTTAGTGCAAACAAGGCATAGATTGTGTGCCACCTCATGGTGTAAATTCTATGCAAAAATGTCATCAAGTTGTTTATCTAGAAAATTATGTTGAAAGCACCTAGCTAATGCTCTCCATCATTATAGATATGTTGTAAATCTTTTTCCAATTTATTTTTTCACTTTACACAAGTCTATAATGGTCCATTCATGTTCAATATTGTATATTAAGTGGTTGAATTTTTTTTCAAATAGATCATTCCAATTCACAAATGATCCCTTGGGAAAATTAATAATCTGATCTAAACCTTATCCTACTAAACTTCAAGGAAACAAGAAAAGTAAATAAATGTTATTGTAAGCTACCTTTTGGCATAAAAAAAATGTTTGAATGTGTTCACTAGGGTCACCCTTTATTTTATACTTATAGCATTTAGTTTCTCAAAATGAGGTGGAAAGGGGACTTAGAGAATGCTCAAATCAAATAGATATGGACATATCTCAACAAATCTGTACTTCTTGATTCAATTTCCTATCTCCAATCATGACACAATTTCTTTCATTGAATTATACTCTTGCATGTTTAGTGCATTGGTGGGTGGAATATAATTATATTGGGTTGGTATGTGCTCCTATTTCATGGATTTGTTAGGGATATACACCCTAGGATCCACAACTTTATTTGGTTCACTCTTTGAGTTGAGTAAGTGAGCAATTGATTTCTAGGTTGATAAACATTCCTTGAAGTTGATCATCTTGAATTATAAGTGTTATGTTAGTTTTGAGGAGTATGTAGTCTATTCACCAAAGTACGCATTGGTTGAGAAGAACTAGCTAAATTATTTTGCATGATTTCCTCAATACACACTGAATGCTTTGGTCCTTAATTTTTTAGAGGAATAAGAGGTTCTTAATGATTAAAAAATGTATGCTCCATGTCTAGAAAAGCATGTTGTGGAGCCTCTTGAGAATTAGGGTGTTCAATTTAGACATACTGGTCCATTATAGGTATGTTATCAACTAAAGTTTTTTGTGTTGGTTTAACTACATTTCCTTGTTCCTTGGAAGCATCATAATGTATTAAAGTGGAAACTAAAGAGTCTTCCAAGTCTATGATTAGTTAGTCTGCATATCATTGACTTATCTTCTTGATCTTTGTAATAAGATATTTACCATTATGTGTTGACTCTATAAGTACTTATTTACCTTTGCTATAAGAAGCAACATTTGATTTTGTAATATGCATGAGGGATTATTCTTGTTGTTGTTCTTCTACCCTAACCAAGGTATGCAATTGTTCCATAGGAAAGTCTGATGGTAATCTACTACTAGATTCAATCAACCTTAAGAGTATTTCATCTTTTTCCTCTAGGGGTTGATGTTAAAAGTAATATTCCTCATATCCTAAAATTGTGGGAATATCCTCAAATACCATGGAATTATCTTTTCCATCATAAAAGTGCTCTTATATATAAGTAGGGCTATAAAAGACTCCATTATGAGTGTACCTTTGCGTCACATCTAAAAAGGTGTTCTATATGTTTGATAAGATTTAAAATATGTTTTTAAAATGTTAACAAGGTGTGATTTGACTTCTCTAAACAAATGACAAGGTAAAAACAACTATAACAAAGAAAAGGTGGTGTATTACCACACAATTGGAAGAAATGGTTCACAAATTTACTCAACTTTTGTGGGTTGAAATCATTAAATTAAAAGAGGGTATGTTTACTCAAAGACATAAATTGTAAACTAGTACACCAAATGTAAGTTTAGAGATACACCAACACCATAAAAGATAGTTCAACTTCGATGATTTGATACTATAAAAGTAGAAGAAATTCCTTTGGATTAGGAAGGTAACAATGCAAACTAAGAAATTCAAGATGTGAAAACATGCAAGAATTCATAAGTATAAAACTAAAACCAATTAAGTAGCATAATGCCACCACATGGTGATAGGAGATAAAATAAAATGTGTTCTATAACTTAGAGTGTAAACGATATGCATGATGACATAAGTTGACAATGACCAAATGATGATGAGTCTATAAAATGGCCTTCAACCCAAATCGCAAATCGTACCCATGTTAACTCAAAACCAAGTGAAAATGGTAAACCTAATTAACACCTTGGCTCAGAACTTAGAAAGGTGAGATTCTAAATTTGAATTCAAAAGTGAAGGACTTGGAAATTTTTGGAAAGTGGTTTATATTCAAATGGGCAACATAACAACATTATTTAGATAAGATAAACATAATGTTTGAAATGAGGTTTTAAATAAGACAAGAGATAATTTTGATTTAACCAGCATAATACCTTATTTAAATAAAATGGTGGACAAAAAATGTGTTTGGTTGATGTTTTGGTTAACAAACAAGTTTTAAACTCAAATCAAAACCAAGTAAGTAAAGTAAAAGATCAAATACAACTAGTATAACTTCCAAATCCCTAAACGTACAAGGTTGATTTGTATTGCTAAAATACATATATATATATACATGATTTTTGGAGGATTTTAAGTGTTAATACAAAAATAAAAGTACATGAAGTATTAGGGTTTTTAGAAACCCCCTTCTCCCAAGAAATTGTATGGTGGCGTGGACCTTCGAGCTACTTGTCTTGCATCAACATGTCTGCAGCTAGTGGGGTTGTTCTAAAACTTAAAATTTTGACCATCTCAATGGTCTCAAGTGTGATTAACACTAGAGATGCCTCATGTCAATTGATTTCATACCAATTAACTTACTATGCAAGGGTCTATTCATTTTTATAGTGATTCCATTTATGTACTACTTGGTGGAATCTCCTGACTAACCAGACCTAACTCAAGTTTTTGTTATGAAAGGAGAGGTTAGCCACTCAAACCCCTAGCTCTTGTAGTATATGTATCTTGATTTATATACTTTATTGTGGATTTGGGTTAAAACAATGTTAAAAGATGAAACCCTAGGTTAAATCTTCCCTAAATAACATGTGAAGAAGCTATGAACTCCCCTTCATAATCTAAGTTGCATAAAATAAATTATCTAAGTGAAAAGACTTTAGAGATTGTTTTTAGATCACCAAAACCATCCAAGTTTTGAGGAGATCCTTGACAACATTATTTTCATGCCTTAGACAAAGGAAAAATTGTAAGGAAGAAGGGCTTTTGGTCACCCAAGTTCCCTAAAGGGAATAAGGGGAGAGCATATATGCATCCTTCATTTGTGAAAAAAATAAGTATAAAATGATCTAGCATAACACAACACACTTTTAAAATATTGAAATTCAAGTGAATTTTAATTTTATGCACCAAAAGTGAAGTGTTTGATGAAGTTTTTGACACTTTAACCTTAGTTTCAAACTTTGAAAAACTTTCACAAAATAACTTAACTTAAAAATATCTAGGTTCCTTTTAAACACCAAAGGGGAAGTTCAAGGCTTAATCATGCTCAAAATTATCACTTTTCCACATGTGTGACCTACAAAAGTTAGAGGGCTTCCTTCTATTTTGAAGCATTGTTATTAATGAAACAAGTAAGATTTGAAAACTTGCTCTCAGGTTCTCTATTTTTCTTACACAGAGACCGACATTAGTCAATAATGACTGATGCTAGTTATGACAAGACTGATGACAGTCATAAACAAACCAATGATGGTCGATAAGGATTGATGCTGGTTAGTTGTGAACCCTTAGAAAAAAATTCTCAAAAAAAAACTTATTATCCCAAGTTAGAATAAAATCTCTAGCAAATCTCTCGATCATGCAATATAATGTTTAGATAGAGACATAAAAACCAAAATATCAACTTGAAAACTTCAAAAAAGATTAAAACCCCAATTTTCTTACCATGTTTTTCCCTACAATAGAACTAATTCTAGTTAGATAGGACTGATGTTAGTTACACAAAATTGATATCGGCCACTGTGTAAACTGTGTGTTAACAAAAGACCAAAAACATGGGAAAAATAATGATAAATTTTGATTTTTAAGTATTTTTAGTGACTTTTTAGGAAATGTAAGATTTCCAAGTTTGTCTCTTTGCTTGAATTTTTAAATATGCATTTTTTGTTTTATGCATAAAATTAGATATGTTTTAGCAAGGTTAAATCTAATTTTCATCCACATCCAAGGGGTAAAAAGGTACAAAATTTTTATTTTCAATTCATGGATTATTTTAGATCATTTTGAGGTGATATTTACTCAAGGTAATTAATGGAAATTACCTATCTATTTATTGCACATTGATGCCTAGGGTTTGGAATCAAATTGCATGTTTTTGAGTCATCTCTTGGGAATTCCAAGATGTAGAGATGGAATCCAAATATACTTATATGAAGCATTAGCCAAGAAAAATCAAGAAAAATAATAAGAACATAACTAGCTAAGCCAACTCTTTTGATGGGCTTTGGAAATGACAATTAAGAGATAATGAAATAAATCATACACAATACCTTCCCAAGAGCATCCCATCACCCAAAAGTGGCTCAAAATGTGATTTTACCCTTGATTTGGTGCTTAAGTCTTCATAAAAAATTTAAGGCAAAGCTCCTCCATCATCTCTTATGCACCAATGAAACTAGTATCATGATATGAAATCAAATGTATGCCTATCAATTGAGCTATCATATTGCAAATTCAGCATAATAAACACCACACATAAATGGCTTGTGGAGAGAATTATACATAATAATTTTACACAAATGAATCTTAAAAATGATGGTTTTAGCCCTCATATTTATATATTTTTAAAATTGATCTGAATCAACCGTGACTGTCCATGTTGATATCAAGATTTGTGGCCATGAATTAATCTAATTTTGCATAATTAATCCATAAATACCATCATAAATATTTGGAAGGAAGGGACATTAATGAGGCATGAAAAGCCTTAAACCTAATATTTGTTGCATTTATGGTTTATGGATGCCACCCCACAAATGATGTCATTTGATGATGCAGATATTAGGAATCAATTTTCAACTAAAAGATATTCAATAACTTTCATGGATTTTCCACTTAATCTCTTAATTTTAATTAATTTTCCTAAGTGAGATCAATCAAATTTTATGCAAATATTTTGGCAATTGGTTGCACACTATTAATCAAATAGTTCAGAATGTCATAATTTGATTGGAGAGGAATTAGAAGGTGATGTTAGTTGTGTATGGACTAATATCCCATTTAGGATGTTGTCAACATAAAATAACACATGCATGTGTCATGTGATTTCAAATTAGAATAAAAGAGTGATCTAGAGCACCAAAATGCATTCTCATAATTTTGACTTAAAATGATTTGAGAAAGTTAATAATCACAAAAAATGCATTGCCCCATTTAGAGATACATTAGCCTAAATTAAAACTTATAGATGATAATCTCAAACCATTTAGCATTTTTTAAGTGATTTTGGTCTAATTTATGTATTTTCACAAATTTAAGATTGAAAATTTCAACATAATTGTGTTAGGAATTGGATTTCTACAACAAGAACCTACATTTCATTGAAAGGATTGTTTGATTCAAAAGGAGACCACAATGTCAAGTTCATCTCTTGACCAATATTGGATAGTTTCTTAATATTCTCATTGAAATTATACAAACATCTCAACATCTCACTGGACACCACAAATGTGTTTCTTCTCTCATTTTCCTATAAATAGCCTATAGGTGGTCATTAGAATTTCTTGACTATAGACTTACCAAATCAAGGTCTCAAAAACTAGTCTAGCTTTTTTGATATGTTTTTATTAGGGTGACCACCTTACTCACACATACTTTGACCCCTAAAACCTTTTAATGCCTCAACCAACCATCACAAATATGTCTTTTGGTATCTATTGCCTGTGATAGGATTGTAGATGGTCATTGGGCTTAAAGCTCTCTTTTCTCTTATTTTACCTTGGAAACCTAATTGATCAATATGGTACTATGGACAAAGTGACTTATGTTTTTATATCCTATCATATTTATAATGGGATCAAATTACCTTGGACATTCACTATAAACCTTCATGGTCCTCTTTTAGGCTCATACAGTCCATTTGGTGGGTATCTTTCTTTCTCATGACTAACCACATATCATCACATATGTATTTTTCAACCAAACAACTCAATGAATCAATGGGATCAATTAAATTAAATGGAAATGTTTAGACCATTATTGTAATGAGAAATCAATCCCATATTGGTTTCTCTAGGATGGAGAATAAGATCACCCTCATTTTCTTAGTCTTAAACAAGACATAATATCTCTTCAATCAAAGAAGTTGATGATTAATGTTTTATATTAAAAGTTAGGAAATTGAATGCTCTAAAAACTTTATCCATACCATATATACCCTGTTAATTACTTCTAGTGCTACATCTAATTCAATACCTACCTTTTATTACTCATTTTCTATACACAACCTTACAACCATGGAGTACATTTCATAAGGGGAGGTAAGTTGAGGTCTAAGCCTTCATATATGTTTATAATGTTTTGATAACTCTTATATAATATTTAGAGAGTGACCTTGAATTCACATGACACTAGAGTTTTGCTTTCCTATATAAGTATAGATTATGTCTGCTTGCATGCATTATATGTACCTAAACTTCATCTATTCACCATTGGTCTGAGAAGTTTGGATATAAAGGATTCTAGAGATATTTTAAAAATAAATTGGAACATTGTATTATGTCCCCAAATATTCCATATATACTTAAATTACAACCACTGGGTTCCAATATTGACCTACAGGTTTGTAGACCTATAGGCTCACAAATCATTTTTTGAACTTGGCCTAGAGAAAGCACTATAACCCTTTGACTCCTAGGGTTTTTAACCTATAATAAATCCTTGAGAATGATATTCAAGGAAATTTTAATATATTATTTTACATTAAAGGGTATTTTATAGTGAAAAAACACCCATATTTGACAAGGGTTTTCTTAACCATGTCTGCTAGTTCAAATAACTCAAATGTGCATGCATAATTATCTAGTTTTATTGAAGTTCATTAATTAAATGATGATTTTAATAAGTTTTAGGGGTATTTATTAAGTTAAATCAACTATTTTAAATGTCCTTTCATTTATTTCATGCACCAAAACACTTCACAACTCCATCAAACCATGATCGTCATATTTAAACTAGCAAATCAAGACTGTTTAGTGTTAATCCAAACATGAACATGAGTAAACCTGATGAAATATGTTTTTGTATAAGTTAAAAAGTGTTAAAGAGAATTTTTAAAATCCTTTTCATGAATTCATTCAACTTTAAAACTATGTATTAGGAGAAAACCAACCCTGGTGGGGTTTTGAGTCCTCTTTTTACACCCTTAACTTCTTAATGATTATTCATAAAGTTCAGGAGATTAACTAGAAAACCAATACCATAAAGTGGAAGGAAATTAGGGTCCCATACTCTTCCTAATATCTTGGGATCCATATATCTCTCTTATAAGTACCATCTATAAACTGATTGGCAACTGAAATTACCAAAAAACATGACAGAGAAAAGGAGGTTTTTCCTTTGTTTGGCTCTACAATTCCAATTTTTGCATTTATTTGAGTCTAAAGAGACTAAGGGGAGACTTGGAGGTGTTTGTAAAATTTCCATCAATGTAAAACCTTTATAAAAGACCTCTAAGATCTTGATTTATTTAATAATCTACCTGTTCTACCTTTTGGAACTATTAGACATGATGAACTAGGTGATTATGTAGTTTTCCTTAACCTTTACAAAGATGGAGGAATATGCCAAGACGTTTCCCACTTCTGTTTGACTATAAATATTTCAATATCTCTCATTTAGACATTATAAAATGATGAATGTGTAGTTACATAGAGATTCTAACATTGGAAAGTAGTTATTTAAGACATTTGGAACATATCTATAGATAAGTACAAGCATCATGTCATTACATAGATGACTTTAAAATACCCCTATCCAATGATAAAATCTTCACATTTGTTATTTTATATAAATTATCATCTCAACATTGGGGTATGTAATGAGACTAAAGTAAATTAAATACCTTAATATTATCAAAACTACCTTAAAATACAATATGATCAACTTACTAGTTCTGCTCCTTGGTCAATTTGGTTAGATTAAATCATAGTTTTTATTGGCAAGGTCACCACCTTGCCTCCTTGAGAATGATTCAATATTTAATTGAATTAACACTTAACCTTGATTTTTTCAAAATTACCTTAATCAATTCTAAACACATGGAGAAGTATACAATGAAAGATCATTTGATGACAAGAAAAAGTGACCACACCCTGATACTAACTAGACCATACTAGAAGGCTTTGTAAGCTATCAAGGAAGACACACTACCTATAATATTTAGAACATTGATGACTAATACATGGAATTTATTCTGGATATCAACAAAGTTAAGATCATGTACATCAAAGTTTTTAATGACACTCATTCATGCTGGCCAATTTTGGTTAACATATTTGACAACCTCCTAGGATTGCATGCTTACTATGCATCTAGACTAGTGACCTTGACAATCCATTGGGCTATGGGGGAATGAATGCTACTTGATTTGAAGAAATGATAAAATTTGGAATTGATAATAGATTTGAAATGAATTGAAACTAAACTAACTTAAGACACACACCACATGCACATGTGTCATAAGACTCTTGGAAGAAGGACAACAAAAAAAAAAAAAAAACACTTATGCTATAAGCATTCAGGGGAAAAATACCTACTATACTATGTACAAAATTCTAAATATAACCTTAGTATCATGGTTTCAAATGTATTTCATTTACTAGTATACTAAACTCTTCTCCATCAAGATTTGCAAGTTGAAAGGCATTATGTTCTTTACAACCAATGAGTACATATGCTCCACTTCAAAATTTATCAAACTTGGTATGCTTACCAAGTTTATCCCTATAGTCATCCCACTTTAATACAATATCTCCATCTTGATATTCTTTTGCTATATCCCTATTATCAAAGGTATTATTCACTTAGGCTTGGTAGTACTCCATGGTATGAATAGCATGATTTCTTGTCTCCTCTAAGGCCATTAACTATGTTAATATTATCTCCATAACATCACTATCCATCATCTCAAGTTGATGATCTAACTCAATGGCTAGTAGTTCAAGATAACTAGGTATCTTGGCCTCTCTCCCATATACAAGTAGTAGGGTGAGTTTTCAATAGCCTTCTTGGGACTGATCCTATCATCCCATAGAGTTGTTCTCAACTTGGCGTGCCAAGTTATTTGATTGTATTATATTTTTCTCTTAATGCTTTTGATCAAGTTTTTATTTTTGTAATAAACTATCCCATTCCCTCGTAGGTAGTAATTAGAAGAATAACTTAGATATATTACATGATTGATGATCCATTCAATTATTCTTACACCATTAAATTCCAATGTATTATAAAAAAAATATTGTTGAAGGACCTTCAA
Source organism: Torreya grandis (assembly GCA_037957365.1). Lineage (NCBI taxonomy): Eukaryota > Viridiplantae > Streptophyta > Pinopsida > Cupressales > Taxaceae > Torreya > Torreya grandis. The sequence continues at coordinate 5,040,800 of JARHVA010000238.1, read as the reverse complement.
ATATGGTCACTAGGCCTTCATACAAGTTAAGATCTAAATGTTCACTAGCCTTTTTGAGAGCTATTTCTTCCACCCACCTTGTGAAATAATAAGTGGCTATAAGCACCCATTTACAGCCAAAACTCAAATGTGGATTTATCATGCTAATGAAATCAATACCCCATTTAATGAATGACTGATATACTTGAATAAGATTGAGAGGATAGGATAAAAGCCTTTGTTTAACTATGAAAAATGCACATTTGTGACACCTCTTTACCCATGCATAAGAATACTTAAATAAACTAGGCCAATAGTATCCAAACCTCATTACTTTTTCTATTTTGGTCTTAGGTACAAAGTGACCCCTAGTTGGTCCATCATGTAATTCTTACAATAGCTTATCGATATGATCAGTTTAAACACACCTTTAAAAAATACCATTAATATCCCTTCTAAAGATAACTCCATCCATAAGAAGATAGGGGATGGAGTGTAATCTAAAGTATCTTCTCTTTACTTTGTCTAAACCTATATGATATTCACTTGTTTGAAGAAATCTTACCATATCTTATATCTGACATGGAGAGAGTAAAGGTGAAGCTATATTAGTATCATCTTAAAATTCCAAAATAACCTCTTTTTTTATTAAAGGTTTGATACCAATTGTTCACATAGCCCTCTTCCTCTTACCAACTTAGTAGCCTTGATCTCCACATCATACTACATAACTTTGGATATCCATACAACCATTTTCTTATTCAAATCCTTTTTTAAAAGGAAGTATCTTATGATTGGGTGGGTCAACATGACATTAACCTTATTTTTATAAACCATATGTCTAAACTTCTTAAGGCTCCTTATGATTTCCAACACTTAATTATCAATGAATGTGTGTCTCCCTTCATTATCTTCTATCCCTTGACTAAATAAGGTAATATGATACTCAAGACCTTCACTATTATACTACATCAACATGGATGATATCGTATCAAGCTTATCAAAATCATACAAGAAGAAATCCTTTGAGAAATTAGGACTGATCAATGCTAGTGTTTGTGCAATGTATTGCTTAATAGCCTCAAAAATGTTTTTTCCTTATTTATTCCAAACAAAGGCTTTGTGTTTCTTCAACATGGATGTAATAGGATTAAAATATTAGATAAACTAAGTATGAACCTTCTAACAAAGTTAATTTTCCCAAGAAAATTTTTAAAACCTTTCTTATGTTTGGGTAAAGATAAAGAGAACATGGCTTTCACCCTTTTATGATCTATAGCAATCCCATCCTTAGAGACAATGTGGCCTAATAAATTAACCTCGTGAACTAAAAAAACACATTTCATGGAGTTTAAATAGATCCCATATTGTCTATAGATTTCAAAAGAAAATCTAAGATGAGTTAGGTGATCACTAGCATCCTTTGAGAAAACCATTATGTCATCAAGATAGATTAACACCAATTGATTGTTCAAACCTTGAAAATACATATCCATGTCTCTTTGGAATTTAGCCTCTACTATAGATATCTCAAATGGCACTATATTATAGTCATATGTGCTCCATTTAGTAGTAAAATTTGTCTTATATTGATCTTCCTTCACCAAGACTTGGTTATAACCTGAGTAGTCATCCAAGAGAGAGAAGCATTGAGAACCTACAACCACTTGAAGAATTTGCTCCATGGAGGGTAAGGGATAATGATATTTCAATAACACCCTATTCAAATATATAAAATCCATATATAATCTGATCTCTCCACTCTTATTTCTCATAATAACTAGGTTTGCAACCCATGAAAAGTGTTTAATAGGAAATATGATTCTTGATTCTATCAACTTGGTTAGCTCTTTTCTCATTAGCATCTCAACTTTAGGATTAATATTCTTTTGTCATTTGTCTTACATGCTTAGAATTTGGATCAATCTCTATGGTATTTTGGTCTAATTTAGGATCAAACCCCTTAAGATCACTATACTCCCAAGCAAAGACATCAAAAAATTCTCTACATAACTCAACAAATGTAACTCTCTCAACTGAAGTACATACCTTTCCAAGCTTAAGAAGCTTGTATTTTAAGATATCCACTCTCTCATGATGTTCTTCTTGGGTATACATGCTCACTTTATCCTTTCTCATTTGGTCACTCTCATTGAATATGTTATCAAGAGCTAATAGCCCTTTGGGAAGCTTATTAGACCTCAATTGTACAATTTGATCTCCATATTGGTGATGCAATTTGGCCTAGTTTTTATTAAAAAATTAGCTTATTTTTAAAGGAAACATTTTATTTTCTTGTCACACTCAAAAACTTTCCAATTGATATCATTATCAGGGATTGATGTCCTTACTACCATCTTGATATGTGGGTGAGTTTTTGAGTTCTTGATATCATTAGCAATTTCAAATTGACTTCCCTCTAAAGCTAACCTACTAACATGTTGATTCTCCTCTCTTAGAACTAATTGGATTTTTAAGGCCTCAAAATATTCAATAAGGTCCCATAATATATGATTATAGGACTTCAATAATGGATTCTTGTTATCACTTTTACTTTTCATCTGGTGGATAACTAGTTTACTATGTCCAAACATTTATAACTGCTTCACTCCTTTATTTATTGCCCATTAAATCCCATGTATAAGAGTCTCATACTCAGTTTCACTACAAGTTCAACTAAATTAAAATATAATTGTAGAATAATACCTTTCATTTGAAGGAGAAACTAGTATTATACCTACCCCTACTCCATTATTACTTCTTAAAACATCAAAGAACAACTTCCATAGGCCATCACTATATTCACTTAGATTAGAGCGAGTGTATGTATTTACCTTATTCCTGAAAATAATAGACACCTATACCAGCTTCTTCAACACCTCTACATGGATCATATTCATGATTTTATACTCCCCACTCATCAAGGAAAATATCTAATATGTCTTCAATAGGTAAAACTAGTTTTTGATCATTAAGATGATCATCCTCATCAATGAAGGTGAAATTGACATTTGAAATGTTTGGCTTGTATGGCTAAAGATGAAAATAGACATAGGCTCAGATCTAATTTTAACCTTAGTGTTATATCTAGTTTTGAAAGCCATGTATGACCAATTAGATGATAATTAACCCCCAATCTTGGTGATAAAGTCTATTGACAAGAAAAGAGAAAATTATGGTGTAAAATCCACTATAATAACATCTTGAGTAATATAGAACTTAGGATAAGCATAAAGAGTAAGGCTCAAACCTTTGATCACACCCAAGTCTTAGTAGCTGAACCATCCAATTGAAAGACACCTTTGGCATTAGCCTCATACTTTTGGCCTAACTTCTCAATTATTTGTGTAGGCATCAACTTTCCTCACTATCTATCATGTAATTATGTACTAGGAAGTCTCCAATGATCATTGAAACATAAAAATAAGGTGGTTTACCATATTTCCTTGGCTACCCACTAGTATGTGTGGGAGAGTTTGTGAAAACTAAACTCTCTCTTCTTTTTGATGTTTTTAAAAGGTTGATCTTTAACAACTCCTATTGAATTATATCCATTTGCCTAGGAAGAGCCAATGTGTCCCACATATAATTACACACATTAAGCCTCTTCATTTGGTCTATAATGTTGATGCAAGAGTTTTTAACTCTTGGATGTCCTTTAGGAGATGCCATACTATTTTGAGGAGGTATAGTTTGGGGTATAAAGGCACCCTTCATATTCTAGTTTTTATTAGTTTCTTTGGCCTTATAAACTAAATTAACATATCTTGTTCCTTGGGACATATAAGGCATAATGTTTGAACCTTTACTCATCTCTTAAGCATCATCAAATGCACTCTTTTTATACCTTGTATTAGCCACTATAGAAGTATCACCAGCCCTAATTATGCTACCCAACTGATTGAATACATAATAATCTCCCTCTTACCAATTTAAAAATGTAGCATTAGATTGAACTTGCTCTTTATTAGTCATTATTTGACATGGAACTTCAACTTGTGTCATAGAAGAAATGGTTACATTTTGTGCCATATAAGCTTGATTAAACACTTTATTTTAATTAGAGGACTAATTAGGAGGTTAATCCCATTGATAATACCAATCATGCTCTTGTACCAAGTTGTTTTGAGTGGTACTAAAGCTCTATAAGTGGAGGAAACATTGGGACTATAGTTACTATATGGTCTAACATTGGTAATCTACCCCTGCCTTTGATAATTTATTTGGAAATGTGGCCTATTGGAATGATATGGATCTTGATAAGGTCTATGAAATTGGTTTTTATGCCTTTGATCCATTTCTATAACCTCATTTGTAAGGGTCTTGAATATTCCTTCAACATCATTTGACTTACTTGCTTAACTAGGAGAAACCAACTCATGACCGGTCAATGTGGAAATGGGAGAAAGAGTGGGATTAGGGGGTTGTATATTAGGAAACAATGACATGGGATGTCTTAGGGATATCTTTCCCTCTTGTATAATATTTTTTTCAGATTTTATGGCAATGTCATAGTCTTCAAGTAAGTTCTCTCCTCCCATGGATTGTATCATAATAACTATATCACTATTAAAAGCCTTGAGATAGTAGAGAAGGGCATAATTTGGAGTAAGTCTCACCAGAATTAGGATATTATCCCATGATTTTTGAAACCTAGAATTGAATCCTTGCATGAATTCTTGTGGATATCTCTTAATGGTGGTTAATTGTTTAGCTAGAGACAAGTGATAACTCTTATTTTGAAACCTATTACTCAACTTCTCTCCCAATTCATCCCATGAATTTATTGAATTAGGGGCCAAGTTCATATACCAAACGAAATATTTGACCTTGAATGAGATTTACAACAACTTAATGGCTACATTATCTTGGGTGACATTGTGGATATTACAAAAATTATCCATATCTCTTATGTTCTCAATGGGGATAATAGTGTTTTTTACACTAAAGTAAGGAACAATTTTAAGGGTTGCCATAGGGATATCATCATATTATGCAAGGTTTAGAGGAGATCCACCATTTAAGGAAATAAAAGGTATATTTATACCCATATTTATATCTTTGGGAGAGCTTGGAGTATATTGGAAATTAAGATTTCTTCTAGGTGTCTTGGTATAAGGGAGAGTATGAAGAAATCTATTTCTCTTGACTGAAAATGATAGTAATTTAACAAACTCAAAAGGAATGCATTTGGACCTTGACCTTGTTGTCACCTTGGCATGAAAATTAGCCTTCTAGTTTCCAAACAAGAATTAAGAACTTGATAGATTCACTAGATGCTACATGAAGGAGGATGTTGCAACTATACATTTGTCATGAGAAGCATCAATCAATGAAAATAGTATTGAATTTCAGTCCCATCAGTTATGCCAAAAATGTTATCTATCTAATTTTCACCCATAGGAAGGTTTTTCAATCCTTCCTAACTGATTGACATCATGGGAACAATCCTATTTTTTGGGTGACCTAATGACTGGATTGAACCTCTAATTTGGGATAGCTCTCTTGATGATTCACACAAAACTAAAACTAACCTACCATAATTGCAAGGAAAAGGGATAAAAAGGGATAAAACTAATAGGAAAACATGACGTAATGTATCAAAACATAGTGTCCTCTACTTGCTAATATTTTCACTATCAAATGACAAGTTACAATTTGATTTTTACAACTTCAAATTAGCTCCTATGACATTAATTCTTCTACATGAAGGCTACAACTATTACAATAGTTAAGGTAATTAGTCAATAGGCCTAAAAGAAGACAATAGTGACATTTCAACACTTAAACTTAAAAAACCATGTACTACACATCATATGACCTATGGAAACAAGACTAACTTACATGGAGGCATGAAAGAAAAGGATAAATGCAAGGAAGTAATATTACTATAAAAAAACATTCATCAACAATTCATTCAAAATCATTGTATGCAAGATGAAAATAGTAGAAATTAGATTGAATTGATTTTAAAGGAAATTACAATTCTTAAAATTGGCAAGGCTTTGCCATAACCAGTTTTAGGATGCCTTACAATGCCAAAATCAAGAATATATATAGAATAAAATGAGGAGAGAGAAGATGGATGTTGGAGAATTCCATGACAAATATCATCTCATGAAGAAATAAGTTACAAGCAAGAAAAGCTACCAAAATATAGTTATGAAACTCTCTTCAACATGTGTCACCTTGGTATGATTCTTCTTCTTCATCAAGGTGGTGTAGAGTCACTCTTGATCTTCGATGACTCATCAACTTCATTCATGAAATTGTCCATTCTTGGTTTCGAAGGAGTTACAAGTCTATGATTTGACATATGGCACTCTTGATCATGTTTTCTATAGTCTTCCCATGCCATCATAGGATAATTAACTACCTTTTTCATCTTGGTGAGGATGATAACCTAAACTCAATATTATTTTGACTAAAAAGAACTTACATTTCACTGAAAGGCTTGTTTGATTCAAAATGAGACCATAATGACAAGTTCATCTCTTCATCCAAGGCCTAGTCTTTTACTTTAATATTATTACAATAGCTTGACCATATCCTAAACATATTATAGGGGATCATTCCAATTCTATTCAATGATCAAAATCATCTCCAGGACTAATGCACATGTGTATTAGGTCTAATAAGAGCTTTTGATGACCTATTTGCTTACCACTAGGTGTCTTGAAACATCTTAATGGTTTTGTAGGCACTAAAAACCTCATTATGGGTCTTTATAAGCATATTAAATTGTATTATAAATTTTATTTATGATTCAAGGTATCCCATTAGGTCTCACTTAATTAAATTGCATGGAAAACCACCAAAACTTACATTTTTATTCCTATAACAATGATTTATAGGCCACATGTTACACTTTTTTGGTCCACACATGCCAAAAATTGGATCATTCATGTGACCATAATACCTATATAGGTAATCCAAATCATTCCAAAACCACAAATGCATTTGAAGTTATTTTGAGGGAAAACACAGTCATCGGGTCACCAAGAGGGTTTTAGGCTTGTAGCTTTCTTAAGGTTGATTCATAATCTCTAGAGCCTTGAGATAAAAAATTAAGACAAAAACGTTGAGTTGAAAACCTTAGCCACATTCCCCATATAACATATAAACCATAAAAATTTTCCTTGGATTTTTAATGCAAAGTTAGTAGGCTTCTTGAACTTTTCATAAGGCGATAGGAGGGTTTTGAGTACTTTCATCTCTTAAGCATTGTTCATAAAGCTGTAGGATTTAAAGAATGAAAAAACACAAGGATATTCATGATTAAAAAAACTTATTCACCTCTATCATTGTGCTCAATATCTTTTGAAAAATCTCAAAGGAGTTACAATCATAGAAAATTCCTCTTGAGTTGGTAGACTTGGCATACTTAGGCCAAGAGAGAGTTTTTTGGCCTAAAAGCCTTAAAAATGGCTTTTGGTAGATAGAGTTGATTCTAATAATTTTAAAAAAACCCTCCCCATGAATACTATTTTTTATCCAATTACCTTGAGGCCTCATGATGCTCAAACCCTATTTTTCTTGCCTCTAGATGCTTATTTAAGATTTTAGGCCTAATTAGCTTCTTAATCCTAGGCTTCTTAATCCTCTCTCTACATTTTATCACCTTGAAAATTATATTAAGAGATTATTAGAAACTTATAACCTAGTATCTATTTATTATTTAATCTCACACATACTTCAATGGATTCATTCTACAACCAATGCACTTCTCTCTAATCCACCTATAATATGCTTGTAGGTGCTTATGGGCTTTTAACTATAATTAAAGGTGTGGATCTTCTTCCAATGATGTATTTGGAGCTTTTATGGTATTGATAAATATTGGAAAGTTACTTAATATTATAATTTACATTATACAAACCTCCCAACATCTCATTGGAGACCACAAATGTGCTTTTCTCTCATTTGCCTAAAACCAACCTATAGGTGGTCATTAGGACTTCTTGACTGTAGGATCACCAAATTAAGTTTTCCCAAACTATTATAGCTTTATTGATATGAATTTTTTTGGTGAACATGTTACTCACACTTAATTTTACCCCTATAACCTTTTAGTACCTTAAACAACCATTGCCAATATGACTTTTGGTAGCTACTACCTATGACAAATCTGTAGATGGTCATTATGACTAGAGATCTTTTAAATCTTATTTTGAATTGAAAATTTAATTGGTTAAAAATAAAATTGTGTGAAAATTTAATTATGTTTTGAGATACTCTCCATCTTTCCAATGGTCTCAAATTACCTTGGACATTCACTATAAACCTTCACAGTCCTCTTTTAGACTCACACAACCCATTTGGTAGGGTATATTTCTTTCTCATGATTGTCCACATATCACCTCATGTATGTATTTTTTAAATTAAAAAAATTAATGAATTCAGGTATCCATTTAATAAAATGGACATTTTTAGACCATTATGGGAATGAGAAACCAATCCCATATTGGTTTCTCCAAGATAGAAATAAGATCACCCTTGTTTTCTCAATCTTCAATAGGCCATAATATCTCTTCAATTAAATAAGTTTATGCTTCATGATATATATTCAAATAAAGGATATCAAATTCTCTCCAAACATACTACATACCCTCTATGCCCTATCTAGTCCTTCTAGAACCAAATCCAATGCAAGACCTACCTTTTATTACTCATTATTTGTACACAACCTTGCAACCATGGAGTATGTTTCATGAGGGAAGGTAGGTTGAGGTCTCATCCTTCCTATATGTTTATAATGATTTGATAATTATTTTAAATTATTTATAGAGAGACCTTAAAGCTCACAGGATAATATGAGTGTTGCTTTCTTGTAGAAGATTATGCCTACTTGTATTCATTATATGTACCTAGACTTCATCTATTCACCATTGGTCTGGGAAGTTTGGATCTAAAGGGTTATAGAGATATTTTAAAAATTAATGGGAACATTGTATTATGTATTCAAAGAGTCCATATATAATTCCATTGCAACCATTAGGTGTCAATATTGACTACAAGTATGCAGGCTTGTAGGTTCATAAATCTTCTTTTGAACTTGTCCTATAGAAAACACTAGAACCCTTGACTCCTAGGGTTTTACACCTAAAATATCTCCTAAAGGTGATGTGAAGATATTAATTTCCATTCAAGGGTCTTGTATAATGAACACACATCCATATTTGACAAGGGTTATCTCAACCATGTCTGCTAGTTCAAACAACTCAATTGTGTATGCATAGTTATCTATTTTTCCTGGAGTTCATTCATTCAATGATAATTTTTAGATGTTTAAGGGATATTTATGAATTTTAATCAACTATTTACAATGTCATTTCATTAATTTCATTGACCAAAACACTTTACAACTCTTTAAAACTATGACTGTCATGTTTAAATTAGCAAATCAAGACTATTTGATGTTAATCCAAATGTAGTCATATAAAATGTCAAAATTGGTAGCTTGAGTGTGGCTTGTGAGACCCAACACGTAAGTATTTCTTGAATGATATCATGACCCTTCTACACACATTTTTTATTATTCCCAATCATCTTGAGCTTTCCAAATGGTCATTTTACCTCAGCTAGGTAGTATTTTCGAGGCCAATCCTATCCCTCTAGGTCCCACACCTATAGGATAGGAGCACCCAAATTAGAATATAACACCAAACCCTAGGGTATATTATTTTGACACTCCTATATAATTAGATTTTGAGCTCCAAAAGTTATTTCGTTCTAGTTCATATCCTTCATCTTGTCAGCCTAGCTTTAATACATTTGACCCATGACCAATAGATATCTATAAAATCCCATTCAAAGTTTATTTATAAGGGGGTTAGAAAATATTATAAAAAAATCAAGAATACAAGCAAAACCACTAAGTAAAATTTCCCTATTCTTTGTATATAGTCATCTAATACAACTACAAGCATATCCAAATCCTCACACTAGTCCCTAGCCACCTCAAGCACACCTAGTTTAACATTTTTGCATCTACATTACACTATTTCACAAAGAAAATTATGTTGAATAACTACATATGGCTTGATCCCTCTTTGGAGTATTGGTATGTAGGTAGCCTGCCCACACAAGGGGTGTGGATACACATTTAATGCATCCTACACACACTAACCCCCCCTTCTTTCTCAAGTTTTATCAAAGCATAATGAAAATTAGTTTTAAGATTAAGTCAACTCTATAATGAGTTTCATAGACTTTCAATAGTCAAGATTTCATAGGCAGGATCACACAGGGATAGTAAACAAAACCCAAAAAATGTAGGTCTCTATGAGCAGTTTGGACAACAACAGCAAAAGAGGACAATAGTGCTAAAGTCTAAGGTATCCTATTTTATCAATCTTGTACTTTCATAAAATCAAATCCAGATCTTGATTTATGACACTATCCTAATCTTGCACGACTAATATCAAACCTTGCAACAACCAGTTTAATTCATTTTAAGCTAAGTTTATTTTCTCTATATTTATTTTTATTTAAGAAAAGTTAAAATTACAAATAAATTATAAAAATTAGTGGTTAAATTATTGAAATATTATTTAATGATTGAGTCAACCTAGACCCTTAACTAAATTAGGAATAAGAATCCAATTTCCCAAAAAATTTAAATCATTTTATGAACCTGACTTACTTTGTTTGCGCATAAAAACCCTAAAAACCTTAGGGTAAATTATTTGCTAATTTTTCCAATATTTTTATAATTTTTTACCTACATATTTAAATAAAAAATTCACACTAATTTTTAAAATTCCATAGTAATTTAAAAAAATAATTTTCTTCCAAAACGCTAGTTGCATTTACTAGGTCCCTTTAAATTAAGATTTTTTCCAATATTTTTCTTTTTTTACCTGCATATTTAAATAAAAAATTCACGTTAATTTTTAAAGTTTCATAGTAATTTAAATATATATATATATATATATATATATATATATATATATATATATATATATATATATATATATTCTTCCAAACCCTAGTTGCATATACTAGGTCTCTTTAAATTAAGGATTTTTTAATATTTTTTCTAATTTTTTACTTGCATATTTAAATTAGAAATTCATATTAATTTTTAAAATTCCATAGTTTTTTTTAAAAAATCATTTTTTTTCAAAACCCTAGTTGCATATACTAGGTCCTATTACTTTTGAGGTATCACCTTATATAATTGTGAGCTTTATATCCTTTTTTATGCATATTCCAATTCATTGTTTAGATTATATTAATTTAATCTGATATTTTATTTTTCAAGTTATTTTCCTTATGTCATCTAAGTTCCTTACATCTCTTCCTTTGAGATGAAGTGCAAGACTTAGTGGTAACCCTCCTAAATTCACCTAGATTCTTTCAACTCAACCATATACCGTGGATAAATAACCAGCTCAACTTCTTGCTATAGATCCTACACATCTAGATTACACCAATTTATATGAGGATAATTTTGAAAATGAGCAGTATGAGAATAAAATGATGATACAAACATCAATGTTCATGATCCACCACATTAGGTTCTTGATCCACTTCCACCTATTGTTGATAATTATGTTGTCCTCATCAAAGACTTGATTCTATAAAGTTTTAGAGAAAGACTCAAGGAATAGCCCTAAGATCATACTCTTATCTACAATCTATCATGGAAATTAAAAAGGCTAATCAAGTTGAGTCTTCCAATCTTTTAGAGAAACCAGTTGCAAATGATGTTATGGGAGCAACTATGTCTCAACAACCCCCTATAGTAGCCTAACCTTCCTATGAGGCACCACCAGTTATGACTAGTACATATTTGTCTCTTAATGTGGCATCCCTTGTGCAAGAGATAAAATATCTTCAATCCAAAGTGTTACATCTTGAGCAAGGTGCTTCTAGACCAACATAGGTTTTGGATTCTTTTTCTTTACTACATACACCATTAGAATGGCATATGCTTCTACACCCTTGCCATCAGGTTTTGCTCAACTCAAGCTCAGTCTATATGATGGCAAGGGTGATATAGAGACACATTTGAGATATTTTCACATAGAATGCTTGGACTATGTGCCAAATGACTAGCTACTAACCAAGTTATTTCCACAGAGTCTAAAGGATTATGCTTTACAATGGTTTTATAGTATACCAAATCAATCAGTCAATGTATTCAATCCTTTAGCCAACATGTTCCTAGCTTATTTTAGCATTAACATTGGTGATAAGGTTTCCTATGCCCAAGTTTCACAATAGAAACAAAGGTCAAATGAGCATCTCACAGATTATGTTCTTTGATATAAGACTGTCTTAGCTAAGATGACTTGCTCCATGGTCGATCAAGAGTTACAAGATCTCTTCAAACAAAGTCTTCTACCACCTTTGAATGATTCAATAATGTTCAAAAGGTTCTCTTCCTTCACTAAGTTATGTCATACACTAAAAGAAAGGGAAGTTAAATTAATTTCAATGGGCAAACTCAAGTACACAAGTATATCATAAATAATAAACAAGAGTAACAATAAAGTCCCATGCAAAGTAAAGGTTAATGACAGAAAAATTCAAAATCAACCTATAGTTAATGTGGCTTCAGATCCCCCTCAGTAATTGGTTTTATTAACCCCTCCTCAGTGAATCTTTACCAATCTACCAGTTTCTTCAACCAGAGTTTTATAGCAATTTTTGGAATGTAATATCATATCTATCCCTCTTATTCAAGAATTTCATCCAACAAATTCTCTTTCATAGGGATATGATCAGAATGTATTTTGCAACTTTCATAGGGTACCAAGCAACACAACAAATAGATGCATTAATTTGAAACACAATATACATGACTTGAAAGATGGAAATCTTATTGATCTTGGCACTCCAATTGAGCCTCTATAGGCAAAGCAAACACAAGATAAGGCTCTAAAATTTTTCTTAGATCATTTTCCATAGAATTCTAAATAGGGGACAAGGTACACATTAGGTGTTCACCATGCATATCATGCACATCCACCACCAGCTATATAAAAGACACCTTCAGTTGAGTCACATCCCTTGAGTAATATGATTGGTGTATACAATTCTAGATTTCTAGCTAGACCTTCGATCTCCTTCTCAGAGAAGGAGATAGTTAAAGATGATTCATATTATCATGCACTCTTTATCAGAGCTTACATTCATAGTGTTCTCATAGATAATGGATTTAGTGTGAACAATGACATTATTATAGCATTTGGGATATTCAAAGTAGGATATTACCCTAATAAATAAAATTATTGATAGATTTAGTGGGCACATACAAAGTTCATTGGGTGAGATTGTAATTCCTCTATAGATTGGTCCAACACATGTGGCCACACTATTTACTATTGTTCCCAGTGCAGGATTTTTTGATATGTTGCTTGGCTAACCATGGATTCAAAAACTTTGAGTAGTACCTTTTATAGTTCATATATGTGTGAAATTTATTAATGCTAATCAAGTTGTTACAGTTGGTGGATTTCCATATGAGTTACCACTCCCCACTTTAGAGCCATATTCTACTTTAAAATCACCAATTTTAGCTTTTCCACTAGTTACAGTTCTTCCTTCAATTTAGATTCAGACATAGTCGAGGCCTTCCTCACTAGCATAGAGAGTTAATACACTTCTATGAAGGCTTCTTTTATAACAACCATAGTTTCAAGACTCTAGACAATTTCTAGCTAAAATGTTCAAACCTAGGGTAGTATAGTTGAGGTTTCATGCCTCTACACATAGAGCACATGTTAAGATAGATTATCCTAGTACTAGATGGGTCCCTAAGATCCTTATAGTTGCATCCACTTCTCAAAGTTATAGGGGGACCCCACAGTCAGTTTCCACTATAGAGATTTCAGAGAATTTATAGCATACACATCTCTCAGAGCCACAATATCAACCCTTCAATCACTCTTCATGATTATTCATGATCCCTCTCCTTGATACAAGACACCATGATAGGGAGTCTCTCATGAGACTCATCAATTAGTGTCATCTCTTCTTAGTCTTACTTGTATATATATATATATTTAAATTAATTATATATAACTTATTTTCACTTACTTGTACATAGTCTCCATATGATTAATTATACATAACTTATTCCAAAAATCCAAAAATGTTCAAATATTCCAAAATCCAAAAACATTCAAATATATCAAAATCCAAAAATATTTAAATATTCAATAACATAAAAACATTTCAATTGTATGCATTATCTATGCTTTACTTTTATACTACCATGTTAGACTTACATTTTTTTGTTCCATGATATTTTTTGTCAATTTATCTACATTACCATGCTTCACTTGATCTTCTTTGATTGTGTGCAGTGACTTGTAGATCTTTGATGGCTTCACTCTACCCATTGAGGGGGCATCCTACTTCATACATTTGAGACACATATCGATATATCTACCCATTTGGGGCATCTCCTACATGATTACACAATATAGGGTATGTCATTTTTAGACCACACACTCTAGTTATCATGTTGATGTACATTACTTACTAGCTTACATAGATTACTCTACCGACACTCACTAGTATATAGCAATTTTGTATTTCTTAGCATATACCTAGTCTTGTACTATATGTATTGCATACTTTAACTTCTTGCTTTGATTAGTTAGATGTGATTGTATTTCTAGTATTTACATGCTTTCCTTTCTTGCTTTTCATAGTTCGATATGATTGCATTTCTCAGTTCATGTTTTATGTCTTGTGTATGCCTTAGGACATTTTATAATGTCCTTTGCTTGTACTCTTATATGTGTATATGGCCCTTGTGCCAACCTTTCTTATTTTATTTGTATGTGTATGTGGTATTTGAACATGCCTTGTATGCTTGCTTTCTATTTTGAGTGACATGTGCCCATGTCCCTTTTTTTCTTGGCCCCTTGGACATTTTTGTATGATTATTGCTTCTTGCCTTACATGCTTGTTTGCTTCTCAATTGTTTGTAATGCCATGATCCACATCATGCATTCTCTTCATTTCTTAGATTCCATGATGGACATCATGTTCCATACCTCCTTAACAACTAACTAACCAGATTTCTAGTTCTGATTCACTATATTTCACATGTTATTACATTGTTACATCTATCTAGACATACCCCTGTTGATCTAACAATCTCTCCTACAAACCATGTTATATCTTGAGATATCTTGTTGATTATCATTGATATATCATATATTTTTGTATCATAACACACTTGTAGGGATCTTTCTTCTAAAGATAGTCATTACATGGTCTTCATTCCTACCCTCAAAAGAGGGGGCAACAAATAGGGGTTTTTATCAAAAAGATCAAAGCCTCTAACCAGTCAAAATCAATTTTTAAAATACCCAAAATAGTATTTATACTTTAAACCATATAGAATAGACCAAACAAATAGTGAAAATTATAAAATAGTTTTCAAAATTAGCATAGGACAAGAGCGCCAAGTTTAGACTATAATGCTAAACAAAAGGGTGTCATATTTTGGCACTCTTATCTAAACAACAACAAAATTAGATTTTATAGAAATAGATAGGAAAGGTAAGAATAATTATAGTTTTGTCATTAATAGTTTAGTTCAAAATTAGTAGTTTTAGTCTAGTTTTTATCAAAGAATCTAGATATAGGGGGCATCATGTGCAACATGATAGCTCTCACTTCCAATTTTAGATATGGTAATTGGTATAACTTCTAGATCAAAATCCATGTTATAGACACCAGTGATTGGGGGAAAAGTGTGTGTCACATTTACTTTCTCTTCTTTATAGTTTATGGCATTACCCAAGCATTCTCAATAGTTATGTGCCTCATTCCATCTATAGGTGGTTGGTATCATTCTCGAGTGGCTTCCATATAAGCCTATTACCTAGTTTTGGAATGGTTTTCATAAAATCCTATTCTCCACCTTTTCTGAGTGGCCAAGAATGGCTTAGTTTCTATCACACATCTGGCTATTCATGCCACATTATCAGATTATAGAACTTTCATGGGCTTCAAGAGCCATCTCATACAACACATATTCATACTAGTATCAATTCATAGCTTCACTTCAATGGGAAATGATGGACCCAAAGGACTATCTAGCATTTGTATTTTAGATCCACCTACTCAGAGGGATTAAACACATAGTCTAAACATTGATTAACATACGCATGATCACATAGCTTCATTTAGTGGGTGTTAATGGAGCCAAAGGGATATCCTTTGCATTTTTGAGCCACTCTCAAGGAATTGAGCACTCAGATTCATTCATGATATTACTTTTGGTATAACACATATCTAGCTTCACTCAACAACATAATAGATTTACACTTCATGATGTGCTCTCTTTATGCGCACTTAGCATCACACAGGTTCATGAGCTTCACCCTTGTAGGTAAGTTTAGGTACACTTTCTACTTTCCTTTATCCTAGTATTTTGGTTTGTTACATCACTAGAATAAAATGGGGAAAATTTAGTCATATAAAATTTCAAAATTGGTAGCTTGAGTGTGGTTTGTGACACCCAACCCATAGGTCTTTCTTGCATGCTCGCATGACCCTTATAAACACTTTTTTGCTTATTCTTAATCATCCTAAGCTTTTCAAATGGTCATTATACCTTAGCTAGGTAGCATTTCTCAGGGCAATCCTATCCTCTAAGGTCCTACACATGTAGGATAGGAGCACCTAACTTGGAATATAACACTGAGACCCTAGGGTGTCTTATTTCAATGCTTTTATCATATCACATTTTGAGCTCCAATGTTATTTCCTTCTAGTTCCTATCCTTCATCTTGTTGGCCTAGCACAAATACGTTAAACCCATGACCAATATATCTCTATAAAATCCTATTCAAAGTTCATTTAAAGGGGGTTGGAAAATATTACAAAGCAAGCAAGAATACAAGCAAAACCATTAAGACAAATTTCCCTATTATCTGCATATAGACATCCAATACAGCTACAAGTATATCAAAATCATCACACCAATCCCTAACCACCTCAAACACATATAGATTAGTATTTTTTCATCTACATTACACTATTGTACAAAACACATTAAGTGGGAGAACTACATATGGCTTGATCCCTCTTTAGAGTATTGGTATGTAGGTAGCATGCCTACACAAGGGGTATACATACATGTTCAATGCATCTTACACACAATAAACCCCCCCCCCCCACCCCTTATTTCTCAATTTTTATCAAAGCATAATGAAATAGGGTTTGAATATTAAATTATCTCTACAAGGAGTTTTGTAGACTTTCAATAGTCAAGATTTCATAGGCAGCCTCACATAGGGATAGTGAACAAAACCTAGAAAAATCAAGTCTCAGCAAGTAGGTTAGATAATAGTGGAAGAAGAGGAAAACAAAACCAAAATTTAGGGTGTCTTATTTTGATGGTACTATCCTTTCACAAAATTAAATCTAGATCCTGATTTGTGACATTGTCCCAATCCTGCACAGCCAATATCAAACCCTGCAACAGTCATTTCAATTCATTTTAATCTAAGTTTATTTTCTCCATATTTATTTCTATTTATAGAAAGGTTAAAAATAAAAATAAATTATATAAAACAATGGTTAAATTATTGCAATATTATTTACTGATTTAGTCAACCTAGACCCTTAACTAAATTAGGAATAAGACTCTAATATTCCCCAAAAAGTTAAATCACCAAACAAAAACATGAATAACCTTGAGGAAATTGTTTTAGAGGTAAAATATTGTATAAGAGACATTATAAAATAATTTTCATGCATTCATTAAACTTCAAGACTCTGTATTAGGAAAAAAATGATCCTAGTGGGGTTTTGAGTCCTCTTTCTATACACTTAACTTCTTAACAATTGTTCACAAAGTTAAAGAGCTTAACCAAACAAGTAATACCATGAAGTGGAAGGGAATTAGGGTCCCCTCCTTTGACCAATATATTTTTATCCATCTCTCTTTATCCTTTGATTACTATCCATAAACTGGTTGGCCTTTTGAAGCTGCCAAAAAATCGTATGGAGAAAAGGAGGTTTTTGCTTTATTTGGCTTTGTAACTCCATTTTTGCATTGATTTGGGTCTGAAAATACATGGGGTGACTTGAAGGTGTTTTTAAATTTTAAATTAATGGAAAACCTCTATAAAATATATCTAAAATCTTGTTTTATTCAATAATTTGCCTATTTTGCCTTTTATAACTGTGATTGTATAGCTTTCCTTGACCTGTACAATGATGGAGGAGTATGCCAAAATGTTTCCCACTTCTCTTTGATTGAAATGATTTCAGTATCTATCATTTTAACATTATAAAATGATGAATGGGAAGTTACAAAGAGATTCCAACATTGGAAAGTAGTTGTTTAAGACATTTGGAGAATATATACAGATAATTACAAGCATAATGTCATTTCATAGATGTTAAGTGACTAAAAAATACCCCTATCCAACGATAAAACCTTTAGATTTTATTTTTCCTAGAAAGTATCATATCAACATTGGGGTATACAATGAGACTAAATGAAATTAAATACCTTAATCTCATCAAACTACCTAATCTGTCTAAGTTGCTTGAAAATACAATGTGATCAACTTACTAGTTTTGCTCCTTGGTTAATTTGGTCAGCTTAGATCATAGCTCTTCTTGGAAAGGTCTCTACCTTGCCTCCTTGAGAATGATTTAATATTGAATTGACTTCACACTTAACCTTAACTTTATCAAACTTACCTTAATCAATGCTTAACACAAGAAGGAGACTACAATGAAAGACCATTTGATGACAAAAAAAAAGTGACTTGACCCTACTACTAACTAGACCATCCTAGAAGGATTTGAAAGATGCTAAGGAAGACACATCACCTATCATGTTTAGATCTTTTATGAATAATAAAATACCTTTATGATGGATATAAACAAAGTTAATATCATGTAAATCAAATTTTTGAATGATACTCATTTATAATTTTGGCTAACATCCACTGGTACTAAGATTTGTATATTTATCTCCAAGATCAAACCCTTCCACTAAACATTTCAAAGAATCAAACCAAACTATTCCTTCATCGAGCATCTCATTATACCATCCTTAGAAACACACTCTATCATAAAGGCTTTGATGGAATTTTTCTTTGCTATTTATCTTTGGGAGAATCTATATTAGTGCTTAAAGAGGTCTACAATAACACTAAAAAATAAACTCATGATTTCTCTAGTCTTGAAAGCACCTAATTGGGAAAAGCATTTTCATATCTATACAGATGCTTCCAATACTGCATTAGGAATAGTCTTAGATTAAAGATATGAGGATGGAAAAATGTATACCATTTATTATATTAGCAAGAATTTTATCCCCATAGAAAAGAACTAAACCACCATAGAAAAATAGTTAATTGTTGTTGTCTATGTTATAAACAAGTTTAGGTATTCTATTATTGGTTATCAGGTATTCATTTATACATACCATTTAGTTATTAAGTACTTAATGAATAAACTAGTAGTAGGTGGGGAAATAATTAGATGGCTACTGCTATTTCAATAATTTTACATAACTACCATAGATAAACTAGGAAAGTATAATGTTATTGCTAACTTTTTATCTAGATTGATCACTACATGTGAAGATGAACATGTGGAGGACTCTTTTCCAGATTAACAACTATTTTACATATCCACATACTCCCCATGGTTTGTATACTTAAAAAATTACTTGGAAATAGGGAAGTTTCCACATTCATTTATCTCTAAAGAAAGAAAACATTTGATTAGAGCTAGTTCTCATTTTAAATAGTTTAAATGCATGTAGTTTAAAATTGGACCTAATCATATACTTCATAGATGTGTCATAAAATATGAAGTGTATGACATCATCATAACATGTCATAGTGAACCATGGGAAGGACATTACTCAACAAAAAGGACCATTCAAAAGATCCTTGGTATAGGATACTACTGGACATCACTCTACAAGACTGTCAAAAGGTTTGTATGGCAATGTGATCCTTGCCAAAGGATGGGTAAGTCTATTTTCTAATCTAAAATGCCTCTTCATCCTCAAATAATTTTATAACTTTTTGAAAAAAGGGGTTTAGACTTTGTTGGACCAATCAACCCACCATATTAAGGAAAATAATATTTATTAATATGCATTGATTATGTTATTAAGTGGGTTGAAGTGAAGGCACTCACATTTGCTAGTGAAAAAATGGTTCTTAATTTCCTATACCATAAGATCATGTTGAGATTTAGAGCTCCTAGATCTATTGTTTCAACTCAAGGACCTCAATTCATGCCCCACATGATTAAGGATTTTATAGAGATGCACCAAATCAATCAAAATAAATCTTCACCATATCATCCTAAAGCCAATAGGCAAGTGGAAGTAACCAACATAGAGATGGAAAACATCCTAACAAAAATAGTAAATAGCAGTAGAAAATATTGGGAATAAAAAGTACCTGAATAAATTTGGGAATACAGTACAACATGGAAGACAACTACAATATTATCTATATATAAAATTGTGTATGGAAAGAAACCTTTGTTACCAATAAAATTTGAATTCTAGAAATTGAATATAGCAGATGATATAAGAATTCATCTTGATGAAGCATACAAAGAAAGAATAATGCAAATAAATAGGCTAGATGAATAAAGAATAGATGAATTAATTCAAACCAACATTATCCAAAAGTAGAGAAAGTAGTGACATGACACTCACATTAGAGAAAGATAGTTTTAAGAGGGTGATGAGCACTCCTATTTGATTCTAAATTCTAGAATTTCAAGGGTAAGCTAAGGACAAGATGTTTGGGACCATACCTAATCAAAACTATATTCAATAATAGTATTGTCTAGCTTCAACTCATTAATGGTGACCAAAAGACACTTTTTGTCAATGGTCATAAGCTTAACGTGTATATAAGGCATCTCAGCAAGGAGGAGTTTATTGAGCAAAATCAAGACCAATTTGACCTTGTGGAAGAACTTGGTTATTCCACTAAGGCCAAATGATCTTTGAAATAGACATCCAATAAAGGATGAGTGTTTAAAATTAGAAAATGCTGGTTATCCTCCCTTAAAAATTCAAAAATATAAAAAATATAAAAAATTAAAATAAAACAAAAAATAAAAAATACTGAAAAAGGAAAAACTAGTAAATGACACTTTTTAGAAGAAATTTTTTTGCAATAAAATAAAAATTATTGTCAATTAACATATCTTCTCAGACTTGTTTATCCCTACAAGACACATGGAAAAATCTAAGAGGTAGGCATGGATTTGTATGGTAAGGTATAGTTGTATTTATTTTTCCAAAGGATTAGGCATTTTCTATTTCATGTCATGCATGTGTAATCATTAGGCAATTAGCACTTTTGAAATGGATAAGTTTTGGTGATGTCACATGAGTATGATGAGTTAGTAGCATCATCACCACATTCCAAGATTTGATGTGATGGTGTTTTTAAATGACCTTTTCTAATAGATTTGATGATACAGTGTTTTAATGGACCTTTTCCAAAAATGAGATGATGTGATGCACAATTCATTGTGAATATTGTTTCAAGTGCTGCCAATTATGGTCTTTACACCACATCATTAATAATGACCAGATAAAGTGCTTCCCCATTATGTCTCACATGTTTTGAAGTGATCTCCATAATTTCTGCCATAATTCTTGTCATAATCTCATAATATACCCTAATTTTCTATTCATTGTTGTATTATTGTTGCTATCCATTGTTGCATCATATCCCTAATCTCTTGCATTTCCCTATTTCCTATGCAAATTTAAGCTCTAATTTTTGTGTAATAAGGTTTTCAATCAAATAGTGTTAGCTTTGAATATGGGTGGAAGAAAGAAGAAGATCAAACCAAAATCCTCAGACACATTATTGCAAGATGAGGCAGCCAGAGATATCTTTGAGTCAACATGGTGGTTAATTTTTTTGGAAATATTTCAGGGTTTTTATAAGATATTTGGTAGGAATTATTTGAGAGTTTTGATGAATACCATTCTATTATCAAAGGTAAAAAAATTCCAATTAATCCCTCTATGATTAGTGCACTCTTCAGTATTTTTGAAGAGGGTGTAAGTGTTATTGATAATATAAGTTTTGTTGACCTGATTCATATGTTCATTGAAGGAAATGATCCCTACCTTAGATTGGACAAATACCCATAAGGAGTGGCTAGGGGATTTATGAGAGATAGCCTTCTACAACCCTGATAGAATGTTGTATTCTAGATTATGAAATATCTTACTTGTGATGGTCAAATTATAGTAGTTGGTGGAGATGTCATGTGACTTATTCTTCACCTAAGGAAAGGATCCACTAGAGAAGAATACAAAGTAAATATTCCATCATTTATTCACAATTCCCTAATCAATGTTACTCAAAAATTCAAAAGAGGTATTGGATTTGTCTTATACGATGGGTTGGTTACCCTCATCTATCAACATTATTTTTTAAGTAAATATAGGGATGGAAAGGCTTGGTCCTATTTCATCTAAAAATTATCACAATTTTCTATCAAAAAAACACCACACCGTACCTCTCCTCCTTCTGCCACATTATAGATTGAATAAGGCCCATCTTTGATGTCCTCAACTTTGAATATGTTGCACAAAAGATTGAAGAGATAAATGGGAGTTTCTTCATATATCCCTAATCCTCCAACTAAACTTTGATGCAATTGTCAACTTATTCTATAGGAAGAAGAAGAAGATGAATATTCCATTGAGACTTTGGGAAGCTTAAGCCCCTTATTGACATTATAGATGCTAAACAAGTTACTGTAGAAGAACCCCATAAACAAGATATTATATTTGAATAAGAAACCCTTATACCAAAAATTATGATTCAAGAAGTAAAGAAACCTTTACCCTTTACAACTGATAAGGGTAAAGTGCCCTTGATATAATAAGGTACATTTCCGCCCGCCTCCTGCTCCCCGTCCCCCCCCACCCCC
This sequence comes from Torreya grandis, assembly GCA_037957365.1. NCBI lineage: Eukaryota > Viridiplantae > Streptophyta > Pinopsida > Cupressales > Taxaceae > Torreya > Torreya grandis. Next base: position 5,017,889 of record JARHVA010000238.1, on the reverse strand, counting down.
CCACCCCATTATGTTAACAAAGAATAAGAGTTACAACATGTCATGGTTCTATCTTGACATGAAGAGACCATTTGAAAACAACAAGAAAAATTAGATGTTCTTTGTTTAACCTTGTAAGATAAGAACCATATTATTTCTAATTTGGAACAAAGATGTGAAGAATATATTAATAGAGATAGAGAACAATAGGTAATTCTTATGAAAATACAAGTTGAATTGAATAGAGTACATAATTTATGGTTTTACAAACTCAAGAGTTGAGTACTTTGTAAAATTATCTTACTATTAAGGACACCCAAATTTCTGATTTGTAAAATGCTAATGTTGATAAAAATAATTAGATTAATAATCTAAGATAGACTATTTCTAATAGAAATGTATTGATTATTCAACACACTCATAGAATAAGAGAGCTAACCACTTAGACTATTGAGTTACAAGCCTCTATATAAGCAATGTAGAGAGAGACAAGATAATAACAGTCTAGACTGAGGGACCTACAAGACTTATTCCCTCCTTCCCCATTACACTCCATGAAATAATCTTAGTCTAGAATAGAACCCAGGATAAAATTCAGAAGTTGAAGGAAGAAAATGTTAATCTTAAAGAGGAGTCTCAATAGAAATTTCAAAAATCTTGGGACTCTATCAATCACATTTGTGCAATTTTTGAGAAATTATTAGCATGTAGGCAACCTTCCTCTACTTATTTTCTTTTTTTCCCTGAGAAATTCTATAAGTGGTAGACTTAGTTAATTTATCTTGGATTTCCACACATTATTGAAGATGAGCACATGTTTATGGATGTTTTTCTCATAAGCATTAAAGAAAGGCAAGATGCAATTTGTGACTTTTATATTTTTTAACATGCTATTAGGTTATCAATTTGGTTCTATAATATATCTAGTTTTTAGGGAGACACAATTGTGTGCCTTCCTCTCTGCTTTGAGAAACTAGACAACATGGTAGTAAACCAATAATAAATTTTGGGAATTTAAAAACACCACTAAGCTATGTATGAGACCCCAATTCTAAGAAGCAAGAAGACTTATTGTTGTTTTTCAACCAATGTACCACATGTATATGAAGAATAAATATCATGAGTTATTGAGATCCAATATTGTAACTTTTAAAGCTTTTTTGAACCAACATTATATCAATGCCATAAATGTTAGAATTACCAGGTGGTAGACTCTACCTATTGATTTGAAGCATAGGAAATTCCTATGCCCTACCACTATCAGATGGAGTCTTAGGATAGCCATGGTAATTGACAAGATTATCACTTGACTCTTAGATAAGGTATTTCAGATGTATGGATTATAATGAGGTTCAGGCCTCTAATAATTCTTTATCCTTTATCTCCATGGAAAAGTTGGCATACTTAGGAAAAAGTTGAGTTTCAAGCTTGGTTACACATAATTGTAAGGAATTTTATATTCTCGCCAAGAAGACACCATAATTGGGGCCACCATTTTCAAATATATGATCTTAATGAATAGTATAATTTGTAATTTTGGATTGAAGACCAGTTATCCCACTTGTTTACAAGAGGACTTGTAAAAGGTAAAGTGTGGGGGAGAAATGATGAACAATTCATATAGCTCATCATATCTATACAAACTATCCATAAAGTGTTGCCTTTTGTTATATATTGCATTACATTTAAAAGTTAAAGTCTTATATAAGTAGGAAATGAGTGTAATTTATCCTTTATTTATATGTAATTTATTATTGATTATTTACCCTGTTATTGTGTCTAACATGGATGAATAACACTTTTTTGAGTACGGAAACACATCTCAATGGTGGGGTAATTTTGAGAAGACAAAAAATAGTTTTGGCAACTCCTTTTGGCTACAATTTTGATGATTCAATGAATGAACTCCAAAGATATGACACTCCAAAGATAGTCTGAAAGTGCTCTGTAGATGCTTTGAGGGTACTCTGAAGATATATACAAGTTGATCTAAAGATGTTTAGGCATGATCCAAAGACTTGTATAGAGTACTCCAAATAACTGTATAAGATGCTCTAAAAACACCCAGGCATACACTGAAGACATCCACTAAGATTCTAATGATCGAGATAGTAATTATAAATATATCTATTATCTATAAATAGACTTTATATATTTAGATTTCTTATTTTAGACACCACCATTCATGGTAATGGCTTGAAATAATCCATGTTTGTATTTCTATTTTTGAAAATTGGATAAGTATATCTAGTCTATGTTAGTTATTTTCTATCTATACTTCGTTGAGTTAGTTCCAACACCTTCCTAGAAGCATGAGATCTGATTATAGATTGTCTATATTTTGAATAAATAGATTTGGGAATTGAGATCACCAAGATTTTGTACTTTTTGAATAGATGTTGAGATGTACTTAAATACACATCTCCTTCTCATTCCAGATAGTTAGAAGTTGGAAAAGTAAGCAGTTGGTGAATTGAAAAGTTGTTAGAATCAAAATAAGCATTTCATATTTGTATATGTTCCTTTAAATGAAATAAAGTTTAGCATTTCCCTTTATTACTGATTAAAGTAGTTCCTATTCTGAGGAATAAGCAAGGGCCCACTTCTCTCCAAAGATAGGACACAAATTGTTACTTTTAGTTTATAGTTTAGAAGTATTACTTTAATTTAGGTATATTTCATTTACTATAGATTGTGATTTCTTTTTAACCATAAGAGTGATTTTTTTAAAATGTAAAATTATTTCCTTTAAAAGTAAAGAGTGATTATTTTTCAAAATCAATTGTGAATTTCCTTTTCAAAAGAAAGTGTGAATTTCCTTTAATGCAAGTGTGGTTCATTTATATGCAAGAGTTATTTCAATTCAATAGAAGTAGGTTTATTTTATGCAAGAGTGCATTTTTCAAACTATAGTAAGTTTGTTAATTCATCTCATATTCAAAATTTGTCAGGAGATGTTTAAGTGACAATCGATAGGATTCTCAAATTTTGGAACATCAAACTATCCTACCCAATTAGGCAAGTTGAGTGAGGAAATTATATGTCTTATGCTAGATGTTTAAGTTCTAGATGTTAATGGTGTGAATATTAATAAGATATCTTTAGTCAATAAATCTTTTAGATTTACTCTATGAAAAGTAGAACTAGAGTTTTATTTATTATTTATAGGATTTATAAATCATAGTAGAAGTAAAACCCCCTAAACAAAGAATTATACAACTCAAATATCAAATAATCTCATTGCATATAGCCATCAGACACTACCCTGGTTGAAAATGACACCAATCCATTGATTAGTTAAATGAGAGGTATAACGATTTCCTATCAAGGATTATATTTGGAAATATTAGTTCATGGAATATTTACTTTAAAAGTTTCATTTTGGGAACATTATTTTTTGGAAGTTTCATTTTATGAATTTTTAATTTAGAAACTATCAATTATTCAACAATTAATTCAACATGATTTCACACTGATAGCTTTCTTTATGTTCTTAGTCTTTGGGACTTAATTCATTGGCAAATTTATCATCGAGAAATTTTAATTTGGAAACATTCTCTTTAGGAAGATTCCTACCAAGGGATTTTATGTTAGGAATTTACACATCAAAAAATCTCTAGCAAGAGATTTCATTTTGGAGAGTTTTCATCAAAAGGATTCCTTTCAGTAGGTTTGTTCATCAGTAACTTTGTTTTGGAAACTTTGGGAGAACACATTTTAAAAATGCATTCTATAATTTAGATTATTATATCCCAAAATAAAAATTTGACTTTTATATACAATGAAACATGGCAAATGGTATAAGGTTACATTATGATACCCTAGATGGCAAGGCATCTTATGTGGTATGCATACTAGGACAGGGTGGTTGAGGTCAAATTAGAATTGAATGAGGGTTATGAGATCATAAAAATTAATGAGTAATGGCACATAAACTAGAAATCAATAAGGGAGATTTATCTACATCAAGCCCCTAACTAAGTTCACATCATTCGATCATTCAAGCTCAAGTAAACTTCAACATAAATGAACCCAAGAGCCCTAACTACTATCATAATTATTTGTGACTTGAGAGATTCAACTAATTGATGAGATGTCATTATATAAGTATTTATTCATACCACTACCTAGTAAATTTAAAATGGAATCATCATCTATGACCTACGAGGGATCCCCCACACCATCTATGTTCTTGATCAAGAATTATATTGAATACTTGGATACTATATTTGAGGTGTATTATTCAAATTATTCAATGTTATAGGAAGAAGTCAAGAATGTGGATTCATTTTCACTTGAAGAATACATAGTAGCTAAAGATAAGCAATTAATAAATTACTTTCTCTCATTTAAGTGCCAAGCACTACACTATGCCTCTGTGAAACTAGAGATGATGCCATGCATCAATTTATTATGGGGTATTTCAAAGGAATAATCATACATGGAGGATACCTACATTATGTATACAATGACATTTTTATCACATGTAAATCATGTGAAGTATTCAATAGGTATTTAAGCTTGCCTATTATAGATTTTACCTATGATTTGCATATTGTAGTCACATGGAAAAAGGCCAATAATCTAGAGTGAGATCTATCAAAATGGATGCTACCTAGGGAGAATTTCACATTGAAAGAGCTTGATAAGAAACCTATCCCTATTACCAATTTTAGAATGGGAATTCATGTAGGGATAACACTACTAAATAGGATCTTCAGTCATACTAGTATCTACTTCATGCACCTAGAATGGGTTCCCCTTCTAGACCTTCTTACTACCTTGAAGTGTACCTATGATTTGAGGGAAATAATTATCACATTCTTATAAGAGTAAATTTTATAGAAGGATAAGTGTCCACTCAATGGTAATTTCTATATAATGTCCTATCTATTGGATGCATTCATGGTCACTATGTATAGGCATAATGGAGTCTTGTAGGAGCCCAACTCTAAAGTCATTAAAAATATATTTGTGACTACTATATATTTGTACATATGTATTAATATGCAAGGAACATAATAAAAATTTCCAAGGATATTTACCCATAGGTATGGATGCCTAGCCATAATGATCCCTTGCCAAAAATTTCCCTAAGCATAGCATGAACACTAGATAATAACATTGGAGACTGCTAGCTATATCTAGATTAAATAGTGATCATGGTCACACAACACAAAGTAGATCCTCTTCATATTTCAATGTTTATTCTAAACAAGGTAGTTGAATAAGAAAATTTTCATCAAATTTAGATAGCATTAATGAAGATTTGATGAAAAATAAAAAGGCCACCTTCCACAGATCTCACATTACCATTAGGAGAATGAATTACACCATTTGTATATAGTTTAAAGAAGATGACAACACGAAGAATACTTATTAATTTCCCACCCTTCCTCATAGAAAGTAGGACCCTCACAAGAAGGTCTAAAAGAAAATTCATATTCTCAGCCTTGACTACAAGCATGAGCTGATCGATCTTGACTTATTTTATTGAATTCCAAAGATGATAATGTGGTTAGAGAAAGGGATATAATTATAAGGCTAAGTGAATAATTTATAAAAGTAATCCACGTAGAACTTTCCTTAACACTCGATGAAGCAATGTTTAGAATTCCACCTCTTGAAGGATGGAGATCCTCAAATTTATGAAGTGGGAGGCAATCACAATAGCCAAAAGGAGAGGATCGTGATCCCTAAAAAGCTCAAATCTAGCCTTAGGACTATAAAAAATTGGTATCTAAGGTACCACTCAGTGGATATGAGAAGAAAGAACAAGTTGAGGATGAATAAATTCCTACCTCAACACAAGAACAAGTAAAATTACTCCTAGTTCAACCTTCAATAGTTGAATTGATTAATTTAAAGTAAGATTTATCTAAGTATCTAACTACAATAGAAGGCATCACACAGTTAGAATTTGGGGTTATATTCTTAGATTACTCAAATGAAGTGGAAATATTAGCTACTTTAGCCTCAATGTTAAACAATATTCCCTCTTCTCTTCCATCATAGTCCATAAGTTCATAGGCAAGGAGAAAAACAAAGACATATCAAATAAACACCAAGGATAGACCATATACTCCTATAACATAGGAGGTAGATGAGGAGGAGCTACAAGAGTCAAATTTTATAAGATTATAGGCACTCAACACTAAAGCACCTATCAAAAGTGAATCATCTGGTAAGGTCCCTTTTCTCAAAGATCCTTTGAGTTTTTCACCTTTGATGTTCTTAATGGTAGTTTTAATCACCCTTTTCCCTATGGTATCCACATTCATTACCCAATATATAGTCTCAGTAGGTTTACTATTTCTACACCCATCCATGAGTCTGTCTACCACCACTGCTCCTATTCCAACTTCCACTATTATAGCTTCTATCCCTATGGTTTCCATCCCTTTTGTTTCCCTTCACTAACATCCACTCCCTTAACATTGGCTATGTCCATTACTTCCATTGCTTAGTCCATCACTTTATCTACATCCCATTTTACCTAGTTGGGTTCATCCTTGCCTTCTTCTACTCCTACCATAGTAACCATAGTGGTGACAACTAAAAGGGCACCTAGGAGGTAGCTAGTCTGTGTGGTCCATCCAATGAAACAATATGGTAACATAGACTAGTTGAAGATTATTTGCCTATAATGCCCAATCCTCACACACACACTAAGAAAGATCCTAAATAACATGTTCAAGTGGAGGCATTTCTCTATGATCCCTCAAATCTCATTCTTCCATATTGGGCAAAGGAACTAAGAGCCTTGACCTCTAAGAAGCCCAATCTGAAGATAATATAATTACCAATAGTGAGTTCCATATTTGATAAAGATACTACATTAATATAGAGGAAGATAGAAGACAACTTGGGTAGGAACCTGATCATGGAAGAGAGGGATGAAGTTTACTCCCTAAGAAAAATATATAATAGGCAAAAGGGTTAATATGATTATATAGAGGACTTAAAATCATATATGGAGACCCACACAAAAGCCATCATTTCCATCCATCAAGGAACCAAAATGGCTAGGCAAGAGTCAAGAAAGATTTGGAGGCACTCAAGGATCAACAACAAGTGATTCAAGTTCCTCTTGGCATTATGAAGGATGTAAAAAATGCTACCCTCAGATTTTTTCATGAAATATTTGATTACATTCATTCTTTGAGAGTCAGTTTAGATCCACATGTAAATAAGATAACCCAATTATTTAATAGCCATAAGGAAGATGATAGTAAGATCAATTTCCTTGTGTTGTATACATCTAATAAGGCTTTCATCCATATAGATTTGATGACTCCATTAGAGCCATCTAATGATATGAACTTACCATTGATAAGGACCCAAGAGGCCCGAGATTGGGTTTTATCTTTTGAGGTATTAGTCAATAAATTGGCTGAATAAGAGAAAGAGTCCAAACATATTTTATCAAGACTAGAATTGAATACTATTTGAGATAATTGAGGAAGGTTGGTGACCAAAGATACATTCAACTAGATGATCAAACAATTTTTTGACAACTTCAAATAGAGCCTACAAAGTCCGACCTTAGAATACATAGAAGCTAAGTTAAGTGCAACAAGGAAGATGGCCACCAAGGTAGAGGTATTCATAGTTGGTTTTAGAGAAACCAAAGTAGATCATAATAGGCTAATGGGAAATACAAGTAGGGTAAATAGACTATATCTCCTAGATATAAGTCTCATATAGAGCACAACATGCTAAGGCCTAAAATCATTACCAAGACTTGGATGCGAAGAAGAAAGTTGCTCAAAAAGCTCAAATTGCTAGTTCCACTATGACAAATCCACGTAATTTGCTAACCATGACAAATGCCACATCGATGCCACCTCAGACTACTATTCTGATGGTAACTATATTTCAAACATCTAGTACATCTTCAAGTTCACTTCCAATTACTGTGACAACAACAACTACTATTACTACTTATATAGTTCCCAAAATAATTTTGAGACAAGTCAAACAAGAGCCAATTTAGTTTGGCTAATTTTTTATATTTTTCATGTAATCAACATAAATAAATAGTAAAGTCTTAGTTACATTTATATATTTTAATTAATTTAATTTTGAGAAGTATGCATACATTGCATGGCTAGGCTATTTTATAATACATCATTATGTAAATCAGACTTATCTTATGATATATTGATATGTAAACATAACATTATAATCTTGGAGGATGATGTTACCCCTTCCCAAATATCTATATATACAAGTTGTAACCCTATTTTAAAGGGTCAAAGTTTTTGAATGAAATACTAAAAGAAATCAAGGATCTTGATTATCATGCAACTATGATTGTTCTATTTCATCCCTTTCTATGTTCATGAATTTGAAGTTTTTTTAGTTTGTAATTGATTCAATAATTTTGATGTGTGTAATTGATATAGATGAATCTAACTTCTATGTTTATGAATTTTAATCTAGATATGTTATAATTATTAAAGATTGATATGTTCATTAATTTATATAATTAGTATAGGTTGAATCATTATTATAAAGTGTGCAGAAGTGTCTCAGTTGATATAGTATTCTATATGTGAGCAATAGCTACCTTAGATAACTTCTTGGTTCAAAATTTAATGTATTGTATAAAGGTATGCAATAGTAGACTTAAAAGGATCAACCCTTAGTTAAGACTAGTAAGCACCATGTATCTGATTACCCAGAATCTTAGCCATGTTGGTTTGTAAGTAAGCAACAACTTCAAATAGAAAACATTTATTTTCAAGAGATTTGTCAACCAAAGAGATAGACTAAGAAGCTCTTATTTAAATACATAAAATACTTATTTCTTATTTTCCCTTCCCTCTTTTTGAAGTTTCTTTGATATATACCCACCATAGATTAGTATTTTTTCCATCCAACTCATATATTGATTTTCCTTTTTATTAGAAACCATGAATCTACCCACAAACTTGGTTGAAAAACCCATAGGATTAACCTTTTATTGTACCACTCAGTTGTTCCAACCACATACCTAAAACTCATGCCCCAAAGCAGAACCTAGTTCTATAGAGATCCTAAAACATTAGAGGTTACATCATTTAAAACTCTATAAGGTGCGCATAAAACCCACATCAATAGAAATAACAGGTGGAATTTGTTGGGTTAATTTATTCTTTGTGTCCAAGTCTTGATAGTGTTTGTATGCCTTAGCATTAGGTGCTCATACTAAGTTCATATCCAAGATATGTGGCCTAGTCACCCTTCTCATCTGCTCCATCGGTTTGTTATGTTTCATCTTATTTTTTTCTGAATCCCACCCTTAACACTTCCACCTCTATTACCTTCTTTCTCATTGTGCTCAATTAGGACTCAATATATTCTAAGATCAAACCTTGAAGACTCTATTTAAATATGTTAGAGGCTTGTTTAATCATTTTATAAAATTTAGCCTTGTGACTAGCTTACCTCCATTATCTCAAATTGTAGCCAATTTCAATCCTATCTAAATTTGCTTGGATTCTTTCTCTTACTTGGCTAAATTCTTCACTAAAGCCTTAGAGGATAATACTTAGTCTCAGGCCTCCTATGTTCTCATTAATTCCAAACTCACCCCATTTGATGCCTCTAATGGGGTTGTCAAATTGAAACAAAAAAATACCTTATTAGGGGTATATAACACTAATAAATTTATCTTACTGTCATCCTCTTTATGGATTATAAATAATTTGGTTATATTATCAACATGAGGATCCAAGCTAACTCTCAAAGAATGAATAGAATTAAGAATATCATATAGCCTAAAATTTATATCCTACACATCTTGTTCAATGCCATAGGGGGACCTAAATCACTTGTTGATGCCCTCTAATACTTTCTATCTCATCTTTCAACTCTTGTCTAGCCATTTTGGTCCCTTCATGTATGTTAAGGATTGTTTTTATATGTGTCACCATTTATGACATCAAGTTCTCAATATAAGGGGACTCACCCTTTTATCTATTCTACCTTTTGATTAGGGAGTAGACTTATTCATTCTCCTCCATTATTAAGGTTAAACTTGAGCTATCTTTAAATTTCCTCTTCCTTACCCTCTATATTGATGCAATAGCTTTATCAAATAATGAGTTAACCGTTGGCAATTCTATTATCTTTAGATTGGGCCTCTTAGAGGCTAAGGCTCCTAATTCCATAGCCCAATTTGGAAGAGTGAGATTTGAGGGATCTGAGAGCTGATATTTTACTTGTGCAAGTTTTTTAGGTTCTTACCCAATTTGTGTGGAAGGGTTGGGCATTACTAGATAAATAATCTTTAACTAATCTATGTTTCCATACTATGGCATTAGATGGACAACAAAGATTGGTTACCTATTGGGTGTCCTCTTGGTAGTAACTAATGTGGTTATGGTGGTGGAAGTGGAAGAAGACAAGGGTGAACCTAATTGGGTAGAAGGAGATACAGTTGAAGTGATATATTGGGTAATGGATGGAATGGAAAAAGCTAGTGTTAATGGGGTGGATGTTAATGGAATGGAAACTGAATGGATGGAAATTGTAAGGATGGAAAATACAATAGTAAAGGATAGAATAGGTAAAGTGTTTGTGAGTATGTTCATAGATAGGTGTAATAAAATTAAACCTATATAAAGTGCCTATGGAGGAATGAATGTGGACACAACTAGCCCAGGAGTGATATAAATTATAGGTAAGGACATTAAAGGGAAAATACTTAAAGTATCTATGAGTAAAGGGCCCTTATTGGATGGTTCACTTGTGAGAGGTGCCTTAGCCTTGAGTGCTTGTAGGCTCAATACCTTTTCCTACTATAACTCCTCCTCATCCACCTCTTATATTAGAGGGGTATATGGTTTGTCTCCCTTAGGCTTCCTTTGATAGGTCTTGGTGGATCTACCTACTTATGTGATTTTTTCATGTTGGGGAAGAGAAGGAGGATCAATTTTGGATATTGGGGATAAATAAGCCATTATTTCCTATTCATTTAAGGAATACAAGCATATAATCCTAGCTTCTACTCTTTGTGCATTGCCTCCTACTTGAGTTAGCTCCTAAACTAGCTATTACTTGACTTATATTAGTTCATCTATGGAAGATTGAACTGAGATCACTAGTTCTTATTCTACTTGTGTAGAGGCATGCATCTATTCTTCTTTGACTTTATCATCCTATGTTTTAATGAGTGGTGCCTCAAATACTAACTATTATTGGTTTTGAGGTTAGACTTGAGCTATTTGGGGATCTAGTCCTTCTCTTTGTAGTGCCTATGATGGCCTACCACTCCAAGATTTTGAGGATCTCCATCCTCTAAGAGATGGAATTCTAAAATTTTCTTTAACAAGTGTAAGAGATGGCTCTGCCTATATCACTCTGATCAATTCCTCACTTAATCATGTAGTTTTGGACCTTTTCTTGACTTACTCATTATCTTTGCAATTCAATAAGATAAAATCATGGTCCATTGGATCATGTTTGTAGGCAAGGCCAAGGGTATGAATTTTATTTTGGACCTTGCCATCATGATCTCAGTCTTTATGAGGAATGGTCTTAGGCAATGTATATGCCTTCTTGGCATTCCCAGCCTCCTTGAATTGCCTATGAATTATATACTACATTCTCCAAGTGGTGATGTAGGATCCATGTAATGTGGATTTCTTATTCTTTGTTAATTCTTCATGTATGCCATTCCATATTTGATATGTTATTTCATGCTCTAATACCTTGTCCAAAAAAAATTTTGAGAGCTGAAGAGGATCTACCTTAAGTCCCACCACCATAATAACTATGTAATATAGATAGAGCTAGTATTCTCCTATAATCTTAGCAAGTGTTTGAGCTATGTTTGGGTAAATTATTAGAAAAGGATAGCTATGGATTGCATTTTAGACTTGAGGATAGAGGTCCTCAACAATTTTCAATATTTTTCTCACATATGAATATATGTGCATAAAATTGTAATAGTAACAAATCCTATTCTTGATGAATTATGTGTTTATATCCTACAGTGATTTAGGGTCATCTTAGGAATGCCCAAAAAGTGAACTTGGATGTGATTTAGAGTCATGATAATGAGTCAAATTTGAAATTTGAGTTTTCTTGCCTTTTTCCAATTTGAATTTTCAAACTTGAAAGTGAGGGATAGAAGAGTGCTTTAGGTGGGTTAAGTAAGTAGTGAAGGTATTTTTATGCTGAATAATATTGTAATAGACATATAAGGTATTTTTAAGGGTCTTAGGATGATGTCTAGTTGAAAAAGTGTGAGGTGGTAGTCATGGTTTACCACCCTACATAGTAAAGGAGTATTGAAGAGGTTTATTGATCAAAAAATTATTATAGTACTTGTTTTGAGAGTTTTTAAACTTTTAGTAAGGATATATAGTGTGTATGGTCAATAGGAAGGGTATGATGAGGATAAATAGGGCATATATGAGAGGGAATAGAGAAGAAGGTTTGCCAAGGTGGCTTAATGGACTATGTACATTTTTATTTGTATCAAACTAAAGATTCAAATGATTATAATAGTTATGGACTTGTTGTGTCCAGTGGAAATTTTATGATCTATACATGAAGATATTTTACTCTTAGAATTGAGAACAAGACTATGCATTTATGAATTTGCTTACTCTGCATGTTTGTCTATTTTTGTGTTTATATTCTATGAGAAAGCATTAATTAATGAGAAGGATTTTTATAAGAATGTTTGTGAAGGACTTGGTGTTTAGAAAGGGAAAGCTTAAATGCATTGTGGTTTCAATAAAATTCCATATTGAATTCAATATTTTTGAGTTGCTATCCAAACAAAGATACCCTAATTTTTGAGTAAGCAAGGTTGTATGAACCCTATGTTGGTTTTGAGTTATCAAGGACTGAGTGTCTCGGTATAATGAAATAATTAGTCTTTTTAATATGTTCCAAATATATATAAAGATTTATTTTATGATAATATAGACCCTATTCTCTAAGATAAGTGTAAAATATCTAATGTTGTTAAGACTTTTAAAAGGATAGACTATGTTTTCCCTGTTTTGTGCATTTTATTAAGCATGCAAACTGTGTGTCATTGTTATGAGTTAAAGGGAATTAAATTGGTTTTGTCCCAATTATTGGGAATTATTTGAGGCTTTTATTAGAGAGATAAATGATCCTTTAAACCATCAATAATTCATTGATTCACTAGACATTCTAAGATAACCCATGTTTCCTGTAAGTTGCTTTGAAAGATTAGATAATATGCTTGTTTTGAAAGAAGGAATGGATTGAAATAAATAATCATATGTCTTACCATGATTAGGTATGTTATATTATGTGTTAAATTCATTCATTGAGACTCCATTTTTTTGGACAAGAGAGTTATTCACATATATAGTTTCCTAGACCTGTAGACAATCATTGGTTGTGTACAGTTAAGTGCATCTATGAGTAGAAAGGTGCAACATAGGTTAAGGAGAGACAATTTAATGATTGGAAAAGTTTTAAATAGTTTTAATATACCTAATTCATGTGTTTTTGGGTTTTTAAACCCCATAAAGTGAAATTTAAGTCTTATTATAGGATTTCAACCTATATAGTGGCCTAGAAACCTTGAATCTAGGGTTTGATGCATAGAAAACAATTTAACCATCCAAATATCTAAAAAAAATATATTATTTTCAATATTGATGTTATATATTTTATTTTTAAGTTTTCAAATGTGTATGAACCCATATGTATGTATTTTGAAGGACTGAGTTGGTTTAGGCCTAGAAGAGACCTAGTGAGATAGGCCAAAGAAGAAAAGAGTATGTGTGTTGAGATTCAGACTTTAAAAAGAGTAGATTAAGATGGAGGAGATAATGGGTACCAAATAATCTCAGTATTTTTATTTTTATGACTATACTTTTCTTAGACTAAGGAGGTTCGTCCATTAGGAGGGCTAATTGAGGAGTCGAGTAAGCCTACATGTACAAAACTTTTCAAAGGAACCTAACCTAATTTTTTTTCTTAAGTAGAGGATTAATAAAGGGTACTCAAAAAAAAAAAAAAAAATCCATGAAGATTTTTTTGGTATGAAATATAACATTGGATTTGTCTTAAAATAGGGCTAGTAGTAGGTGAAAGCAAGAAGTTGAATATTGAGTGAAAGGTGAGGTGTTGAATGATGAAATTGGTTTGATAGGGTATAAAATGATGTGTTAGATTGATTTATGTCTTTTATAAATTTTATTATATAGGTGTTTTTGTTTTGGTCCATTGGGTCAAGGTAGGCCTAGTGTTGGCTAAGGAAGCTTTGCAAGTTTGCAATCAAAGTTGAAATATAATTATATGCTAAGGGAATATCTATAAATCAGTTGGTATCAGATCCATATAGATGATTTAGGAAGGTATATATAGGTGTTAACATGGTGATTATATTTCATTTTTCATATTGACTAATAAATTGTACATAAGCAAGCAAAGAAGCAAGTTGTTAGGAGTCTTGTTGTAAGACAAAGTTGAGATAGTAGACAATAGAAAGTATGAGGTATTTTGTGATTGATTTATTTATTGTATTCATTAATTATGATGAGTGATAGGTGAAACAAATAAAATTATTAATGAAGTGGTGGCAATCCTAAACAAGAACTATTAACAGGCTCAAAAAAGAGACAAGTTCATAAAGAGAGCTTCAGAGAGAGAGGATAGTCCTAGTGTGAAGGACAAGCAGTGGAAAGGCCCAAGTGAGGTATGATATAGAAGGTTCCAAGTGTGAACCAAAAGAGAGAATTGGTACAAGTGATACCCAAAACAAGATGAGAGAGAGTATGTGTGATCTAGGAATTTGACTCAAGAGAGGATGGTTAGTATCATGTTAGTTCCAAAATGAAAACAAAATGAAAGAAATGGACTAACTAACATAACATATCTAGGCCTAGACACTAGGGAGATCATAGTTAATAAACATGATTAAAAAAAACAACTAAATGCAAAATAAACCTTCTTTTACCTCCTTGGGATGCTTTAAAATGCTTGTTGTAGTGGCTTGCTCGGTTTGTGCTCATGAAGTCCTTGGCAATGAAAGCTTGGATACCTCCATCTCTCTTTGGAACCTTTGGCTTATGGCTTGGATTGGATTGAAATAAATTTTTCATGGTAACACTAATTTCAATGGATTTTGGAATCATTTTTGCATTATAACTTTGCATTATCAAGTCTTAGAAATGATGTTTATGGCCTCTCTATTTATAGATTTTTGACAATGTCTAGAATCAACTTGAATCATCCATATCAAGATTGAGATGTGTGGTTGAGGATTAATTCAATATTTGGAATCAATTTTATAATTATCCTAATCATTACATTGGAATAAGGGACAATTAAGAGGCATGGATGGAATCATGGAAGGCATTGATGAGGCATGGAGGGCATGAATCCTGATATTTGTGGCATTCGTGGCCTAGGTATGTCTTCCCAAGAAATGAGGTCACTTGATGATGCAAATATTCAATATTCATTTTGAAAAACAAGTATTCAACAAGCTTCCATGGAATTATTTATTAGCCTCTAATTTGGTTTAATTAGCTCTTAAACATGTTTAAGCACTTTATGCACAAATTACTCAAATTGATCAGAATGCCTTGTTATTGGTCTAAAATTTGACTAGATTGGAATTGGAAGGTGATATCAGATGCATTAGATCCATTATACCATTTATGATGTTATCAATAGAAAATAATAAATGCACATGTCTTGTGCATGAGATTTGATAGGAAAGAGCAATCCATAGCACCCAGGTGCAAAATTGGCATTTTGACTCAGAATGATCTGATCAAAGTTAGCTAGCCCATAAATTGCATTGGCCCATTTAGGGATACCCTAGCCAAAATCAACACTTGAATATGTCAATTTCACATCATTTAGTATGTTTTAGTATTTTTAGGCCAAATTATGCATTTTAAGTGGAAACTAGCCAAAAGCCTTATTAGAGGTCATCAGTGGCCAAATTTAGGTGTCTATAGTTTGCCCCTATTTGGGAAGGAATTACAAGGTATAAGTAAAGTAAAATCTTCTCAAATAATGAAAAAGTCATGTATGCCTATAATTGTAATGATGATAAACTAATTGTATGATTCCCCCTCAAGGGATTAGTTGGCATAAGTAGGTCAGCAAACAGTCCCTCAAAAAGAAAGAAGCAAAATGAGGGGACCAAAAAAAGAAAGATGATGGGGTGAAAACACAATGATGATAAAAAAAGTAGTCAAAATCATTGAGAATGCAAGTGGGATGGTGCATAATATTTTTCCCAAAGGTAGTTATAAACATTGTACCCTGATAGTGGCAATGTGGTATGATAACACAATGATTTTCCCAAAGGTAGTTATAATCATTGAGAAGATGGAGCTACCCCAGTTAAGACAAAAAAACAAGATAATAACATGCCCTGATATAGGCAAAAAAGGTAAACTGGTGACAACGCAATGATTTTCCCAAAGGTGGTTATAAACATTAAAAAATGTAGGTGGGATGGTATGCAATGATTTTCCCATAGGCGGTTATAATCATTGGACCTCAATCATGGAAAACATGATAAAATTGGCTGAGGATGATGATAACTTAACACAGAGGGTAATGATGAATTTAAACAACCTACTAGTATGGAAATGCACATCTGAACTAATAAATGATTAAATTCTTTCATGGTTAATTACTCTATTTGGGATATGATTAGGATGGAATCGAGATGTCAGTGTCGAAGAGATTTTGCCATTGTTGAATAGAATTTTTGAAGCTTAGATTTGTTGTATCATGTGTCATTAGGCATCATGGTGTAACATCATGAGAACTTGGCCAAAATATATATGAGGATTGACTTTTGTAATCTAATACTCAATACAAAATAATGCACCAATGATAGAAACCTGATGACAATGTAAACATATGAATATGGGTGGATTCAAGTGTAAGTGTGGACAAGGAATCATCCAATGAACACACATAAACTGAATCAAGGCAATAGCACTAAAAGGAAATAAGTAAATAGACAAATAAATAAAATAAGTATAAATAAACAAACAAACAAATAATGCAATAGAAACCCTATGAACATTGCCCCTAGAAAATAGGTGACAACTTAACAAATGAAAAAAATGGGAGAATAGAAGAAAAGGAAGGGGGTGTTCAAGCTATCTTCATATGGACTAGGAAAGTGAACATTGCCTACATAGTTCTATGGATGTAATATCCAATAAAAAAACATTAGGCTAAATGTAGTTCTTCGAGGGAATGGGAAGAATGTGATAACTAATGAAAAAAATAGAATTAATGTGAGAGAAGAAGAGGAATGGTCTTGAAAAATGGCAAGTGCATGAGAGAAAAAGGCTAAAAGGGATGGGGAAAATAAATGACAAGTGATTTCCTTGTAACTTAGTAAGGGTTCCTAGAATCCTTATGGAAAAGAAGTGGTCAATGTTTTTGTTCTTTTCTAAAGATTTTTCAAATGTTTTTGGAAGGGTTTTAAAGTGTCTCAACTCAATCGAGAATGATGAGACACTAAATGGTTCAATCTTGCAAAATGGTGAGAGTGTTGAAACTAAGGTTGCTCACAAAATGGTAAGAGCATGGCTTAGGTTACTCATAAAATGGTGAGAGCATGGATTAATTGGTGACTGAGCTGACATCAACAAGTATCGAGTGAAAACTACATAGTCTAATAGTATGACCTCAAGTCACTATAGTTCTACCCTTACAGTTGAGGAATTAGACTAGTGTAGCAGTCAATTCAAACAAAATAGGCACAGTTGGTAAAAAGGCATAGTACAACATAGGAAGTGGCAAGCTGGTATGTCAAGGCTTAATGTTGCCCCTAGTTTGCCCATAGGTAGTTATAACTAGGACACAATGGCATAGATCAAGGGTACTAATTTTCCCAAAGGTGATTATAATTAGTATCAAGACTGGTGGTAAGAAAGGAATAAAAAATGAAAGATGCAACTATCAAAAGTTTTGTCACACTATCCCAAAAAATGATCTCTATTCGAAGTACTTGAATCAACTAAAAAAATTGATCAGATACCTTGATACTAAAAATGCATAATGAATGGAAAAAACTAAGGTCAAATGGGCTAGGATTTAAAACACACTGGGCTGATAGGTCAGAAGTAGAAAGTGGATACGATGAAGAGGATAGATAAGGATGATATTTGTATAAAGAAGAATAGTGATAAAATTGCATAACTAAAATGGTCCTTATAGACAATACACCTTAGTGTTCAAGCATAGTACCACTTGAGATGAATAATATTCATCTACTTAGGAAGTTCATCTCTATCTAGTGTGGCAAGCTTCTATGCTCCTGATCCATAATCTATAGTAATGATGCAAGGCCCTATCTAGTTTGGTTTGAATTTCCCTTTATGCTTCTTCTCAACTGTGGTATTCTTTTGGTTTTCTTTAAGAAGAAGATCACCAAGTTCAAATGTTCTATACTTAACATGTCGATTATAGTGGCCTTTGAGCCGGTTCTAATATGCTTAAAGATTATTGAGCATGGTTGTGCATTTCTCATCAAATAGGTCTAGCTCTTGTAGGCAATCTACTCAATAGTCATGATCATCTAGGACATGCTTGAAAGAGATGTGTAGTAAAGTTAATTCAACCTCAATGGGAAGGATAGATTCAGTACCATAAAAAAGTGAGTATGGAGTGGCTCTTGTGGTGGTACGATGATTGGTACGGTATACCCAAAGGGTAGGAAATATTTGTAAGTGCCAATCATGACCAGCATAATTGGTAATATTTTTGAGAATATTGATAATGGTTTTGTTGGATGCCTCAACTTAGCCATTACCTTGAGGGTAATATGCTATATAAAAATGTTGTGTGAGGTTATATTTAGTACATAGATGGTCTACATCCTTATTCTTGAATGATATTCCATTATCAAATATAATGTTAGAGGGGATACCATAGTGGCAAATGAGATGGTTGAAGATAAATTTAGATATTTGCTTTTTAGTCACATAAGTGAGGGGTATAGCTTCAACCCACTTAGTGAAATATTTAGTAGTGGCAAGGATATGTTTATAGCCATCAGATGAAGTGGGTTTGATCTTCCCAATGATGTCAAGTCCCCATGTATAAAATGGCCATGGTGTCAATATTAGTTTCAAATTTTTTTCTAGGGCATGAATCAAATTAGCATGCCGTTAACATTTGTCACATTTTTTTACATATGCAGTGGCATCTACGTCCATTATGGGCCAATAATAACTAGTACATAAGATATTTTTGGATAGGACTACCCCCATAGAATGAGCTCCACATACTCCTTTGTAAACTTCTCTTAATGTTAGTGTAGACTCTATTGAAGTTAAACAATGAAATAGAGTTTCATCAAAACTATGATAGTAAAAGGTGGATCCAAGTAGAGTATAATGAGTGGAATGATGAATGAAGGGTTTTATTTGTTTTTGAGATAGGTTAGGTGGTATAACTTGGTCATGAAGGTATTTTTAAAAGTCTAAATACCAGATAGAAATAGGACTAAAAATATCGCAAATCATGACAATAGTTGAAGGTTCATAATTTGGTGTTGACAAATTCTTGATGGGGAACTGATACTCTCTAGATTTATCTATTTGTCAAACTAGAGACATAATAGTATCCATGGCATCTGCAACTCCTATTACTAGCCCTTGGTATGTGTTCAAACTTAACTTTAGCAATTTGTTGTTTAAGAGTGTTGATCATGGCTTTATATGGAACCAGCTTGTCATCTTTGGTCTGAAAATGATCTATGACCTGATTGAAGATTAACTAAGAATCACCATAAACTTGTAGATGAGATATATTCCAATGCACTACTTGTTTAAGTCTTGTAATAAGTGCTTCATACTTGGCCATGTTGTTTGTACAAGGAAAGCTGATGCTGAATGATTTAGGAATTAGATCCCCCTGTGGTGTAATAAACAATAGGCCTACCCCTAATCCATGTATAGTAAATTAACCATCAAAATATATCTTCCATAGCTTTTCCTCAAGGGGTTTGTCAATTATGGTCATGATGGATTCATCAAGAAATTGAAACATGAGTGGTTGTGTGTTTATGAGATGTGCTTCAGCAAGTTGATCTTCAAGAACTTGTCCCTTGATTGCCTTTTGATTGACATACTTTATGTCAAACTCACTAAGAAGCATGATCCATTTAGCCATTCTACCTTAAAAATCTATTTTAGATAGTAGATACTTGAGCAGATCTACTTTTGAAATGACCATGGTCTTATTATTCAACATGTAATGGTGCAATTTTTGAGCTATGAAAACCATGGCTAGACAAGTTCAATAGGTGCATAGTTATGTTCATATGTAACCAAGGTAAGACTTAGGTAGTATATGACATGATCTTTTCTATTATCATCATGTTGAGCCAAGAGTGCCCCCAGAGCATGGTCGGTACCTAATAGGTATAACAAGAATGGCTTTCCTAGCATAAGAGGTAATACAATAGGTGGATTAACAAGATAATATTTGATTTGCTGAAAAGTTGTTTAACAGTGATCAATGAAATGTAACTCCCTTCTTAAAAATATGTGTAAATGGATGGCACTTATCTGTTAACTAAGAGATGAAGTATCAAATTGACTAGATCTTACCCTGTAAACTATGGAGTTTCTTTAAATTGGTTAGAGGTAGCATCTCAGTTATAGCATGGACTTTATTAATATTGAATTCAAGACATATACAAGACATGATGAAGCCAAGTAATTTTATCTAAGTTACACCAAACACACATTTATTTGGATTGAGTTTGACTTTGTACTCCCATAATCATTTAAATATCTTATGTAGCACTTTTAGATGGTTGGCCCTAGTTTTGGATTTTCGTAATATGTCATCGACATAGTCTTCAATAATATCTGCATCATATCATAGAATATGATAGTCATGGCCCTTTAATATGTAGCTCTATCTCTTAAGGCCAAATGGCATCACTTAATAACAAAATGTTCTCTATGGAGTGGTGAACACTATTTTATGTTAGTTTTCTGGTGCTATTTTGATCTATTTGTATCTTGAAAAGCCATCTATGAGTGAAAGCATTTCATAACCAACCATGGAGTCGATGATCATGCCAATATTAGGCAAGGGAAAATCATCTTTAGGAAAAGCTTTGTTGATGTCTCAAAAATTAGTACAAATTCTAATCCCTTCAAGCTTTTTACTAACAAGTACCACATTAGAGATCCATTTTGAGTAGTCGATGGATTGGATACATTCTAATTCTAAGATTTTTTTTAACTCTTTATTTACTAATACATCAATGCAAGGATGCATCTTATGTAGCTTTTGTTTACTAGTTTGGCATTAGAATTAACCACAAGATGGTGTAAAACCAAGGTGGGGTCTAAACTTGGCATGTCAAAATAGGTCCATGCAAAGATATCTACAAATTCTCTCAACAGAGCTGTAAAGACATCATGTTCCTCAGTGAGGGATGTACCTAATTTTATTCATTTTAGGTCTGATGGAGTACTGATGTTTACCTCTATTGTATCTTTGACTAGAAGGGTTGAACCATCTTCTAAGATAGTAGGTAACAACTTGAATTATTGGGCTATGTCAGGGTCCTCCATTAATACTTGCTCTTCAACTTCTCTTAGGCATGATGAATCTGAGTCCCCTAATGGGAGATCTAGGCATGTGACAAAAATAGTCAAAAATTCTTGAAGAATTTAATCAGATATTTATTGTTGCTCAAAGCTAAATTTAGATCCATAGATAAGTTCATCGTTAGTGGTCTCTTGGTCTAAATTTGAACAAAAATGAACACCCTCATCTAATGGTGCCAAAAATAGGTTTTCACCAATAGACTGGCCTTTATCTTTACTTTTTCCCTAGTCAAAAAGTGCCTCAAGGAGGTTTTCACTATGAAACCTCAATGTTTTACTTCTTTGTTTTTGGCTAAGAGTGTTCACTCACTCTCCAAAATAGGCTATAGGATCCAATGTGATTGAGAATATTGATTTGTGATATCCCAATGGAATGTTGTCTCTAAGGCCTATGATATCATAGAATGCCTCATCATTCTAGAACTCATCAATTAGTAGACTAGATTATTGTTGGTCCTAATCTATCAGTTGGAGATAATATAATGGTAATGGGTTGTGATGAATGGTCAGGGTAAGGGTACAAAGGCATTGTTATCAAATAGGTTGGTTTCAGCTAGGTCATCAAATTTGAGGCTATGATCAGACTCTGCTTCACTATCAGCATCATAATCACTAGTCATTGGTGATGAAGTTTGAATAAGATATGTGGGGTCACCCCTAGGCAGTTTAAATCCAAGTCCATAAAGTCTTTCATACTTAGTCATATAAATTGGCTCGATGGTTCCTTATTGATTCAATTTAAGGCCTCTCCCTTCATAATTTTGACACTCCATGATCCTATTGGGAATAGGATACTTTACATTTTTATAGCAATCAGCTTGGTTGTCATTGTATAACCATGATTCATCCCCTTCAAGAGGGTCAGTTTCTAGGCTAGATGCTAGTACAAATGTGATAAGTACCTTATCTTTGTTCTTTTGTTGCCAATGCATATGTGGGGTAACTTTAGGTCACCCAAAGGTTTTTGGATTATGAGGAAGATTGGAAATATGAAATGTATCATGGGTCACATACTCTCCTAGTCCATTATATGAAATGGTGAAATGATTAGAAGCTTTAGGAGGTGCCATGTGGGAAAGGGAATCTAAGGTATTATGATCTATGCAATTATCTGGTGAAGGATCAATAAGTATAGCCTTTCCTTTTTCCTACTTGGAACTTGGGTTCATATCGTATTGAAACTCATAGCTTTGAAATTTAGCCTCAAGATGCTTTCAATGTTCATATGGGTATAAATATCCTAGAATATTCACTTCCATACCTGAGTGGGAAAACTTGATACATTGGTGTAGTGCTAATGGGACTACATGAATCTCATATAACCAAGGCCTGCCTAGAAGCATATTGTATGATAACTCAAGCTCAAGCACATTGAAAAGTGTATCATAGGTTAAATTCCCAATGATAATTAGCAAACTAATGGTGCCTTATGATTCTCTTTCTTAATTATCATAGGCTTTGATGGTTATTATTTCTAGATGAAGATCTACCATTGTGTACCCAAAAATCTTGATGAGATTTATAAACACTATGTTGAGCCCATATAAATTTTCTCTAAGGACATGTTTCACTTTATGTTGTCTTATATAAACTTCTATGTATAATGGATTATGATGGAGCAGGCCAAGGGAAGACAGATCACTTTAGTTGAATGTGACTTGTTGGGCTAGAGCTAGGTTTCCAACTAAAGCTTGAAATTTATTAGGGGATATGTCACCATCAATAGTATATTGGATCAAAAACTCATTCATGATGTTCTTGTGGATTATTAACATTCGTATAAAATCTAAAATAGAAATTTGTGCTAGTGTCTTCTATAATTATTCCACAATATCAAACTTCTTATCTTGGTCAAGAGTGAATGGTTTATTCTGAAGCTAAATAGTTGGTTGGTGATAGGCAAAGTGGCAGATGGTTGTGGGCCTAGGATAGTAATATTTGACATCTGAGTTGTGATTGTATAATCAAGATTAAATACTAGACTATTATTTCTAACCAATGTTTGGAATGGTATGGGACTAGATAAGACAAGTCTTAGTTATCAGTGCACTCACATGTGGTCACGTGGTAAAGACGAGTTGTCGATAGAAGGTCTAAAAGGGGAAGTCTTAGTTTGTTGGTTTACCTATATGCACTCCCAAGTCAAAGAAGGATTACCCATGTAATTTGGCTAAATGTTGTTGTTTAGCAATGGTCTTGGCTGATTAATGTTTGGTATAGGATTAATAGAGATGGTATTAACATTACCCCCTACAATATGACCTATAATCTTGTTGTATTCATGTGAAACTATATGGTAGGTTTATTGGTTGTTACCATTTTGACCTTGTTTTTGTCTATTCTTTTATCATTTTGGGTTTTGTTATTGATTTTGTTGATTCTATTGGTTCAGCATTTGATTTTGATATTGTTGATTCTACTACTGCACTGGTTGTTGTTGTTGCTACTAATTATTTTGTTTTTATTGATTGTTATGTCAAGGAAAGGGGGATTGATAAATCTAAAGAGTTTTATTGGAAGTGGAAGCACCATTATCCAATGTTATCTCCCCATTCTCCAACATATTCTCAATTAAATGCTTGATTTGGACACATTATAGATTATGCCCATTGACCTGATGATAGTCACAAAATTCATTTTCATGATACCAATCAAGATAAGGAATGCCTTGAGAATAATCCTTTGGTATAGGATAACTAGTCAAATTAGTAGCAACAAGCAACAAGCTTGTGAAATACAAACTCAATAGTTTCTCCTAGGTCACTAAAGACATGACATGAAGGCATGATTCTCCTAGGAGGAGGGGTTTACAATGGTAAAGGCTACTATATTTGTTGTGTAGGTCTTGGTTGTTGTGCTTGTGGAACTAGTTGGAGAGGTTAATAGGTAGGAGTAAGCTAAAAATGTGGTGTAAATGATGTTTGCACTATTTGGACATGATGGGATTTGGTTACTCTATTTCCCACAACTTTTCTATTGTGGTTGAATTGCTTCTGTCTTTCTTGGTTATTGGCCTGTGTTAGTTGTGATGCTTGCACTTGAATAGGATGTTGATGTTGGCCATTTCCCTAATTGGTATCTTGATTTTGATTAGTTGAAATAAGCTTGATGACTCCTTTATTGATGAGTGCCTACTTGATCAACAAACCTTTATCAATGATCTCTTTGAAAGTATGTGCACATTGTAGTTCTAAATGATAAGTTATCTCACTATGCAATTTTTTCGTAAACACAGTGGCTAATTGTTTATCTGGTAAACTATGGGTGAAATGGCTTGTAAGGTCTCTCCATTATTGTAAATAACTTGTAAAACTCTCACCATCTTTTTGCTTTGCTTGTGATAAGTCTACTAATGAAATCTCATGCTCGAGATTATAGGGAAAGTGTTGCACAAACCTATCAAAAATATCATAAAAATATATTATTAAATTTTTGGACAACTTTAAAAACCACTCTAAGGCTTGTCTAGCCAAGCACCTTGGAAACAACAACAAAAGGTATATGTCACTATATGCCACTAGTTGACATGTGATAAAGAATTTGGTCAAATGAGCCTTAGGGTCACCTTTCCCTTTATATTTGTCAAATTTTGGTGGTTCATATCCTAAAGGAAATTTTATCTATAAATATTCCATGTTGAATGGATAGGAACACATGTCATCCAGTTTAAACTTTTTAATATGTTTACCAACTTGAATGGTAGTAATTGCATCCTTCATCTGTTGTAATTCTTGGGATAGGAAACTAGAAGGAACATTAGTTTGAGGGAGAATATTGGTTTGGGTAGATGATTGGGAGGTCACAAGTGGGACACTTTAACCAGGGTATGATGGAGATACCTATTGGGGTACATTTTTTTGGTTAGGGAATGGACCAGGAATATGCATACATGGATTAGGATGTACTTGAAATTGCACAATTGGTTGCATGATATTTTGGTTTGGGTTGGCGATAAAAGTTTGACTTGGAGGATTTTATGGTTGGGATGGAGGAATATAACTATACTATACCTATTGTGGTTGAAAAGAGACATGTTACTGACTAATCAAACCTTGTTGTTAAGTAGAAACTTGTGGTCCAAGACCCTGTCTCTAAATTTGTGACACATTTAGAACCAATAGTTGTCTAGTAGGTACTTGAGAAACATGGGGACCTCCTTGTTACTTGTTGAGGAATACTACTCATTATTTTTTGAAAAGGAATAGGATTCATCACATTATATCATTGAGGTGTGACATTAGTCATTATTTGCTTACCTAATCCCATAGGTTATACACTTGAGGAAGTAGCCGATTGAAGTTGGGATGTAGAAAATCCTATTCCCTGGTATGATGATCTATTCATGGGACTAACTATAGGCACATGTTGTTGGCTAATTATTTTTTCATTAGTACCACTTTGATTAATATTGGAAATTGTTTGCACATTATCCATTACATTTATCTCATTATTCTATGTAGAGGTTGAAGATACTTCTTCAATAACAAGTATATGCATCAAGTTATCTATCAAATCAGTTTGTATGAATGGATTATAACTTAGATTCTCTTGTCTAGTTAACTCTATCAAAACTCCTATTGAAAGAACTAGGTCAATAAGAGGCTTACCATGTTCATCTGATTGAAATTATGTGCTAGATTTAGGTAGGTTTGATATGCTATCTGCATTTGGTTAAAGTGATCTTCCATGATGTTTTTGCCTTGATTAGATATATTAGGGTCTTGATAGGTTATTTGGACTAGAGCCATAGGATCACTAGAAGAATCCTATTGATCATAAATGACATTGTGGGGCACTCTTACTAAACTTGGTAAATTTTCATAGGGGAAGTTTGATGGAAACTTGGACCCTACCTCTATGTCTCTAATCAAAATCTCATCTTTTTTCTCTAACAAATGCCACTCAAACAAAAATGGATCATACATGGAAGTCATATTAGTAGAATATGACTATTGAAGAACTAGATCATCCACTATGGGTATTGAAACTTAGTATTGTGCAATTTTTTATTGGTCTTATTCTGAATAAGGTGGTGTGTTAACCAAATAATTAGCTAAGGGATCTTGGTTTCATGCCCCTAATTGAGTATTATAAGAGGAATAAGAATCCATCTCATAAGGAATATTATTTGCATAGGGGTCTTGCAACATTTCTTCTTGCACCACCACATTAATAATCCCTGGATTGTACATGAGTCCACTATGAGTGTATGAATACATGTTGGGATCCATTGTCAATGTTTTACGATAAAAGGTCAAAGAGTTATATAAACTCTAAAAATGATAAAATCTAAAACAAATGATGTTCCAACTTGGTCTAGATTCATCAAAATGATCAAAAGGTTTATACAAAGATTTGAGAGGAAACAAGCTAGAGTGAAGTATCTTAACATTTCACTGTTCACACAAAGTTAAGCAAGTTAATGGATAGAAAATTAAAATGCCAAAATCTAAGGTCGAAGAATTTCAAATCAGCCTAATCTAGGAATTTAAAAGTTGCTAGATTTTTTGGCCAAATATGGCATCAAAATATAGGCTCAAATAAGGCATGTGCTAGGACTCTTGGCCAAATGGTGTCAAAAGCTAGACTTTGAAATATATAAAATTTTTAATCTAATGGATTTGAAACACTTCTAATAAACACTAGGCATTTCATTCTTGGACATGAACTTGATCAACTAGGTATAAGGTATGAAACAAAAGGCACTTTAGAGATAGTTTATTTTCTCATAAATAATGGTATAAAACTTGGTTCTTTTGAAAAATAAGTTATACAAAAGTGAATGGTATAACTGTGATTTAGATAAAGGATCACAAAAGTACACGCGAATTGGTCTAAAAATGTAGGAACAAATTTGACCTCTATGCAAGAGGGGCTATGAAACAATATTTAATAGGTAGCGTAATGATGTTATACTACCCAAAATATGTGACAAAAAAGTTTGTTTCAAAAAATCTCTAAGGCAAAGACATTTTCCCACAATTTTGACAGCATAACACTACTTTTTTTTTACTCAAAATATTGTGGTGCATAGACTCAAAGCGAAAGTGTTTAGCAAAAAATGGCTTAATTCTATCAAGTGATGACAATGATTATGAGTCTTAAATAGCCTTCAATCCAAATTGTAAATTTAACCTAAGTTCCCTCAAGTTTAGTGTAAATGACGAACCCACTTAACACATCAACCCTATGAACTTATAAAGGTGCAATTCTGAATTTAGATTATAAGTGAAGGAATTAAAAAAAATTTGATAAAGTTATAGACTCAATTGGGCAGCATAAGTATGCCAAAGTGGATGATATGACTTTCAAGATTTTGATGAACTTTGAACAAGGCAAATTGATGTTCTCATATGGGCAGCATAACACCTCTTTGTTTAAAGGAAAATTAAGACTATGTGTTTGGTTTGGATTGTCTGTTTACACCAAGTTTTGACTTCAAAAAAGACTTTAATCTAGGACAAGACCAATTAATTAATCACCCTTAGATCCTAAACTAATAAGGTTGCTTGGTATTGTTTGAATCCATCAATATACGTCATTTGAAAGGATTTTAAGTGTTCATCCAAAAGTAAATGTGCATTATATAGTAGGGTTTTTACACCCCCTTCTCTCAAATGAAAATACTATGACATGGACCTTAAGGTGCACTTTACACCAATAATAATTTTGTGGCAAGTGGGGATTTGTCTAATATCTAACAATTTTTTGAACATTTTAGTGGAATAAATTGCATAATGATTTTCATGCCAAATAATGTAAAATAAAAGCATGGATTTTGGGTCTGTATCACTTGACTTATTACAAAAAAGTCTAGTCCTTTTTGAAACCACTACATCCTATTATTCACTTAGTTTAGTGTGATGTCCAAAGTGCCACTACATCCCATGTACAACTCCAATTAGGAGCCAAATAAATTCAATGCATGGAGGTGAAACCCTAGGTCAAAGCTTATCTAAAGAACTCATGAGAGGTGATGAAGTCCCCATCGTAATCCAAGTTTGCATAAAAATAAATAAAGCATGAAAGTAGAAAGACTTTAGGGTCATTTTCAAGGTCATTCAAACTTTGACGAGTTTTTGGGGAGTGCTTTAGACAACTTTCTTTATAAGCCTTGGACTAGGCTACTTCTAATAGGAATGGCACTTTTGATTCCAAGGGTTTCCTAAAGGGGACAAATGGAAGAGCATACATGCAACATCCCTATTTTTTCCAAAAAATAATAAAAATTTAAACAAATAAGTAAATACAAAAATCTTTGAAAAGGTGAGTTCATTTTTAAACCCAAATGGAAAATGAAGTGGTGTTCATTTAACCCCTTGGTCTTAGTTGTAAACTTTGAAAACTTCACCATAAACATCTAAATTTTTTTGTTGAACACCAAAACAAGGTTCCTAATTTATTTTTAAGCATGCAAAAGGTGATCTAAAACATGTTTTCATAAAATTTCAAGCTCGGTCCTGCAACAAAAATCTTAGCATACCCTTTAGGCTTGAAGCTCTTTTGGGTTTAAAATAATGAACTTTAGAAAAAGAGATATAGGGTCTATGTTTTTAAAAAAAGCATATTGACTAACATTGGTTTATATAACTGATGATAGTTACATTTTCTAACTGGTGATGGTTATCTAATTGACATCAGTTATACCAATGTGACTGATGATAGGTATACAACCGATGTTGGTTAAGCTATCCAACCAATGTCAGTCTTACTAGCTAATGTAGGTTACTGTGTAAACTTATGGTAAACAAAAATGGCAAAATAAAGTTAGAAAATCAATTTACAAGAGTTTTAAGGGTCCAAATAAATATTTTAAATCTATAAAATGATCTTCTTCATGTGTGGGATGCATTTGGTCCCACTGGACATGTCATAATGTGATCTAGGAATTTGAATCAAGAGAGGATGGTTAGTATCATGTTAGTTCCCAAATGAATACAAAATGAAAGAAACACACTAACTAGCATAACATCTCTAGGCCTAGACACTAGGGAGAGATTAGTTAACAAACATGAATAAAACAAACAACTAAAATGCAAAAGAAACCTTATTTTACCTCCCTTGCATGCTCCAAAATGCTTGTTGTAGTGGCTTGCTCGGCTTGTGCTCATGAAGTCCTTGGCAATGAAAGCTTGGCTACCTCCATTTCTCCTTGGCACCTTTGGCTTGTGGCTTGGCTTGGCTTGGAATCAATTTGGCATGGTAACACTAATTGAAATGGTTTTTGGAATCATTTGTGCATTATAAATTTGTATCATCAAGTCTTAAAATAATGTTCATGGCCTCTCTATTTATAGATTTTTGAGAATGTCTAGAATCAACTTGAATCATCCATATCAAGATTGAGATGTGTGGTTGATGATTAATTCAATTTTTAGAATTAAGTTTTTAATTATACTCATCATGAAATTATAAGAAGGGGTAATTAAGATGCATACAGGGCATCATGGAAGGCATTGATGAGGCATAGAGGGCATCATGGAAGGCATTAATGAGGCATGGAGGGCATGAATCCTAATATTTGTGACATTTATGGCCTAGGGATGTCTTCCCAAGAAATGAGGTCACTTGATGATGTAGATATTCAATATTCATTTCTAAAAACAAGTATTCAATAAGTTTCCATGGAATTCTTGATTAGGCTCTAATTTGGTTTAATTAGCTCTTAAACATATTTAAGCACTTTATGCACAAATTACTCAAATTTGTCAGAATGCTTTGTTATTGGTCCAAATTTTGACTAGATTGGAATTGAAAGGTGATGTCAGATGTGTTGGATCCATTACCCCATTTAGGATGCTATCTATAGAAAATAACAAAGGCATGTGTCTTCTGTAAGAGATTTAATAGAAAAGAGCACTCAAAAGCACCCAAGTGCAAAATTGGCATTTTGAATCAGAAAGATTTGATTAAAGTTATCTATCCCATAAATTACATTGCCCCATTTAGGGATACCCTGACCAAAATCAACACTTGAATATGTCAGTTTCACATCATTTTTCATGTTATAGTGTTTTTAGTCCAATTGTGCATTTTGGGTGGAAATTGGTCAAAACCCTAATTAGAGGTTATTGGTGGCTAAATTTAGGTGTCTACAATATATACCCAAGTGAGGTACTCAAGATGAAGATGAAAGGAGAAATGGAGAGAAAATTTGGATACATGGTGAAATATGAAAGCCATAGTGAGAGAGAGATGGAAAAAGAAATAAAGGAAATGAAGAATGCATTAGAAATAATGGAAAGAGAGTTGTTGAGGATGTGGAATGTGTATAGTTTGCAATGTGAACTCAAGATTAAAAAAAAAGTCAAGTGTAGTTTTATAGAAAGGATGCAAGAGAGAGATAACCAATAGGTGATGGAAATTCAGAAAGGCGGCTAAAGAAGATGTCAAAATAATTTTCCATGAAGGAGGAGAGAGAGGCAATAGAGCCTCAAAGGTTTCAATCTAACTTTGATTTGTCATGGGTGAATGTAGGTAAAGGAAAAGAAATTCAAGTGCATGATTGACCTAAAGATGAATGGAGAATAGTCCATAAATAAGAAGAAATAGATGAATGGAAAAGTTCTGGTATAGCTGAAGATAAGGAGTTATACTACCCTGAAGGTGGTGACTTGTTTGATGAAGAAGAGTGGATAAGTGAAAATAAAACAATAGATGATAAGGAAGACAAAGTCACAATAAATAATGAAGTTCATGTGATTTTTGATGAATATTTTGAAGAAGAAAATAATGTGTTGTATAAAAACAAAATAGGATTGTTTGAAGCATTCATTGGATCAGTAAATAAGTAAGAACCACATGAAGTATTTAAGGAAAGAGAAGAATAAGTTAAGGAGAATGAGACTAATTTGATAGTCCATGGAAACAATATTCAAGGTAAATATATGATTTATTTGATAGTCAAGAAAGGAGCAGTTGTAATGGAGGATAATATGATAGAAGATGATGATAACTAGGATATGAACAAGTAAGAGACCTTGGAATGGTCAAAAGAGGAAGAGAGTATGTAGTGGATCAGATATGAATATGAAGAGGTATAAATATCAATGTTAGAGGAGGAAATAGAAATGGATTTTCAATTCATACTAAATGCTATGAATATTGAAGAATATCATGAGAGAAAGCAAATCAAGAAGAGTGATTGAAGGTACAAGTAAGAGTATGAGTAGCAACAGAAGGAGGAATAAAGGAACACTTGGATGAGGAAGCAGAGGCAAAGTGTGGTAGAAAGAAGCACACACATTTATATAAGAAATTGAATGAAGAAGAACATTGGATTCAATTTATTTTCTCCCCTTGGGAGTGTGATTCAGGGGAATCTTAGAAATGCCCAAAAAGTGAACTTGGATGTGATTTAGAGTCATGATAATGAGTCAAATTTGAATTTTGAGTTTTCCTACCTTTTTCCAATTTGAATTTTCAAACTTGAAAGTGAGGGATAAAAGAGTGTTATATGTGGTTTAAGTAAGTAATGAAGGTATGTTTATGTTGAATAATATTTTAATAGACCTATAAGGTATTTTTAAGGGTCTTAACATGATGTCTAGTTAAAAAAGTTTGAGGTGGCAGTCATGGTTCACCACCCTATGTAGTGAAGGAGTATTGAAGAGATTTCTTGATCAAGAAGCCATTATAGTGATTGTTTTGAAAGTTTTTGAAATTTTAGTAAGGTTATATAGTGTGTATGGTCTATAGGAAGGGCATGATGAGGAGAAATAGGTTATACATGAGAGGGAAAAGAGAAGGAGGTCTACCAAGGTGGCTTAATGGATTGTGTAAGTTTTTATTTATATTTAAATAAAGATTAAAATGATTATTATAATGATGTAACTATGTTTAGTGGATATTTTATGATCTATACATGAAGATATTT
The DNA here is from genome assembly GCA_037957365.1 of Torreya grandis. Taxonomy (NCBI): domain Eukaryota; kingdom Viridiplantae; phylum Streptophyta; class Pinopsida; order Cupressales; family Taxaceae; genus Torreya; species Torreya grandis. The sequence goes on along the minus strand of JARHVA010000238.1, from coordinate 4,985,432 downwards.
TAATCTTAGAACTGAGAACAAGAGTATGCATTTATGAATCTGCTTACCTTGCATGTTTATCTATTTCTATGTTTATATTCTATGAGAAAGCATTAATTAATGAGAAGGATTTTTATAAGAATGTTTGTGAAGGACTTCATGTTTAGAAAGGTTAAGATTAAATGTATTTTTTTTTCAATAAAATTACATATTTAATTCAAGATTTGTGACTTGTTATCCATACAAAGATACCCTGATTTTTGAGTAAGAAAGGTTGTATGAACCCTATGTTGGTTTTGAGTTGTCAAGGATTGAGTGTCTCATTATAATAAAATAAGTACTATTTGTAATATATTTAACAAATATCTAAGGATTTATTGTGTTATAATATATACCCTATGATCTAAGATAAGTGTAAAATATTCATTCTTGTTAAGACTTTTAAATGGACATATTGTTTTTTCCCTATTTTGTGCATTTTACTGAGCATGTAGACTATGTGTCATTATTAGGAGTTAAAGGGAATTAAAGTGGTGTTTTTATAATTATTTTGAAGTATTTTAGGCTTTATTTAGATATATAAAGGATCCTTTAAAGCATCAAGAAGTCATTGATTTACTAGACATTCTGAGATAACCCCTGTTTCTTATAAGTTGCTTTGAAAGATTAGATAGTGTGCTTGTTTTGGGAGAAGGAATGGATTAAAATAAATACTCCTATGTCTTTCTATGATCAGGTATGTTATATTATGTGTTAAAGTAATTATTTGAGACTCGTATTGTTAGAAAAGATAATTATTCACATATACATTTTCCTAGACCTGTAGACAATCATTGGTTGTGCATAGTCAAGTGCATCTATGAGTAGAAAGGTGTAACATAGGTTAAGGAGAGACCATTTAATTATTATAAAAGTTTTTAAGAGTTATAAAAGACCTATTAATGTGTATATTAGGTTTTAAACCTCATAAAGTTAAAGTTATGCCTTTTTATAGATTCTCAGCCTATATAGTGGCCTAGAAACCTTGAATCTAGCGGTTGGTGCATAGAAACATATTTAACCATAAAAATACATAAAATATTTGTAATATTTTCAATATTGATGTTATATAAATTATTTTAAATGTTTCATAGGTGTATGGACTCATATGTACTTATTTTTAAGGATTGAGTTGGTTTAGTCCTACAAGAGACCTAGTGAGATAGGCCCAAGAAGAAAAGAGTATGTGTGTTGAGAGTGAGACTTTAAAAAGAGTTGATTAAGCTAGAGGAGGATAATGGGTTCAAAAAAATTCAAGTGGTTTTATTTTTATGACAGTACTTTTATCATACCAAGGAGTTTTTCCCATTAGGAGGGTTAATTGAGGAGCCAAGTAAGCCTATAGGTACAAAACTTTGCAAAGGAACCTAACCTAAAATTTTGTGTGAAGCAAGGGATTGATAAAGGGTAATAAAAAACATATTTTTTTCCACTGAAGTGTTGTAAAAAATATAATAGTGGATTTGTCCTAAAATTGGGCTAGTAGCAAGTGGAAGTAAAAATTTAAATATTGAGTGAAAGGCAAGGTGTTGAATGATGGAATTGGTTTGAGATGGTATAAAATGATGTGTTAGATTGATTTATGTGTTTTAGAACTTGGATTATACAGGTGTTTGTGTTTTGGTCCATTGGGTCAAGGTAGGCCTAGTGTTGGCTAAGGAATATGTGCAAGTTTACAAGCCAAGTTGAAGGATAATTGGATCCCAATATAATATCTCTACATCACATAGAATTAAATTGTGTCTATACACTATGCCCATGACCACATCCATTAGATAAGACATCATGTATAAATTTCCACCTAGTGGCCTCTTATCCTTATGTAAAAATTGCTCTTGGAAGCATGCAATTATCACTTCCACCAAAGTGTAGGTGTACTCTAAGGTAGTTAGAAGGTATAATAAGGGAACCCACTCCAAGTGCACAAATTATATGATCGCATGTCCATAAATTTTATTCAGCAATGCCATTCCCATGTGGAATCCCATTCTAAAATGGGTAATGGGGATGGGGCTCTTGACATGTTCTTCAAAGTGAAACTTTCCCTAGTGAGAAGACACCTTGATAGAGCTCTCTCTAGATTATTGAGCTCCTTCCATGTGATGATAGTGTGTAAATCAAATGTAACATTTATAATTGGTAGGCTTAAATACTTGTTAAATGCCTCACCTGCAATATACATGATAATAGTTTTATTATCAACATAATGAAGGTATCCTCCATCTATTATTCTCCCTTCAAAAAGAGGACCCATAGTAGATCAATACAAGGATTAATCTCCATAATCATAACCACGTAGTGTATGGATTGACATTTTAAAGGGAGCATGTCCTTCACTAGCTACTTATCTTCAGCTGCAAAATCTTCTTTAAGTGAAAATAAATCTATATCCTCCACTACTTCCAAAAATACTAAGTTATTTAGATAGAATCCATCGAATATAGTAGAAGCAAAGTCATTATCCAAGAACTCTATATAATCTTTGACTAAGAACATGGATGGTGATGGGGCTCCTTTGTAGAACCTAGATAATGATGCCATGGTGAATTGATTGATACCAGTATGTTCCAAGATTTTGATAATGGTGTATATTCACTAAGCTAAATTTCAAAAATTTCAAATCACTTTGGTATAAATTAGGGCTTTTGGGATCACTTGAGGTTGAATTTTACTTGAGACCAAATATGAAATGACATGAACTCATTTGGGGGCTCGATGTAAATAGATTTCCTACATTGATTTTCCAATTTGTGCACCATTAATCATTGATTTTTATGATCTTATTACCTTAATTTAATTCAAATTCAACCACCCTATCTTAGTGTATATGCCACATAGGATGCATTATCATTTTGGGTTCCACTATGTAACCTTTATTATTTTTCCATGTGTCATTACGTAGCTTAGTCAAAGGTAGTTAACCTTTACCTTCAGGCAAAAATACTCCAAAGTGTAGAATGTTCTTTGAAAAGATATGATCCCCAAGTTCCTAAAACAAAGTTTTGGATGACTGAGGTTTCTAATGGAATCCTTCTAATTAAAAGTCTCCAAAACAAAGTTTTCAAAGTGAAGTATATGAAATGAAATTTGTTGGCATAAAATCCTCCAATGAAGGTTTTCACAAAGAATCTTGTTGAAGAGAATCTTTCCAAAATAAAGTCACCAATAGAATTAAAGTTCTTAAAGACTAAGTCTCAGATGAATAATCTTCTAAAGAGAAAAGATTGAAAAAAAATCTGTTGATGAAAACTTGTTGAAATAATTATTGCTGAAGTGGAACTTATTGAAATAGAGCTATCAACAAGAATGTTTTTACTAAGAATATTTTTGAATAAAATATTTCCAAAGCATAATTTCTGATGATAAAGTTCTCATAGTGAATCTTTCCAAAGATAAATTTTTGAATGAAAGCTTCTTAAAGACCAAACTTTTTGAATACTGAATACTTTGAAATAAAACAATCTTGATGCCTATCATACAAAGCCATTATTTCTTTCTTTTTCATTAAATTTATTAGTCTAAACAAGCAATTCCAAATGAAAAAGTATACTACAACACAATTCAACATTAAAAGCATTGAATTTATATAGATAATACAAGTATCATAACCCTCAATACTCATAGGTACTCCTCCAAGATATTCATCATTTCCAAAAAATTAAGGGGGTCCCCACTTTTCAAATAAAAATATAGGTTGGGGTGTGTTGAATACAATAAATGGAAACTCATTGGGGTGAATACTTCAAAGTTTTTAAGAGCCAAGAATCCATGGTTTTTCAATCCTAATATCAACCAAAAATTTATCCCAAAATAAAAGTCTAAATTAAAAATGGAAAGAGACTCTTAATAATCTTGTGTAACATACTATATTTAATTACACATTAAATTTGTGTGAAAAGTGTTGTTCTTTACCTCCCATTCCAGGTTTTTAGGCAAAGACATAAGGATGAGCCATAGGTTTCACTTTTATTGGGCATTAGATGTATTTATGGGGAGCTTAGTAATTTATCTTCTACCATCCATGCATCCATAGCCTTGATAGAGATACCTTCGATCACCTATTCCTCCTTTTATATTTTTTATGATGCATGATGCATTGATCTTATTTCATCATGTAGGATTTGAATCCTTTTTTATTTTCTTTTAGATTTTTAGATTATACCTATTTATTTTTAACCTTTTTCTTTTTGTCCTATCAAAAAGAGGGAAAAGGTGACCATAATGAGTTGGTCTTAGTTAAAATTTTGGTTTAATCAAAAAGTTTCTGTCAACTCTTACCCATGTCCATGATTATTACCTTAAACAAGTATTAATGTTTTATGTGCACTTGATCCAAAGGAATAAGGAGAGTTTTCTAAATTTGCATAGAATAATGGGAACAACTTTCATGTACCTAATGAAATCATTAGTTTCAAGACATCTTCATGGCTAACTCTCTCATTGATTACTTGGATTATAAATACTATACTACAGTATACATTATCCCTTAATTCAGTTTGGATTCAAAATACCTCACAATGTGTTTCATTATACTAGGATAAACTAGAATTTGACTATCATGAAATCAAAAAGAAACTATTCTAAAAATCAAGAAAACTACTAAAATTAAAAGGGTTACTCTAGAAACATGAACTAATCTAATAAAATCAAATGATTGAAAGTAGGAAACTAACTAATAAAGTAAACCTAATCTAATCCTACCTCTACCAAAACATCTTATTATTACTTATAGGCCTCTCTAGATGGGGAATCTATGAAGTAATGGTTCAAAATATGTCATTTATTGGATATATCAGATCGTTACATCCTTTAAATGGAAATTATTATTACCCAAAATGTCCAAATTTTTATACAGTCCTATCTATAATGGGTAAACTTATCATGCATTCTTTTTTTTTCATGGGATTTGTCCCATAGTAGTACCAAGTCAGAGATATTGAATGCTTTGAATTTTGATCTCTTATTAAACTATATCTTGACCACATCATGATGTTTGTTGAATTTTTGTAGTGTTTTCTCCTAAAGTCTTCCATTTCAATGATGTCCAATAGTCTAAACTTTGTTTTTTCATTGATATCCATGTATTCTTATATAAACTGATATGTTGGTAGTTTTAGAATGATTGAGAACATGGGATATTTCCCATATACTAGTATATATGGTGAATTTTTTGAGTGGCCTGCTTGTACCTCATCCTATCTTCACATAGTGCATACTTTAGTAGGAGGTTCTACTCCCTTGATTTATCTATAACTGACTTCTTGATTGCATATATAAGGTTCTTATTAGTTGACTTAGCCAATCCATTCCCTTATGGGTAATGATTCAAGAATGATATAATTATAATCTCATTATCATGGTCCCATTTAGTGAACTCAACTAATTGAAAAGTTGGCCAATTGTCATAAACCAAAGGGATGAGAGTACTAAAATTGGTTGTGATATGTTCTTTAAGAAAACTTATCACATCTTGGACTCTAGAGTTCTTGGTGGCTACTACCTCAATCCATTTAGTGTATTAATACATATAAGTGATCACAAAATTGTGTCCAATTGAGGAATTTGTCTTTATAACACTAATAAATTCTAAGCCCAATTGGGTGAATGACCTCCCTTCAATTATAGGTTGTAGATGCATGGATGTGTGTACTTATATTTTGGCCAAATCCTAATGTTCATGGTATTTTCTTACATAGAAAGGAGCACCCTTGAAGATCATTAGCTAGTAATAGCCCATTCTGAGTATTTTATGTACTATAGTATGGCTATATGGATGACCACTACCTATATTTTGATGGATAATTTTCAAGCTTTCTTGAGCTTCTTCACATGACACACACCTTAGATAAATACCTTTTTAATTCTTTATATAGAAGTGTCCCTTTCTAATCATATTATTCACACTTGGATTTTAACCCTTGAGGAGATGCCTATCTCTCTTCATCCAAGTGGCACAATGGAAACATCCCTCTTTTTGTGGGTGACAATGTTGAGAGATGAATCTCTAGAAGAGCTAGTTCCCTTGATGCACTCTTTGAAGCACTTCATTACCTATCAACTTGTGGATGAAAAGGGTTAATAAAACAAATAATAAAACCAAAAAAGGTGATGAACCAATGTTTAATCTCCTCCTATTTGACTGAATATATACTACTTAAAGATAAACAAAGTTTCTCTCACACAAAACTCACAACTCACCTGACATTGTCACATCAATGTTTCATATGTTAGATTCAAGAAGGTATTTGATACTTAAGATGGTAATGGATGATTTACTGAGTGAATAAAATCATAAAAAAATTATAATAAACCTATAAACCTAGAAAAAAAACTAACAAAGACCTACAACAATACCCTTTATACACACTTGGTAGACAATCAAGGATAACATGCTAGAAAAGAAGATCTTCTACTAGACAAGACCAAAAAGATTGCACTAAAACTCAATTGGATAGCATGTAAGTAGGCAAAAAACTTTTTTATTTCTTAAAGATTCTTTTAAGTACAAAATTGGCTAGGGTTTCACCATCAACCAATGGAGACTGCTCAAAAGAGGCAAAAGAGTCTATATTTATAGCCTTTGAGAGAGAAACAAGGAAAAGGAAGTCCAAAGGTCACTTATACATGTGTCAATTTAAAAAAGGAATTATAATTTTCATGAGAAAGAGGCATGAGGTAAACTATGCATTGTTAGGAGGTCCAATTGTCCATACAACTCATGAAACTGATGAAAAGTGTCTCAAAATTCCTTATCCTAACTCAAAAAATTGTCTTCATCATTTGGACCTATTTGAACATCCCACCACTAAATATGGATAGGTTTGATGATGGGAATAATAGATAAGTCCTTTAGGCAATCAATTCCATGCATTTGTTGCATTCCTAATCTTTTTAAAACTCCTAAAATGAAGTAATCACTGTCTATAGTCTAGAAAACTCCTTATTTTAGTTATCTCTCACACTTGGCCTCAAAAATGCCTTTAGTTTTCCATGAAAATTTGTGTTAGAGAGTTTGTGTCATGTTTAAATACCCTCCATGGTCTTAGACTTCTCAAATTCACCTTAAAAATACATCCATTTGAGTTTTCCTCACTTTTCACTCTTGTGCTCATTATGCCAAGTTTGACTGGATAAAAGGAGAACTCTAGTTAAGACACTTAGAAGTTATTTCATAGAATAAAATGACCATAGGGAGTTATAATAAGTCTTTATCCTCCCTCCAAACTTAATTGCATCTTCTCAAACCTCTTAGAACCTGTAAAACACAAAAAAAGGTGAGAAAAACACTATTTTTCATGTTGTCTATATAATTTTGTACATATTATTTACATGGGTGAGATATTGAGTGAGTAATATCCATGATCCAATAAGATTCCTTTCAAAACTATGCCATTTGAATGGATATACATGCTTGTTTTCTCCATCAGGTTCCTCTAAGGGTATTACTAGGGTTTTAGACTATTTTTGTTCTTAATAATTGTTCATACAAGTGGCAAGTTCAAGTTTCCAAATAATTACAAAAATTTGTTTTTGAGGAACCTCTATAAATCCCCTTAACCCATTTTTTCTCATGCAGAGCTATACCAAGGAAATGAGCTTTATAAGTTGACATATCGATCTTGTCTCTCCACTTTCCTACATGTTTGAGCTATTTTCAGGTCAAAAACATTCCTCCTGTAATTTTATTTTCATAAAAAATATCATACATGTCTAAAAACACTCCATTATCATGCCCCAATCATATGGATATCTCATCAAGGCCTAGAAATGAAAGGTAGACCCCTAATTGACTTCAAGTCTCCTTAGGCCTAATGGGCTTGGCATACCCCATACAAGTTTGAATCACATGGGATGTTATTGTAACATGTTTAGGATGGTTTAATATTAATTTTTACAATTAATTAATACTCACCAAGTCATCATATGATCTTTCAAACACTCTTTTTCATCTTTTCTCTCTCATTTGCCAATTAGGCCTAGTGGGAACTTGCCTAATTTGACTTTGTGTATGAATTTTTAGGTCATTTTGGAGGGTTATAGATTTATTTAGTGTTAATTATCCTCAATACATCTTCCATAATCATCACCCAATGTTATTTTAAGATCCCAAGGCCTCAACTTAAGTCCTTCACTCATTTTGCCATATTTTGCTTATCTTGTCAAAGTTTTGATTTTCATGAGTGGCTGATCTCTGAGACAAAACAAAGAGATATATCCCTCAAAACCATGGAAAAATTAATTTTTTTGGAGTTTTCTAAGGTCCTAATTATTATCTTTACCAAATTTAAAGGCCATACTCCCTCATTTAGGTACCTAACCAACTCATGTTGTCTAAAAAAGGGGCTAAAACCCCTATTTTCCTGCATTTTTGTCTAAATCCACTTATGGATGACCTTTACAAGCCAATGATATGATTATGCACTATATAAACATGTTACACACCTTCATTTAATTCTCATAAATATTTTAAACCCTTTAAAACCTTATTTTTATAAAGATTATTACCTTTGTTCATTGTATTAAGAGCTTTCCTAGACAGTTGTATGGATTGATGCTCATTTCTTAGGTGAGGAAAGAATATGAACACTTTTGTGATGTTTGAGAGTTTATAATACACTTATTTAGTCATCATTAATCATGTATTGGACATTTTAAACCTCTCCTTACCCCTAGACAATCCATTTCTCATTTTATTCCTTGCTTGCCTAGACCCTTCTGTAGGTGAAAACAAGGGTTTGAGACCTTGTATAAAATTGTTTTATTCCTTGAAAGGGTTTTATGATACCAATAAAATGTTATTTTATGTTTTATTTCATTGTTTCATTAATTTTGATCTCCCATTCATTGTATCAATCCACCTCATCACCAAATTGGGCCCATGTCTGTACATTAACTAAGATCCCCTACTTGTAGGTTGTTTTGGATTTTTATATGGTGTAAAAAGGTCCTATTTGAAATATTGGGGTTAAAAAACATTTATAATACTTTTATACACATTTAATTTTCATGAAAACCCCTCAAAACTCAAATCCAACCTACTATCTGAATCATCTTACCTGTCTAACTTGAGTTTTATCCTAAGGTCTGTAGGTGAACTAAGACCATATCCACTTGATCATGCTGTTAATATGTCCTTTGAAACATATTTTGTGTCATATATTTATATATTTAATTTTAAATTTAATTTTGTTCTTTAGATCATGAACTAGGTCCCCTTAGACTGAGACACTCCTCTTAAGACCCTGTTAAACTATTGTAGGTTGCCATTTCATACTTGAAAGATCCCTATAGGTGATCATGGGCATGTACAATGTCCTTTATAAACTCTTATTAATGACTTATGACATTTTTTTATCATTTCAAACCATATAAATTCATTACCCATTATTTCATGCTTGTAAATTCCCTTCAAGGTGACAAAAGAACTATTTTTCCTCCCAAGCCTGTAAATGTCACTAGGTGTTTCCAGTGTGTTTTGAGGCACCTTTTGACTTTTTTAAAAATCATTATCCATTCCTTATTTTCCCCTAAAACCATACATAACTCTTTTTTTATAAGAGGCAACTAAACTAAATCATGAAGGTGTCCTACAACCTTTAGGAGACATGTTTAAAATGTTCAACAAAACCTTATGGGCCTCTATTTACTCAAAATAGGAAAAATGGGCCTGAAACATAGTCCAATGACTCTCTCACTCTCTTTCAACTTTAACTAACTTTATTATGTGTCACATATGAATGATTAATATCTCTCAACCTATTGGGATCTTGAGAAGTTTTCAATCCATATTTCAATATCCCATTTTGACCCCATATCCTTCAACTATGGATGCCTGTAAGTATGCACTTGACTATATGTAGGCAAAGGGGATGGGAAAGAGAAAAAGTATGTTTGTTTAAAACTTAATAACACCCTAAATTCATTTTATAATCTTCAAATGTATGGGTTATATAAATAACACCTTGAAACTATCCTCAAAACATCTTATTCAACATGGAAATCACCTTCCTGTAGATGCACATTTGACTGGTATATAGGCAACTAATAGGGTTATTGGTCATATTCATGATATAAGGTCCTCCAATATACATTGTTTCATATTTAAAATTTTGGTATTGGTTTATTCTAAATTGTGAGGACTTAAATCAAGTCAAGATAGATATATTTCAAAGGTATAGACCTTTTCAGGCACCTGTAAGATGCCTATTAATGGTAGACTATGTAGATGTGTCATATAATTGTAATTCATGGAGAATTAGCTTGGAGATGGAAGTTTTAGAATTAATTTATATTTAATTTCACTTTGTGAAAATTGAAAGGACATTAACACAACCCCTTGTGACCAATCACAAAGCACGAAGACTTAGAAAACATTAAAAACCTGCTCATCGACTTAGAATATGCTAGTCTATAATTTCAAGGTTATTAGATAATAAAAAAAACCTAAAACTTGGTAAAAATAATGGAATGTGTAAGGAGACATGTCCAACATCATTTGGAGAAAAAATTGGCAACTAGTTTGTATAATTTTGTTTAGAATGAAGGAAAACTTTAAGGGTGCACCAAATAACTATCAAATCTTCACAATCAACTTGTTATCAATGGTTAATAAAAAAAATTTGACAAGCATTCAAAATTAATATATTAAAATTAATATCTCTTATTTTAAAACAAACTCCCAAAGTTATTTTTTCTGAAACTGCTTGTGCTTCTCATACTGAGCAAAAATCTAAGGGTCACTCTAGTCTGTCAAGAAGAACAAGAAATGTGTAGAATGGTTTTAGTATATAAATTAATATTTCAGATCAAAAAAATAATTTAAGTAGTTTTATAAGTATTATGAGACCCCCATGATCTTCCTCATGTGCCACACTTCCCAAAAATCCATAAAAGTGCCATTTTCACTCTTTTTTAGTTGATTTCTATAATTTTAGTTGAACAACCTACAAAATTTAGAGGTAACTAACATATTTAACACATAAACTGACTAAATAGATATTTTAAATGAAAATATGACACTTATAGACTTTGGGAACTATGCCAATTGCATTAATGACCCCTATAATTACATAACATGACCCCAAATAGACAAGTTGACCAAAGCAACTAAAACCAAAGCTAAAATGACCTTAAATGATAGCATATAAAAAGTAATACTTCCTATGAAAATATATTAAGACCCCTTAAAATGTTTAAAAATCAAAAAAATCCTAGGGGTGCCCAATTTTGACTAAAAGTCAAACTTGGTCAACACATATGTTAGGTTGTGGAGCTAGGGTGCCCAAGCTTCAATTGGTCAACACATATAATGAGCAACCTTGAGCTGTAAAGATCTCTTTTGCTCTCTTTTGATTTTATAAGGACATGTTATAGTGATCAGGAAATAAATAATACATGAATAACAATCCTCATGGGAGACTTATGCTTGGCAGTTTTAGAGAATCAGAAGGGTTCTTCAGGTGTGTAGGATCTTGGTCAGCAGGTGTGCAAGGCCACGTTTGGAGATCTACTGTAATAGTGATGTGTGGGTTTGGTTCAATCATAAATTAAAATATGCCTTGTCCTCTAACGATCCTAGCTATTTTGATTTTAATATCAAATTATTGTAATTTCACCATCCATTTACCTATATGATGAGTATTAATACAATTGGGTATTGTCCCCAATTCATTATGTCTAAGCGTAACCTTGAAAATAGAGCAACCTTGAGCTGTAAAGATCTACTCTCTTTTGATTTTATAAGGACATGTTATAGTGATCAGGAAATAAATAATAAATGAATAACAATCCTCATGGGAGACCTATGCTTGGCAAACCTGTGATGTGTGGGTTTGGTTCAGTCATAAATTAAAATATGCCTTGTCCTCTAACGATCCTAGCTATTTTGATTTTAATATCAAATTATTGTAATTTCACCATCCATTTACCTATATGATCCCCCAATTAATTATGTCTAAGCATAACCTTGAAATAGGATCTAGTACTATGGTCATAGTATTATTCTAGAGGATGTAGTGTCTAAATACTACCTTATTGAGAGTAAAAATTTTCTTGTCAATCTTGGAATACTGCATCTTTCAAGTTAGTACTCATAAATGTAATTATATGTTTGATTTCTTCCCTTTTATACATAAGTATTGGAACAATAGTATGTTCTAAGGTGAATGAATATAAGTAAAATCTTTGGTGAAATTAGGTCTTACTAGTAATGGGGCTTGTGAAATAGCCTTCTTTATGTCTTGGAAGGATTTCTTAGATTTAGGTATCCACTCCAATTTGGAATTATATTTGATAATTACATTCAAGGGTCTAACAATCTCCATGAATCTTGATATAAAATTTCTTATGAAGTTTATCTTTCCAAAGAATGATTTTAACTCCTTTTTGGTATTTGGAAACATTATTTTTGATATCCTCTGAATCATATCTAGGTCAATGGTAATCCCATATTTAGTAATGGAGTGGCTAATATCTTGCCTTTGGTAACGTCAAATATACTTTTATTGGTGATAAGTGATACCCCATACTTTTTGTACCTCTAAAAGATAGAGTGAATATGGTCAATATGATCAACTCTATTTTTTAAAAAAACAATGAGATCATCCATGTATATAATGATGCACTTACCTATCAGTCCTTGTAATGCATGATCCATTACTCTTTGAAAAGTCACTCTAGCATTGATCATCTAAAATGGCATTCATTTAAATACATATGTTCCCCACTTCATATTAAATTTTATTTTCATCCTATTTTTTGACTTGATCAATACTTGATTGTAACCTAAAAATCCATCTAAAAAAGACATCATCTCAAAGCCACTTTAATTTGTATTACCTCATCTAAGGAGGAAAATGGGTAATTGTCCTTATACAAAGCTTTATTTAGATTTCTAAAGTTGATGCAAAGTCTAATTTCACCACTCTTTTTCTTAACTAAAACTAAATTGGCCACCCAAGTACAATGTCTAATAGGGAAGATAATCTTAGCACTTAGTAGCTTTTTCACTTCCTTCTGAATTAAAGGTTCTAATATAGAATTAACTAGCCTCTACCTTTGCCTAAATGGTTTATGATCAAGCTTGAGTCAAATTATATGGGTGATGAATCTAGGATTTAAGACACTTAAGTCATCATAAGTTAATGTAATTACATCTTTATACCTGATAATTAGTTCTTTGACTCTTTTCCTTTCTTCAGGTGTGCAAATTTAGCTAATATTAACAAAGTGTGCATTATTTTCATCACTAATGTTTTCTAATTTGAATTCAAATTCATTAACCTTTAGTTGCCTCTATGATTGGGAGTGAGGATCTATATCAAAGGTAATTTCTAAGGCAACCGTTCCCAATGGGAGGTGATTCTCTTTCATCTAGATACCACCCTCTTCATCTAATTCTTCATGGGCCATGTGGCTTATTTATTCATCATCTATTATTTAAGACTCAAATTATCCTAAATTTGTCAAAAAATTAGATAATTTATTGGTCATCATCAAATACTTGAAAATTTTCAATGTTGTATGGTACTGAAGGACATGGTACCAATTCAATGGAGAACTTCTAGATTTTTTACTCCCGTAAGGGTACTAAATTCATTGTTGAAGTGGCCAGTGAATTGGAAGCCCCATTCTGTTCTCTCAGGATAGATACTATGTTAAAAACTTTAAATGATTTTATTAAATCCTAGTCTCTATGCTTGTACTTCTTCAAAAATGATAATTTACACTGATATTTATTTTTGACCTGGTTTACCATAAGTTTAGAATCTCTATATACTAGTAATTCTTTGAAATTGTTCTTGAGGGTGAATTATAATATGAAAATCAAGGCTTCATATTCTTCTCTATTATTGGTGCATGGGAATTAGATCCTTTATTCTACCAATAGTTTATCTCCTTATGGATTTATCAATTTAATACCAACGCTTGATCCTTACTTAGATCTAGCTCTATTGAAATAGAGGGTCCATAATTGGGAAGGGACCTAAATCTCCTATGGTGCTTCATGCTTCATGGTAAATGTATAAATTCCAAGACTATGAGATTTATAACTTACCTCCTCAATTGTATTTCATAAAATTATGCTTCATTATTATTTTTTGGTCATTTATGATCTAGTTATCTATGCCTCTTCAAGGTAGCCAAATATGTGAAAAGTCCATGAACATATATCCAATTAGCTTTTTTGACCAATATTTATTTTAAAATATCCCATAACCTTCAATAATGTCCACTACTAAGATGCTAATAGTCATCTGTACTCTAGGTTCTAAAGTAACCTAAATTCTTACATCATTCAGCTCTCCTAATATAGACACTATCATTTTATCTAACTGTGACATAGTCCTCTTGGATGGATTTTGTGTTAAAACAAGATTTTAACAAATATAATTCAACATCACTATTGTTAAAGCTCCTTAATCTACTAAGTAATTATGTATATTCTTTCCAACTACTCGAATGATCAGCAAGAAAGGGGGAAATTTTAGCTTGTTTTTTGAGATAACATTTGTGTTGGTTGTCTTAGACTTTTATGCAATAGACTTATATGTGATGGAATTATATAAGATATCCTTCTACTCTATTATTTGTGCTAGTTCATGAAGAGTAATATTGGCCCTAATTTTCTTCATATCCTTAACAATATTGTATCCTCCTATATTTTGTCCTTCTCCATGTTACAGATTATCATTCCCTTTAGGAGGAGGAGGATTATCATCAACCTTTATATTTGGAGGGATAATCATATTATTAGGAGGATTAAAAGTAGTGAATAGTTATTTATTCCTCATATTATAATTATTCCTATTGAACTAATAGAATGCTTACCCTTCGTTAGAATTATCCTCTAGGATATGTCATATGCATTAGCGAAGGGGGGCTCAAAAATTTCAAAGACCATAGCTGAACTAAAAGGGCTAGATAAATAAGGTAGATCTATAGGATTAAACATTTGATCTTTTATGATCATCTCTCTTTGGAATATTTTGAAGGTTGTGCATAATTCTATGTAGTCCAACTATCTATGTTGAGACATATTATGGACCCTATACTAGTTGGACAAAGTTGTTTGAATGATATTTATCTATGGAAGATTATTAGATGATTGTTGGTATGAATTGTTAGTGGGCCTATTGAAAGGATTTTTGTACATCAAAAAGGAATAATTTTGATTATAATTATGATTATTTGTATTTTCCATCCTTTTCTACATATCTAAGAAATCATTGCTCAGATTCTGAACCACTCTTTGTATAGAATCCAATTCAGCTTTGTTAGAATCATAACCTTGAGAGATTTTTGTATTGTTATGATCCTAATGTTGATTATATTTTTGGTTATTTATTTATGTATTATTATTAAAAAAATCATAATTTTTATTCATTGTCTATTGCATCATGGGAGGAAGAGTGTACAACTAGTTCTGATTGAATGTGGGAGTATTTTGATTCACACATGGAATTGTATTCAAGGATGTAAGTCCATTGTTGAATGTTTGACCTCATAAATTATGAGGGATAAGCTATGCATTGATCTAATTTTTGATGCTAATAACTTTTTTGAATGCCAAAGTTAGCGTATTAGTAGCAGTAGCTCTTCGTAAGAACACTAAAGTGATATGATCCAAGGCATTCTTGTATATTTCAGGAGTTATATTTTTATTTGGCTTATACATAGTGTTCAATCAGTTGTGCATCTTCTAGAATCTTGCATTGAAGTCTTTGATGGACTCATTAGGCTCCCTTTTCATGCTGGTAAAGAGTTGATATACTAGACTTGAATTAGTTACCTATCCAAATTGTGTAAGTAACATAATTTAACACTCATCCCATGAGGTGATGAAATTTTCCTAAAAATTGAGATGACAATCATAATAAGAATCTTTTAGAGTAAAAATAAAAATCTTGCATGCAACATCCTCGTGGATAACATTCATTAATCTCAAGGCATCCTTGAAATATTTGATATGTTCTTAAGCCATCCTCCCACTTAAGGGGGAGAAGCTAGGTAGATACTTCTCTATATTATTTGGTAGGTCATGTTGGTCCCTAGGGATAGTAATGGTGGATCTAATTAACTAGGGTCAAGCCATAGGTGGATTGATAGGCATGACATTCCTTACTTGGGGAAGGTGTTCAAGCTCAACATATCTTAGGGATGGTAGGTATAAATCTAGGCCTCTTAGAGTTTGAAAATGGTGAAACCAAAAGGATATATTGGGTCTTAGACCTTTTTAATCTACCAAGTGTCTATGTAATGATGGGTCCCCTATTTATTGGGAAAGCACACAAGTGTGCCCTCTTTCTAGCGCTAACTTTTTTTCCTATTGATGTGTGTTTTATACACACCTCAGAGAGTTTTAAATGAGGTAACCTCTAACATTTTGGGATCTCCATGGAAATAGGTTCCACTATGGGGCATGAGTTTTAGTTAAATGGTTAGAACAATTAAGTGGTGGAATAATAGGTTGAGCATGTGGGTTGTTCAACCAAGTTTGTGGATGGATATATGGATTTTTATAAAAAGGGATAAATCACTAGGTGAGTTAGATGGGTATATCTCAAAAAATACTTCAAAAAATAAGGGTAAGGTAAAAAAAAGTTCCATGTCTTTGAAATAGAATTCCTTAGTTTGTCTCCTTCGTCGACAAGTATCCAAAGAACTAATGTTTGTTGTTTGTATCTTTTACACAGTCATGAACAAACATGCCTAGGAGTTTGGGTATTCATATAGAGGGTGCTTATTGGTCTCAACTAAAGGTTTCTCTTCTTAAATTTACTATTGCATACCTTCATATAAAATATTATAACTCAAACTAAGAAGTTTTCTAGGGTAGCTATAGCTCACACCTAAAATACTATATCAAACAAGACACTTATACACACTTTTAAATTATTGATTCAACTTTTGCTAACTACTAACTTAATGAAACATATCAATATTCAATATTTGTTTCATATATAATACTAGCATTCATTAATATTAAAGTTAGATTCATTATAACATTAACACACATCAAAATTATTGAATCAATTTACATGTATATATAGATCTTGGGGAAGGGGTCACCTCATCATCCAAGTTTAAAACACTTCATTTACATATTGATAGATTATAAGATAAGTCTCAGTTACATATCAATGTCTTTTTAATATTTCAGTCATGTAATGTGTGCATGTTGCCAAAAAGATTAGTTAATTACAAAATATATGCCACTATGAATTAACTATTCAATTATGATCGTTACATGCAAAATGTACAAAATTATCCTTTATTTAAATTATATCTTACTTAATTTCTCTCAAAACTATCATTAAAACTATATTAGTACTCATGATTGATGACACAATAATTGAAGTTGCACTTGAAGATGCACCAATTGATTGAACAATAGTTAGCATGGGAATAGTAATATGAGGGGGTGATGATGTGGCTATAGTTATTGACACTATAGGTGGGGTTGGTATATTAGAACTGGTAGGTAGCATTTATTGGGTTTATTTCTTCTTTGCATCCAAGTCCTATTAGTGTTTGGATGACTTATAATGTTGAGCTCAGATTAAGTTCATATCTAGGAGATGTAACCTAGTCACCCTACTCATCTACTCCATTAGTTTATTATGTTCCATCTTGGTTTCTCTAAATCCCACCTTGAACACTTTCACATGTATTGCCTTCTTCTTCACTACACTCAATTGACCTCAATATCTTATAGGCTCAAACCTTATAGACTTTGCTTAAAGTTATCATGGGATTGTTTAATCATTTGATCAAATGCATCCCTAGTCACTAGCTTACCTCTATTATCTTGAATTATAGCCAATTCCAATCCTATCAAAATTTTCTTGGCCTCTTTTACTTTCTTAACCAACTTATTCACTAAATCCTTAGAGGATAATACCTAGTCTCAATCCTCGTGTGTACTTATTAATTCCAAATTCAAAGTATTTGATGCCTCTAATGTGGTCATCAAATCTAAATGGCTAAATGACTTATTAGGGGTATATGGCACTATGAAATTCATCTTACTATCTTCCTCTTTTTAGCTTTTGAATAATTTGGTTACATTATTAACATGAGGAGACAAACTAACTCTTAAAGAATGAATAGAATCAATAATCTTGTATAGCCTAAGAGTTACATCCTTCACATCATGCTCAATACCATGAGGAACTGAAATCACTTGTTGTTGCTCTCTAATATTTTATATCTCCTCTTTGAGCTCTTATTTGTCCATTTTGGTCCCTTCATGTATTGTAATAATTGCTTTTGAATGAGTCTCTATATAGGACTTTAGGTCCTCAATATAAGAGGACTGACCCTTTTGTCTATCATACCTTTTTATTAGTGAATATAATCTTCCCTCTTCTCTATTATTAAGGTTATACCTAACCTATCTTCAATTTTACACTTCCTCACCCTCTGTACTGATGTATTAGCTTTATCAAACAATAAGCTCACCATTGGTAGTTTTGTTATCTTTAGATTAGGCCTATTAAAGGTTGAGGCTCCTAATTCCTTAATCCAATCTATAAAAGTGAGCTCTAAGATATCTAAGGGATAAGTTTCTACTTGTGCATGCTATTTATATTCTTTTTTAGTTTGTGTGGATGGTTGGGAATTTTTTTCCAAATAATCTTTTGATCATTTTATGTTTCCATACTATGGCATTAGATGGACATCAAAGATTGACTACCTCTTGTGTGCTCTATTGGTAGTAAATACTATGGTTATGGTGGTGGGAGTGAAATAAGACAAATATAACCCTAGTTAGGTACAAGGATATGTATATGAAGTGATGGATTGGGTAATGGCTAGAATGGACAAAGCTAGCGTTGATGGGATAGATGTTAATGGAGTGGAAACTAAAGGGATAGAAACTGCATGGATGGAAGCTACATAAGTGGAAGGTAGAACAAGTGCATTGGTTATTTTTAGGTTCATAGATGGGTGTAAGAAAATTAAATCTACATAAAGTGACTTTGGATGAATGAATGTGGACATAACTAGCCTAGGGTGATAGAAATTTTATGTAAGGACATTAAAAGGAAAATACCTAAAGGAGCTATGAGAAAAGGAACCTTACCATATGGTTTACCTGTGAGAGGTGCCTTGGAATTGAGTGCTTTTAGGCTTAATACCTTTTCCTATGACATCTTCTCCTCATCTACCTCTTATGTTGGAGGGGTCTACAGTCTATCTCCCTTAGGCTTCCTTTGGTAGGTCTTGGTGGCTCTGCCTACTTGTGTAACTATTACCTATTGGGGAAGAGAGGGAGGAAAAATGCTTGTCATTAGGGCTGATGAAGCCACTATTTACTCTTCATCATAGGAATCTAAGATTATGGTCCTAAAATCTACTCTTTGTGCACTACCTCATGCTTAACTTAACTCCTTATCTAGATCTTGCTTGACTATAACATTTTATTGTGGAAGCTTAAATTGGGAGCACTAGTTCTTTTTCTTCTTATGGGAAGGCTGGTAGTTATTCTTCCTCTACTTGTTTATCTTATGTTTCAATGAGTTGTGCCTCATCTACAAACTATTGTTGGTTCTGAGGTTGGCCTTGAGCTATTTAGAGATATACTCCCTCTCCTTTTGGGGCATATGATGGCTTACCAATCTAAAAATTTGAGGATCTCCATCCTCTAAGAGTTATAATTATAAACTTTACTTCACTAAGTGTAAGATATGGATCCACCTATATTTCTCTAAGCAAGTCCTCACTCAATCCTATAGTTTTGGCTATTTACTTAACCTCTTCATAATCTTTGGAATGGTCCATTGGATCGTATTTGTATGTGATGCCAAGGGTATGAATTATATTTTGAACCTTGCCATGAGGATCCCAATCTATGTGAGAAAGCGTAGGTAATGCATATACCTTCCTATCATTCCCAACATCTTTAAATCGCCTACAAATTATAAACTACATTCACCTAATGGTGATATGGGATCCATGGAATGTGCCCTTATTATTCTTTTCTAATTATTCATCAATGTCATTACATATCTGATATGTTATTTCCTACTCTACAACCTTGTCTAAAACAAACTTTAGGAGTTGAAGAGGATTTACCTTATGCCTTACCCCCATAATAACTATTTATTCCAAATAGATCCAATAGTCTCCTACATTGTTGGCAAGTGTCCAAGCTATGTTCGAGGAAATCCTTAGAAAAGGCTATCCATGGATTTCCATCTAGAACTTATGATAGAGTTATTCAAAATTATTTTTTATATTTATCACATATGAATATATGTGCACAAAACTCTAATAGTCACAAATCCTATTCTTGATGACTTTTTTTTTTGGATTGTACATGACTCCATTGTGTCGATACACTATGCCCATGACTGCATGTAGGAGATAATACATCATGTAGAAACTTTCACCCAATGACCTCTTATCCTTATGCAAAATTTTCTCTTAGAGGCATGCACTGATCACTTCCCCCAAAGATTATGTGCACTCCATAGTAGTTAGTAGGTCCATTAGGGGAACCCACTCTAGATACATAAAGTAGATGCACACATGTCTATAAATTATATCCAACATTTCCATTCCCACATAGATTCCTATTCTAAAATTGGTGATGGGGATGGGGCTATTGACATGTTATTTTAAAGTGAAAATTTCACTAGGGAGAAACCACCTTGATAGATCTCATTCTAGATTATTAGCCTTCTTCCATGTGATGATAGTGCATAAATAGAAAGTAACATCTATAATGGGTAGGCTCAAATACCTATTAAATGCCTCATCTATAATATACATGACAATAGTGTTATTTTATACATAATAAAGGTATCCTCTATCCATTATTCTCCCTTTGAAGAAGAGGCCCCTTAGTAAATCAATGCAAGGCATAACAACTAGCTTCACATCTGCATAGTGTAGGGTTTGATGTTTGAAAGGGAGTAAGTCCACTAGTTGCTTATCTTTAGCAGTAATATCTTATTCTAGTGCAAATGAATATACATTATCCACTACTTACCACAATGTTGAGTAGTTTGGATAGCATCCATCAAATGCAATAGCATCAAAGATAGTGTCTAAGTACTCTATATAATCCTTGATTAAGAACTTGGATGGTGTCGGGGATCCTTTGTTGGACCTAGATGATGATGCCATGGTGATTCGACTGATACTAGTATGTTCCAAGATTTAAATAATGGCATATATTCAAAAACGTAACTTTTGAAAATCATAAATCACTTAGGTAGTAATTAGGGCTTTTGGGATATATTGAAGCTAAATTTTACTTGATCTCAAAGATATAAAGATGTGAACTCAGTTGGGGACTCTATGTAAATAGATTTCCTTCATTGATTTCTAGTTCATGCACCATTAGTCATTAACATATATGAGTTCATCACCTTCATTCAATTAGAATTTGACCACCATATCCTAGTGTACATTCCATGTAGGATGCCTTATCTTTCAGGGTTACACAGTGTAACCTTTCTTCTTTTTTAATGTGTCATTACATAGCCTAGCCAAAGGCAGTCAACCTTTACCTTTTAGACAAAAGATCTAGAAGTGTAGAATGTTCTTTGGAAAGATATTATCCTAAATTTAATGAAACAAAAGTTTTTTAAATAAATTTGTTGATGACTAAGGTTTCCAAAGGAATCCTTCAGATGAAAAGTCTCTTAAACAAAGTTTCCAAAGCAAAGTCTATGAAATGAAAGTTGCCAACATAAAAGCTTTTGGTGAAAGTTTCCATAGAGAATCTTACTGAAGAAAATATTTATGAGATAAAATCTCCAACATAATCCTTCTAAAATTAAAATTCTCAAAGACTAATTATCATATGAATAAGCTTTTGAAGAGAAAAGATCATGAAGAAGGTTGTTGATGAAAACATACCAAAGTAATTGTTGCCAAAGCGAAACTTCCCAAAATAGAGTTGCTGACGAGAAAGTTTCCATGGAGAATATTTCTAAAGTGAATGTTTTTTAATCACAATTATCAATGATAAAGTTCCCATATATAATCCTTATGAAGATAAATTTCCAAATGAAAGCTTATCGAATACCAAACTTGCCAAAGACTGAATACTTTGAAATAAAACAATATTGATTCCTATTATACAAAGCCATTATTTCTATCTTTTTCATTAAATAGGTTAGTATGAACAAGTAATTCCAAATAAAAAAGTATACCAAAACAAGATTCAAAATTAAAATCACCAAATATCTACAAATAATACAAGTATCATAACCCTCAAAACTCATAAGTACCCCTCCAAGATATTCATTATTTCCAAAATAAAGGAGGTCCCCACTTTTCAAAGAAAAATATAGGGTGGGGTGTTTTTAATACAACATATTATAATACACACCAACATAAACAAGCATATTTTTTTGTAACCATAGATAGCCTAACTTCACCATCTGCTACTAGACATTTTTTTTGCTATCATGGTACATGTAACCATTCTTCTACTCATTGCTGAAAATTTAGTTAATACATTGATACAATTCATCCAACTATAACAAAGCCAAAATACAAGAGTCTACCACCTCCTAAGGTAATCCTAGATTATATTCTTTAATAAGGGGAAGTTTATTTTCTTTGGAATCAATGAACTACACACCATAATTATAGATGTCGAGTGCTTTAGAAACATTTTAAAGATTTTCCATGGTTTATGCCTTCACTAACTTAGCCTCAAGATCTAGGTAATTTGCAAACAAAGGCTCCTTATATGAAACCTACACCTTTACATAGATTATTCGATGTCAAATGCATTTTGACATATTTACCTCACATTAAGTATCTCATATAGGACGTACCTCAAGATCATCATGCTGATTTTAACATACCTGCCTTTTCTATAAATATGATATGATAGGAAGTCTTTTCATGAATTTTTAAAAAGATTGATTAGACTCTAATTAATGTTAGAATTTTATTACACAAGGATGTGTCAGTTGTTATGGATGATGTTTTCACCAATATTTGTGAACACATTATGGCATTCTATCACGTTAATAATCACAGTATTATATGATTTGGATTTGATTGATATATGGATATTAGGTTTTTCTTATTATGTCTCATGGGTTATTTTCTTTTCTCTTTCATATATGTGGATAAAAAATGAATATCTCATGCTTTAATATTATGGTTTAAACTCTTTTGCATGGTTTAATATTTATTAAAATTCTATCTTATGCTTGTTCTATATTTTAAAAAGAAAGATAGTTATTATTGTGACATGGTTCTTAAACCCACATCATTTGATTATCCTATCTTTACCATGTGATATATTAACAATAATAATATTTATTGTATAATTACATACATATATATTTATTCATCCTCATCTATTCCTCATTATTTCCTTGCTCATACTAAGCAAACATAAGGTTAGGAATTGAGATCACATGTTGGTTTTTAGGTAATCCTAATTGTTTAGCAATACATGTCAATATATCTAGGTATTTTATATCCTATAACCAATGCATGCATCTCATTTGTTTTTGTCACTTTTACCACTCATGATTTTTTATTCCAAATCCATGTAGAGAAAGAATAAAAAAATCCATAATAGCTAAAAGCCAAATCATTTAAACAAAAGGCAATGATTAAAAGGAAAAAATGAACATTTAAAATTCTAAATCACACTAAAATACATTATTAATATCTAAGCACATGTCTTATTTATAAATGAATCTCAAACTCCATAGTTGGCCTCACAATAGAGCCAAGGCCCATTTTTGTGTAGTATGCCAATAGATTAGAGTAGGAGATTTTAAAATTATATATAATGCTACCTAATTTCACATACAAGTACCCAATATTCATAGTAAACCAATGAATTTATAAGTGGTTTTGAAGAATGGGGAGTATGATGTGGGAAGGTAGGTCCATTTTATTTTATTATATAATTAACCTTCATGAGTTGATCCTATTACTACACTTATCTTCTCATAAAGTTTTGTGCTTATTGTGAATAAATACTTTATGTATTTGGCATCAACTAGACTCTTAGTGTGTCCCTATTTACCTAATATGCCTCGTGTCTACTAAGGTTTTATTAAAAAAACCTATATCATGATTTTTAAACTCCTTACTTCATTACAACAATCCAAATATTCTCCCTTGATGAATATGTTTTGTTAACTGATCATACCCCTAAGATTTCCTTTAATGATTTGAAATATAAGACCTTAGATAAGACCAGACCTTCCTAACAAACATTCCCTTATTTTGTGTAAATATTATCAATAATTTACCTCATTGGTTTCTATTTTTGAGTTATAGTAAAAGACCCTGAATAGGACTAGGCCTTTCTCACAATATATTCCTAACACATTTGTTTATGTTGTTTTTATGCACACCAAAAGCAATGAGGTAGCCTCTAATGTTTTAGGATCTCAATGGAGGTAAACTCCACTCCAGGGAATGAGTTAAATGTATGCAATTTTTGACAACCTATTGATGGAATAGATGGTAGAGAATGCAGGTTATTAACAAGGTTTTTAGATGGAGTTATGATCTCTAAAGGGTAGTATATTCCTATGTGAGTTGGATGGATGGTTGGCTACTAATCTAAAGTGGGTAGTTCTGAAAAAAAATCAAAAAGGAGGGAAGGGTAAGGTAGAAAAGAAGGATCTATGGTTTTTAAGAATGAATTCCTTGGTTAGTTTATAAATAGGCACGTGCTCTAAGAACTTATGCCTATTGCTAGCAGCAATTTCACACACACAATTAGAAATAGTTAAGAAAACTAAGGAGATAATGATGTAAAAAAATTATAGGCCTTAGACAAAGGTTTCTCCTTTTAAGGTAGATATTACACACTCTTACTCAGGAGATTATGATTTAGAATAGTGAAGTATCTGAGGTAGCTTTGGCACACACATAAAAAATACATCAAATAAAGCACTGATACACATTCAAACTTATGAATCAAACAACTTGACTATCTTAAAAAATATATTTTACCAATATCTCAACAACTATTATACATTTACAGATCAATAAATCAATCAAAATAATCAAGAATATATTCATAGATATTTCACACTAAATATTATTGAAACATAAAACCAAATAAAGTAACAATTAATTACACAAAAATTGCAAAAAAATATACAAACACATTCACTGATGATCAAAATTGATGTTGTTCCTGTATTCAAAATTATCTAACAAAAAACCAAGTTGGATTAAAATTGTTTATATGGACTTAGGAAAGGGGTCACCTCATCCTCCAAGCTCATGCAAGGTCATTACATGTGATAGTTATAACTTGATTTTTAATCATGGTCTAAAAATGTATAAGAGTCTTCTTATAGTTATCAATTTAAGTTAACCTCTGCAAAATTTATGAAACATGTGCATGTGTATAAAGATAAAGGAAATTTCTACAAATATATGTTTCATTTTCCAAAAACTATACATGCCTATTTTTATAGGTTGTGAGAATAACCTATCGATATTTTAGATTAGTTGCCTTTAAATGGAACTCAGACAAAGGTCCAAACCAAGTATCAATACTTGAGAACTAGTGTCACTTGTGTTAGTTGTGACTAATATTATTGAGCCATGCATTGCATGTCACCTGTGCCTTTTACAGGATAAAATATTCCTCTTCAAAAATTTATATGAGCTTAGTTACCAAAGGAGTATAACTTAACTGTGAGACCCAATGTTTGTCAATAAATATAGCTTAGGTGTCAAAAGATCTATTTTCATCAGACAAAATGTCTAAAACAATTTTCCCAAAGACTAATTCCATTAGAAAAATGTCTAAAATAATAAGTCCAAGGCAAAAAACCTAAAAGAATAAGTCTGGGACAAAAAGATTTAAAGAATTCTCCAAATTGCTTAAGTCTTAAACATCTACATAATTCTATCCATAATGCCATGCCATTCTATTTACTAGATTTTGAAATGTAGTTTTGCCTATGGGACACATGTCAACACCTTATTGAATTTGGATCTTTTGAAAAGTCCTTGTAGGACTTGCATCGTCAGATCTTTTTCATGATGAAATGTAAGCATGCCACTAGGTAGCTTTGTGGGGTTTTTTATCTCTATGTACTGGGATCCCTCACTTTATTTGATCAACTATAATAGGCTCCCATAATGGTGACACTTGTCACTCTCATGGGGCTCCCCAAGGCTTTGAAATTTTAACATTACACTCACTTCATTCGATCAATGGTGTGTGAGTTAATACTCACTATTAGATCATGATACATGAGGTTAAGCGAGATTGGTTCTATTGATTAAAATTGTTTAATTATTATGCTCTATCTCACACCATTAGATTAACTTCAATCCATTAAATTTAGGTCATTGATTGTGATATGGACAGTCAAACATAATTGGCTCTGCTCTAACAAACCAAATTAAACTAAGTGAGCTTGGGTAATATAAAGTCCTTAGACTAAAGTCTTATACTAAGCTTAAAATTTAATAAAGGGGGACCGTTTTAATAAAAAGACCATGCATAAATATTCCAGCCTACGATTTGAGTTGTATTAACAAATATGATTAAGACCTAGGCTTAGAATATATAAAAGAGCACTTGCATTAATTTCAACCCTGCATAAATCATAAGATATAAAAAATACCAAGCATGTAGATTTTTAGCCTAAGATCTTAGTATTAATAAAATATGATTACGAACTAGGCTAAAATCTTAAATTAAGTCCATAATATAATAAAAGAGCTCTCTAATAATTTTGACCCTATATAAAAAATTAAATCTATTAAAAGGGACTTTAGGCTAAACAAATTATCCTAAGATTTCAACATAATTTTAATCATAGACTCAATTTAATCAATAAGAGACCAATGGTTAAAACAAAAATTCAATTTAGCATTAAGGTGTAAAACCCTAGGCAGTGTTTACATAAATAAACTCCATTAATCTTGTAACCTAAAAACATAAGAATCCAAGGTTAACAAATTTAGACAAGATTAAACTAGAATCATGTGTAACTATGGTAACCCAACCATGGTGCGTATGATATTCAAATAAAGATAATGTAAAAAACACTATAATGGTACTCTGATCAGATCAATTTTTAATTTAAAACACAAATTTTCACAATTTGAAATAAGGGTCCCTATTTTTAGAAATGGGGGTGTGTTGGGTACAACAAATGGTGACTCATAGGGGGAATACTCATGAGTATTCAAGAACCTATAACTTTGGTTAGCAATCCTTAAATCAATCATGAAGTATGTCACCTAAGAATACTTAAATTAGAAACATGAAAGAGACTCTTAAGTTGATTCACACAATATAGTTGCATTCCAATTCTTGGATCTATGTGTCTCAAATGTGTAATTCATTTAACCCTTACTATGATGAGTTTTTTAAATGCTTGATGAAGATATAGGTTTTGTTCTAGTTTCCCTTAAAACTCATTAAATTAATGGAAGCTCAGGCATTGTTCTGCTACCAGCCAGACATCTAGAGCCCTGATAGAGATGCCTTAGGCTCCTTTTCTTCTCCCTCCATTATTTTATCTTAATCATGATGCATGGTACATTGACTTTATTTAATCAAGTGAGACTTTTGATTTTATTTAGAATTTATTTTGTTCTTTTGAACTCATTGGTTCTTTTAATATTTTGTTTTTTCTTTTGTTCTTGATTGAAAAGAGAAGAGTTGGAACCCTAGTGAACTGGTAGAATTATAAAACAAATCATTACTAGAATGTCCCTTCCATCTACATCTATACATAGAATTGTCATTTCCAATAGGCATTTAATGTGATAAGTGAATTTGGTCCAATAAAAAAGATTTTTTTAAAAAAAATTATGTACTTCTGAGAGCAACTTCTATATGCTTGATAAAAGTATTCAATTATGACAATATCTAGAATGGTTTATGATTACATACTTTATTCTGAAGACTCAAAACATATAAATACACCCAATTTGTAAACTAGTCCAAAATTTCCAAATTTTAATTCCCCCACTTTATACAAGTCCTAAACTCGGTTGGTTCATATTTAATCTTTGTTATGACTAGAGCAAACACAATTCAGATTGCTAGAGAAAGCATTTAAAATAACTAATCTAGAAAGTGGGAAATCTAATCTAAGAAAGCAAGAAACTAAACTAAGAAAAATAGGAAAATAAACTAAGAAAAGTAAGAAAATAATCTAAGAAAGTAAGAAATATGATATAATCCTATGTCTACTCTCATCTATCCCTCATTACTCAGTAACATTAGTAGATGGCACAACCCTAAATCAGTGCTTCAAGAACTATCCATTCATTGCATACGTAAGCTTATTGTCTTGTAGGTCATTCAAATGAAATATTTTATTGCCCATGATCTCTAAAATTTGGTATGGTCCAATCCATAATAGGGAAAAGTTATCATATTGTCCTTTATTCTCATGGGCTTTATCCCAAAGTAGCACTAGATCTAAAATTTAGAATGCTTTGACCTTTTTTCTCTTATCAAACCATATCTTGACCACATATTAGTGTTTGTTGAATGTATGTAAGGCCCCACTATTTAAATATTCTATTTCAATTATGTCCAATAATCTTGACTCTATTTCATCACATAGCTTCATATAATCCTGCATGAACTAATAAGAGGGTAACTTTAACATAACTGGGAACACATGCCTACATCCATACACCAATAGATAGGATGAATCTTTAAGGTATTGCTTATATCTAGTTAAGTTTGCCCAAATAGAATACTTCAACAAGTTATGCTAGTCCCTGGACTTGTCCCCTACTAATCTATTAATTACATCTATCAAATTATTATTCGTTAATTCTACCAATCCATTTCTCTGAGGGTGATAATTAGAAGCTAACTTGATAATAATGTATTTATCATGTGCCCACTCAGTAAATTTTACTGATATGAAAGTTGGTCCATTATCACAAACTAAAGCAACAGGTGTGTCAAATTTAGTTATTATGCGTTCTTTCAAGAAGTGAATCATATTTTGTGCTATGTAATTCTTTTTGGCTATAACTTCGATCCATCTAGTATAGGAGTCAATAACAGTAAGCACAAATTTATGGCCTATTGAATAATCTATTTTGATGACACCAATGAAGTCTAAACCTTATTGGGAAAATAGCCTTCTTTCAACAACTAGATGTAAAGGCATTGTTGTATATACTTCTCTCTTGGATAGATATTAACATTCATGGTATGTTCTCACATGAATGTGAGCATCCTTGAAAATCATTGGCCAGTAGTAACCCATTCTTAATATCTTGTACGTTATGGTATTCCCAAGAGGATGACCACTGCCTATTTTTTGGTGCAAGTTTTCAAAAATTTCTTTAGCTTCCTCTATGGATACACACTTGAGGTAAATGCCTTCATAGTTTATTATGTAGAGAACTCCCTTCTTGATCATGTAATGAGTAGATTTAATCCTCAAATCTCTTCTTCATTCTTTGTTAAGTCCTAGTGAGAAAGTTTTTGTAAGTAAATACTATATGATATTGGTATACCACTCTCCTTTAGATACTTGAGCTTCACATACCTCTTCAACATTTTTATGTGTGGATATAGTTTATCCATAAGTTGAATGATGTCTGAACCTTGAGTGATCTTTGCAGGCTTGATATCTATGTTAAATTCTTGTAACTCTACCATCCACTTGCCTCAGCATTCTCCTAATTCATTTTATGATAGGGTGAGCTTGACCATAGGATCAAGTATAATGGAAATAGTTTTATTCCTCAAGATGCAATGTTAAAATTAATTTACTACCTTGACAAGGGTAAAAATTTGTTTATCAATCATAGAATACCTGAGTTCTACATCTTTTAGACTTGTGCTCATGAATGCATTTGGATGCTCATTTTCTTCCTTCTACATGATGATAGCTACAATCGTATACTCTTAAGTGACTAAGTACTATTGGCCCAAGTTATAGGAGAAATAATAATAAAATTAGATCATGAAAACAACATTACACACAAAATATAAAATTGTATTGTTTTGAATCATATTTACAATGAAGAGTAAAATCTTTATAAGATTTTATGGTGGTTATGGTTTACAACTAACCCATGAACCAAATTTTATTTAAAATAAAACCCAAATATTAATATAAAAATATAAACTAACATTGGATCATTAAATTACCCAAAAAATTTTGCCTTGATCCAAATGGGTATAAAAAGACTGGAGCAAAGAACTGCGAGTCATCCAAGTAGACTCTTCCATAACTACAACTGGTACACTATGCATCCTAGATTGATCATTTCTTGATCATCCTCACACTTCAATAAAACATGACCATGAATTTTCCAACTACATTAATCCTCATACAAAATCCATCTAATAAGTGACTTCCCTTTGTACTATGTATGACACATCTCAAACGGATGCCCAACAATCACCAACATCTCCTGTAGGCCTTTGCTCAACACTAATAATGCTAGAAACACAATACTAACTCATACCACACATCACCGATGAATAATTAAAAAAATAATATGTAATATATTCTCCCCTTATCAGGCAAGAGGTGAGAATCCATGCAACAAATAACCAAGTACAAACCACTAAAATGCCCCACACCAAAGATCATAAAAACACTGCATCTATGAATGAAAAGTACACAAGCCAAAAATTGTCATCCTAGCAGTGAACCCATACTCTAAAAAAATAGAAAACTAGAAAAGGGAAAATATACTCCAACCTCTATGGATCCTCTAACCTCTAGTTTGCTCTGTTTAGCTTGTTAAATCCTTAGGGACCTATAAACACTAAAATGTAATACCATCATCACCGACAACACAAGCAGTGAGACACATATTTACAATATTTACTCGATGTATACAACACATTTTTACTATTTGAGAAAAACTTGGGGTGTCGAATTCCACCAAAAATGCACCTGATTTCATTACAATGCATAATTTATTCAAAATATGTAAAAAAACATATTTATGCATGCCAAAATAAGAAATTGCTCATGTGGATACTCTTAGAAATATATTTCCATAAAAAATAAGTTATAATATGAAGAATTTGGCCACCATATATAGAAGATATGATAGTTTGAAATTTGGCTCGTCTGTCAGGCTAGGTAGACCTCCCTTCAATGCTTATTCAAAAAAATTGACTAGTTTATGGGGATTAAAATATCATAGAAAGACATGATGGACCCCTCCATGTTTATACTCATTTAAAATCTATTTAAATCTAGTTTCTAAAAAAGTAACTTTTACAAAATAATATAACTATGCATTCAAGATATGGTAAAATTGGTCATGATAGGAGTAGATTATCCTAGTTTTCACAAATAATTCAAATGGCCTCTTTGCAAAAAATATTTTTTGGCACTTTTGAGGGTTGAACCTTAACCTCTTTTTGAAAGTGACTTAACAAAATTTCTCTATCCACCATACCATTAAACAATTTGATAATATAAATAGAGAATATTCTATTTATCTCTGATTATTTCTGATTTCCAAAAATAAAAATATATTTGCATGTGAAAGCTTTTTACTTTCTTTTACTTGAATGTAAAAGTTGTGCTTTGGTTTTTTTCTCTAAGTTGGTAGTCACATAAACCCATTGTTTGTATTTTATTAATTAAAATACAAGTCTTAAAGCTTTTCAAACATCAATGTTACGCCATTTTCCTATTGTTGTTGCAGCTCACTATTTCTTGGAGTTGAAATTGTACTGATATTTAATATATGCTTAGATCTATTCTATACATTTCCAAAAATCCATACAAATGTAGGCAAATTTGATTTATTTATTTTTTGAGTAAATGCAAAAAAAAATTCAAAACATGAATCAATCATCACAAGAATTTTTGATGGTTTTATTCCAAGGCTACCATACTTTATTCCCAACACACACACCAATATATATATATATATATATATATATATATATATATATATATATATATATATATATATATATATATATATATATATATTCAATTGCTGCTACACCAATCTAGAAGAGACTTCAATTCTAAATTATTGATTTCATTAAGCATAAAAATATGCTGTTGCATTCCTCAATAAAAACCGACTTCATGGATATGGCCGTACTAATCCATAAAAAATGTTTTTAAAGCCTCTATAATCTGTACTATTTTCTTTTTCTTTTTCCTTTTTTTGTATATCAATAAAAATTATGATTTTTGTGTAGCATATGGCTATACAAGATAATTTGAAACACCTTCAATTGATATTTGGAGTTCAAAAAATAATAATTAAAAATTTTAGAGTAGAATTTTACCAATAATTTTCAAAAAGTTTGTTTTCAAGTGCAAATCTTCATGGCTCCTCCATTTTAATTTGTGTGCCATTAACCATGCTCTAATACCACTATTGGCCTAGGTTGCAAGATAAATAATAATGAAATTACATCACAAAAACAACATTACACACAAAATATAAAATTATATTATTTTGAATCATATTTACAATGAAGAGTAAAAGCTTTATAAGCTTTTATGGTGGTTATAGTTTACAACTAACTCATGAACCAACTTTTATTTTAAAAAAATTAAAAACTAAATATTAATCTAAAAATATAAACTAACTTTAGATTATTAAATGACCCAATAAGTACAAGTAAAAATCTTTATTAAAATCTACAGTGATCAATATTAGAGCCTATGATATTGTATCTTTAATGTCCTAGAAGGACTTTTGGGCTTTATCCATACATTCTATTTTAGCATCCTAATTAAGAATGGTTTTTACAGGTTTAACGATCTCTATAAATTTGAGATGAAATTCCTTATGAAGTTCATCTTTTTGAAGAATGATTTAAGCTCCTATTTACTATTTAGTGGCTGAATTTTTGAAATTGTCTAATTTTGATTGGATCAATGGTGATCCCATCCTTGGTGATGATGTGCTATAATATCTTACCTTTGATTACTCTAAATATACTTTTCTTTGCGTTTAGTGAAATACCAAACCTTCTACATCTCTCAAATATGGATTTTAGATGACTTATGTGATCCTTCTTATGCTTTGAAAACATCGTAAGATCATCTATGTAGATGATTATGCATTTTCTTGTTAATCCTTTGAATGCATGATCCATAGCAAATTAAAAGGTTAATCTTACATTTATTAGTCCGAATATCATCCTTTTATATATATAAGTTCCCCATTGTGTGATAAACATTATCTTTATTCTATCTTTAAATTGCACCAGTACTTGATTATAGCCTAAAAATCCATCCAAAAAGGACATTATTTTAGAACCACTTACTATCTATATCACCTCATCCTTATAAGGCAAGGGATAATTTTCATTTTTATTATCCTTATTCAGGTTCTTAAAATCCACACATAATTTGATCTCACTATTCTTCTTTCTTACTAGGACCAAATTGGCCACCCAAGTAAAATGTCTTACTAGAAAGATGATTTTTGTGCTTAATAGCTTCTCCACTTCTCTCTAAATGAGAGGCTCTAAAATAGGATTGAATAGTATTTGATTTTTTCTAAATGGATTATGATCTAGCTTCAAGGGAATCATATGAGTAATGACCTGTGGGTCATATAATTTCAAGTCTTTGTATGTCTAAGAAATGACATCCCTATATCAAGTGATTAGATCCTTCACTCGCCATTTTTCTTTTAAGGTGTAGTCAAGACCAAAATTAACATAACATGGGCTATGTTCATCTCATATATTTTCCCTTCTAAATTTTGATTCATTGACCTTGGGCTACCTAAGTTGCTAAGCATGAGGGTTTATGTCAGATTGTCTTTTCAAAGAGACCAACCTAGCTAGAATTCAATTCTCTTTGAGCTGGAGAATGCCTTCTTTGTCTAATTCCCCTTGAAAAAGGTGATTAATGTCCTTATCATCAATGATTTAGGATTTAAAACCCCTAAATTAGTTAAAAACTAAATAATCTATTGGTCATCATTAAATACCTATAATTTTTTTATGTTATCTAAAACAGGACACTGTACCAATTCAATAGAGAACCTTTTACCTTAGATTCTTGTAATGGCTCCAAATCAGTAGTAGTAATATCTAGTGAGTTCATTGCTTGATTTTTCTCTCTAGGAAGTGCTACTATGTTAAAATCTTCAAAGCTCTCAATCAAGTCTCATGCTCTTTGTTTGTATATCTTTAAATAAGATAGCTTGCATTGGTATTTATTTTTGACTTGATTGACCACCAACTCTGAGTTACTAAATACTGATATTTTCTTTACATTATTCTTAAGTGCAAACTATAATCTTAGAATTAGATTCTCATACTCAACTCTATTAATAGTGCATGGAAATCTCCACCTATATGCTACTAAGAACCTTTTACCTTATGGATCAATTAGCTTGATTCACATGCATGATCCTTGCTTGGATCTAACACCATCAAAGTGTAGAGTGCACACCTAATTGGAACCTTTAGGTTCTAGATTTTGTACATGATTTTGATTAGTAAAACTTCATTCTTGACATTATATTTTGTAATTGGATACTTCATTCTCAGCTCTCTATCAATCCTAATTTGATTTATAATTCTTCTTCATGGTATCCAAATATGAGATAAGTCTATACAGAGATTTTTGTTGAGTGTTTTAGACCAGTTTCTACTCAGTAGTAGATTGTAGCCTTCAGGTATGTCCACCACCAAGATATCAATGGTCATATAAACACATGGTTTAGAGGCTACTTAGATATTCACATCCCTCAGTTCACCAACTATAGGGACTACTATCTTATCTAATTGTGGAACTATCCTCTTCAAAGGGATTGGCATCAAACCAAGATTTTGACATATAGAAGTAGGCATGATAGTTGTAGAAGCTTCAGAATCAACTAAATAATTATGAATATTCTTATCAAATGCCCTGATAGTGAGCAAAAAGGGTAGAAATTCTGGCTTTCTCTTGTAGATAATATTGGTGTTAGATGCTTTCAATATGTTCATAAATTCTTTGACTCTTTCCATAAGAGCCTTTCTAGTAATAGAATTTCATAGCATATCCTTTTGTTTGAGGATCTGTGTTAACTCATGAAGAGTTATATTCACCTTAATCTTTTTCATATTATACAATGATGTATCCTCCTTTGATTGGTTCTTCCTTGCTCTATGGTTGATCATTCCCCTTTGGAGGGGGTAGATTATTGTCTACATTAGGATTAGGAGGAATCATCATGTTATTTGGAGGAGTCAATGTGGTAAGTGGTTGCTTATTCTTTAGATTATATGTAGCTCTATGGAACTGTTGAAAAGCATAAATTTCATCCATATTATCCTTTGGTACATTATTTCTTCGCCTGGGAAGGAAAACTCATGAGTTTCAAATAACATATCAGTACTTAAAGATCCAAGATCTTGGTGTGATTCTGGTGGATGTTGATCTAACTCTATTTGACTACTTCCCTCTGAAAGATTTTAAATACTACTCAAAACTTTACACAGTCAATCTCACCATGTTGAGAGGTGTTGTGAATTCTAAACCAATTAGGATGAGCCATTTCTACTATTTTGATATCTAGGATATTTTTAGGCTACTCCATATTATTCACAATCCTATTAAATGGTTGGTTGTATCTCTAAAATCTATCATTCTAATTACTAGTTTGGCCATTAGCATTGCCCATCCTCCTTTGCATATTTAATAAATCATTGCTTAACTTTTGAGCCATCTTCTAAATAAAATCTAGTTATGCATTTGTAGATTTAGTACCATGTAAAATAATAATAGGAGATGTAGTTAATTATTGATTATATTGGTGGATATTGCCTTGCATTTGATTATTCAAGAATCTGTAGTTTGGTTGTGTTGTTTGCATCATGGGAGGCAACATATATAGTTGGTTATGATTGAATGTTGGGACATTTTCCCTTGCATGTGGAATTGGATTTAACTTAGGAAGGCCATTGTGGACATTGAACACAATGAACACTTAAGCATTGATTTTTTTTGATATTAATGTCTTCTTTGAATGCCCATGCCAAACTGTTAGCTACAAAGCTCTCTTAAAGAACACCATACTGATTAGATCTAGTGAATTCTTGTACATATCCAATTCTAATGCTTTGTTTGGTTTGTACTTTAGGGTTAACCAATTGTACATATTTTAAACCATGTATTGAAATCTTGGATAGACTCATTAGGCTCTCTCTTCATACTAGTGAAGAGTTGGTATATTATGTCGATACTGGTAGCCTATCCAAATTATGCAATAAAAATAACTTAACACTCATCCCATGAAGTGATGGAGTTATCTATTAGATTTAAATACCAATCATAAGTAACATCCATTAATATAAAATGGAATAATCTACATGCAACATCCTTATCAATAACATTCATTAATCTCAAAGTAGCTTTGAAAGATTTGATATGTTCTTCCCTTGTCATTACTCTTGAAGGAGAAAAGGATGGTAAATAATTATTAGGAATCTTAGGTAAATCATGCACATCTTTTGGGACAATAATAACATATCCAACTAACCAAGTTGGTTGTTGAGCCATTAGATTATTAACAGGTAAAGGGTTCCCTACTAGAGGAGGTGGATTATTCTAAAATAGGATTGTTGGTATAGTTCTATGTCCCTTATCATTTGACAAGGGTGAGACTAAAATACCAACCTAAGAATTATATCTAGTCACTCTCTTGGGTGAATCCATTGTAACTCTATGTAAAAGATACAACTATTATTAGAGGTGTTACCCTCCTTTTAGTACCAATGAAACTGTTGATGCAATTTTTATGCACACCACAGTCAATGAGGTATCCTCTAACATTTTAGGATCTTAATGGAGGTAAAATCCACTCTAGGGCATGAGTTTTAGGTATGTGGTTTATGAAAACCTATTGATGGAATATCTAGTAGAGCATGTAGGTTGTTGATAAGGTTTTTTGGATTGGAGGTATGATCTCTAAAGGGTAGTGTATTCCTACATGAGTTGGATGGATGGATGGTTTCTAATCTAAAGTGGGTAGGTCTTAAAAAATTAAAAAAACTAAAAGAAGGGTAAGGTAGAAAATAAGGCTCTATGGTTTTTAGGAGCTACTTCTCTAGTTGGTTTCTAAACAAAACTGTGCTCTTAGAACCTATGCATGTTGCTAGCAACAATTATACACACACAATCAGACATAATTAAGAACTCTAAAGAGATAATGATGTAGAAAATTAATATGACTCAAACAAAGGTTTCTCCTTTTAGGATAGTTGTTGCACACTCTTACTCAGGAGATTATGACTCGAGCTAGTGAAGTATTTGAGATAGCTTTAGTACACACATAGAAAACTACATCAAAGAAAGCATTAGTACAAATTAATAATTATGGATCAAACAACTTGAATATCTTAACCAATATATTTTACCAATCTCTCAACAACTATTTCACATCTATAGTTCAATACATTAATCAAAATAATCAAAAATCCATTCACAACTATTGCACACTAAATATTATTAAAACATAAAACCAAAGAAAGTGACAACTAATTACACATAAATTAGAAAGAAAATATACAAACACATTCGTTGATGATAAAAAAATGATGATACTCCTGTATTCAAAATTCTTAGACAAAAATCCAAGTTGGATTAAAATTATTTATATAGACTTAGGGAAGGGGTCACCTCATCCTCCAATCTCATTAAAGGTCATTACATGTGATATTTAAAACATGATTTATAACTTTGGTCTAAAACCATATAATATTCTTCTTATAGTTATCAATTTAAGTTAGGCTCTGCAAAAGTTATGTAACATGTGCATGTGTATAAAGACAAAGGCTATTTATGTAAATATATGTGTTATTTTCCTAGAACTATACATGCCTATTTTTATAGGTTGTGAGAATAACCTATTGATATTTTAGATTATCTGCCTTCAAATAGAACTCAGACAAAGGTCCAAGACAAGTATCACTTTTGCCAATGCTTGAAAACTAGTGACACTTGTATTAGTTATGGCTAATCTTACTGAACTATGCATTGCTTGTTGCATGTGCCTTTTACAGGATATAATATTATTCTTCAAAATGTTATACGAGCTTAGTAACCAAAGGAATATAACTTAACTATGAGACTCAAAGGCTGACAATAAATATAGCCCAAGTGTTGAAAGATCTATTTCCATTGGATAAAATATTTGCATCAATTTTCTTGAAGACCAATTCCATCAGATAAATTGTCTGAAACAATAAGTTTGGGGTAAAAAGACTAAAATAATAAGTGTGGGGAAAAAACCCCAAAATAATTATCCAAATTTCTTAAGTCTTGAACATCTACATAATTCTATTCATAATTTCATGCCATTCTGTTTACTAGCTTTCAGAATGTAGTTTTGCCTTTGGGACACATGTCAACACATTATTGAGTCTGGATCTTTTAAAAAGTCCTCCTAAGACTCATATCATCAAATATTATACATGATGGGATACACGTGTGCCACTTGGAATCTCTTTAAGGCTTCTAATCTCTATGTACTAGGTCCCCTCACTTCATTATATCAACTATACTAGGCTGCTATGATGGTGACACATGTCACTCTCACGAAGTTCGATAGGGCTTTGACATTTCAATGTTTCACTTACTTTATTTGATCAATAATATATGATTTAATGTGCACCATTATATCATGATCTATGGGTTTGAGTGAGATTGGTTTTGTTGATTACAATCTTTGACTTATTATGCTCCATCTCGTACCATTAGATTAACTTTGCTTGAGTAAATGCAGGTTGTTGATTGTGATATGAACATTCGAACGTGATTGGTTCTGATCCTACATACTAAAATAAACTAAGTGAGCCTAGGCAATATA
The DNA here is from genome assembly GCA_037957365.1 of Torreya grandis. NCBI lineage: Eukaryota > Viridiplantae > Streptophyta > Pinopsida > Cupressales > Taxaceae > Torreya > Torreya grandis. The sequence goes on along the minus strand of JARHVA010000238.1, from coordinate 4,946,645 downwards.
AAGTATTTATTCTAATGTCTTAGACTAAGCTTAAAATGTAATAAAGGGGGACCGTGCTAATAAAATGACCATGCATAAATATTATAGCCTAAAGTTTGAGTTGTATTAAAAATATGATTAAGACCTAGGATTAGAATATATAAAAGAGCCCCTACATTAATTTTGACCCTATATAAATCATAAAATATAAAAATAATCAAGCATGTATACTTTTAACCTAAGGTTTTAGTATTAATAATATTAGATTACGACCTAGGATAAAATCTTAAATTAAGTCCATAATATAATAAAAGATCTCTTTAATAATTTTAACCCTATATAAAAAATTGAATCTATTAAAAATGAATTTAGGCTAAAAAAATTATCCTAAGGTTTAAACATGATTTTAATCATAGACTCAATTTAATCAATAAGAGACCAAGGGTTAAAAAAAAAAAACAATTTAGCATTAAGGTGTAAAACCATAGGCAATGTTCACACAAATGGACTCCATTAATCCTATAACTTGAAAACATAAGAATCTAAGGTTAGAAAATTTAGACAAGATAAAACTAGAGTAATGTGTAAATATGGTAACCAAACCATGGTGTGGATGATCTTAAAATAAACATATTGTTCAAAAAACTGTGATGGTACTCTGATCAGATGAATTTTCAATTTAAAGCACAAATTTGTATAATTTGAAACAAGGGTCCCTATTTTCATAAATGGGGGTGTGTTGGGTACAAAAACCTTCATACCATAATTAGTCACAATAATAACTATCAATTTGGGTATTTTTTGTTACACACTTAATTATTTGAACTTGGTATTACATTTTGATTTATATATCATGTGCATACTTCCCATCATGACTTAGTATGTTTCATGTTTTCTTATCTATTTTAATTTTGCACACTTTTTCCAAATATTTTATTGAGTGTGTTTTACATTATGATTTATTTTACATACTTTTAATCTTGATTTAGGATCTTTTACATTCTTTATTTTCAAATATTTTCATCTTACACATTCTTCATCTTGATTTAATGTGTTTTAGATCAATTATATTTTTAATACAAAACTTTTCAAGTACTTGATTTATGTTTATTTTACAAATTATTTCCTTTATTTATGTTTACACATTTCCCATCATGATTTAGTATGTACTACATTTTACTACTCTTTTATACATCTTGTTTACACATTTTACAGTATATTTTCTTATTTTATCATTATTTTTAACCATGCATTTATTCACAAATTGATAGAAAAGAAACCAAAACATATCACATATTTTATCATAGCATATAATAGAAACTAAAACGCATGGCTATAAATAAAATATGAATCCATAGACATCCATGATCAATATAAAATGATAATCATAGAGTCATATATATCCATAGATCAAATGTCTAATATAATAAAAACATGATACAAGTATAATAATATCAACATATCTAAGGTTGTGTTCCATCATATAGTGCATTTTAACGACTCCATATAGGATTTAAGGCCATCAATCTATCCTTATAGATTGGCGACCTAGGCCTATACCTATATTAAGTACCTCACTATTTCCATATGGGAAGCTCTCTCCTTAGACACATTCTTCCATACCCATTACTCTCCATTTCCTACTCCAAGGGGTAACTATGTGGCATCTCCTCATGTATGTAACTCATGTTCTACCTCACCAACTAACTAAAATCAACTAGCATACTCTAGAATAGATGGTACAATAGGATTAACCATAACTGTAGTATCACATTGTGATAATACACCATCCAAAATATCATGATGAGTAGTTCTTACTATATCACCCCATATAAACTCATCCTTAGTAGTATCTATAAAAAAAAAACCAAATTTAAATTAGATCTCATATATTTATAAAATATCCAAACACAGATAAATAAATATATATACAACTATATATCTAGTTATCTTTTTTATAACACAAAATGATAACTAACACTTAACAACAATGATATCTCCAACAACAATCTCTTTTTCTGCATGGCCTCTAATTACCTCTACATGAACATTTATATGAGGTGATACAAAAGTAGGAGAAATAACTCAAGCACATCATAGACCACTCTGGATATGATGCTCTATCATTAAACTCTATGTTATTTGAGTTGTAGGACCTCTCTTATCAACTACCTCCTCATGTATATCCACTACCACTTGTCGATGTCTCCATCATTGTGGTACCTATAGTGGTAACTGTAAACCTTGGTGTGGCTCAATAATATCCACATCTACATATCAATTACTACCATCTCTACATTTATAACTACTACCTCCTTGATAGTATCTCTTGATACTCTTGGTTGTCATCATTGACTAGTCCAAGGTCTCAACTACCATGGATGAATCATAAATACATCCATAGGTACTCATGTTCCTCCACTAAATATCATATTTATTGAATGATGTGCCTAATACATAGGAACTACTATAGGATTAATTGGATGTGGTAAGTAAAATTGTTTGGGTAAGCAAGTAATAGGTTGTGGCTTCACCCACCAAGTATAATGACCAATAATATGAACATGAGATAATCCAAGAGTAACTATAGGCTAATTTAGCCAACTCCCAATAATATGTGTATAAGGTTACCATATATTGTCACCATAGATAACCATCCATAATGTTGGAGTATGTGGTACAACACATATAACATGGTCTTGTCATCATCTAAGAACATGAAGAACACTATCATCGACAACATGGGAAAACCCAGGTGGTCAATACATGGGAAATATATCATAGATCCAACTACATAATTAAAAAATGGGGCCCATAGTCTTATACCCATGGGATAGAATACCATACATGTCATAGACTAACTACACCCAAATCACTGACCTTAGGCTATACAAGGTACCTTACTCCAAAATTGACTAGCATAAGGTGACTGTATACAATGACACCTTCCCATATGACTTGTGAAAAAGCACACATGATTTCATAAGGTTCATCACTACCTTACTGATATCCATAATGGTAGATATATATACATCAAATAATCACACTTGTAGTCCCTAAAAATATCTCTCAGAACCAGTTAACCATAGGGCTAGGCCTCATCTCTCCAACTCTGCCTCAAGGGCATCAATGATAATAGGGGTCCTAACAATGGTAGGTTTAAGTAAAGCATGGACATCCTAGAAATTGATTCCCACCTTTATCATGTCCCCATACACCTCCCTAAAAAAGTGTTGGTTAGTTGTTCCCATGTTCCTAAGAACATCATGACTAAATAAACACTAAGGGGGATCCTATACATTTGCATGATTCCACCAAAACCCAATTATACCAACCATGTTTGGTTATCTACTATCAATCTACCTAATAAATTAGGTAACAATGTTGCATCTACTAAGCACTAGAGTCTTTATCATCTATACAAAAATTCCAAACAACAAAGGATGTATTGGTCTTCAGTCTAAGATAATCAAGAAAATACACTCCAAAATTAATTACAAATATACTTAATTCACAAATTAACTACTTAAAATATTTTAACAATTTTTCTACCACTTTATACTAGTTTGACTACATACTTCACTATGTTGGTAAAAAATAAAACGCTTTATACTAAGATAACTAGGAAACAAACTATGTCGGCCATTGTGTCACCATTAAAGCTAAGTTGACCCACTATTATGTAGTTAGACAAGTTATAAAACTAAGTTAGCCTACTGATACATAGTCAGCCATGTAATTATACTATGTTGGCCACTTCATATGAAGTCAACCATTCTTACAAACTATGTCAGCCACTTTTATACATTACTGTATTGACCAATATGTATGTAGTTGGCAACTTATAATTTCAAAACTAGATCGGCCTTATTATACATAGTTGGCCACTTATGATCAAACTACATCAGTCATTTGGTACAATGTTGGCCACTCTTTTTCCCCTTTGCTTTTTGAACTGATTTGGCCTAGTCAATTCCATTCAATTATTGTGGTGACTTTTTACCTATTTACAACTAATGCCTTAGGCATTTATGACTAATTTTGGGACCTACCTATTGACCATCCTATTTTCTATCCTACCCTAAAACTTATTTGGAAAAATTTTGTTATATGAATTTACCCCACCATCTAATTTTTCAAATTTACTATATTTTCCAATAAAAACTTACAAAAATTCAAAAATTAAGAATCACTTACCTGAGCTGCACTTGTTGTTACCACTATACATCCCTGAGGTTGCACTCATCATTTATGGGCCATAGTTTATCTATTCACTTTCTTATGTCTCTCAAAGCTCTATTTTTCTTAAAATAGAAAAATTACAAATGAATATTTTAAAAATCCTATTTATTTTTTAATTTTCAAATTCTTTAACTATCAAATATGTTCTAAAAAAATCTAATTTGTTCTCATAAATATGGTTTTACTATCTATTTTTATGAATTGAAATATATTCTAAAATATTGATATTGTAGATAATTTTTCTACATATAACACATATTTTTACAAAAAAAATCAAATTTTACCTTATTTTAAAGGTTTACTTAATGTCCCCTACATTGGATACCTCTTCATTTATCTCATATGGCTTATTTTGTATAGTACCAAGGTAAGTAAAGGTATGTATTTTTAAATTCTTTCATTTCAATTACTCTTATGCTTCATACTAAAAAATTTATTGGCTCATCCTTGTGGGTAGCTATGTTCTTTTCTTGAAGCACCATCCCATGTTAAAACTATGTGACATATGATGATCTTCGAGTGGGGAATATCTATACATACAATATTTGTAAACTTTATCAATTACTGATGCTTTCTCTCTTATATGAATCTATTGAATCTCAATATCTATGAGTTCACACCTTAAAGAGTATACTAGGAAAAGGGTTGGTAGACCTTTAGTGATTCACAAGATTGTTGGCTCATATACCACCACTTAAAACTAATACAAGATGCTACTATCCATTTCCATAGGCATTGAAACCTTGATTATACATTTCTTTACAAAAATTACCACCCAAAATAGATCATAACTAAGAAAAACACCATTTTTACCATGTTTCCTACTACATCGATCGATTCAATCCTATTTTAGGTGTAGTTCACATTAGAGAACTATGTTATTGTAAACTGATATAGTTTGATACCTAATGGTTCTATTTCTTTCCTAATGAGGTTGATCAAGTTTACTAAATTAGATAAAATATTGAGAGATTTTAGGTTCAATCCATGGCTATATATACCCCTTTAATTTCATTTCTAATAGAGTATCAATCAATTACACATCGTTACTACTTTTAAATATGCTTATACAATCAATAGGATGTTTCATTGCTTAGGTTTTTGCCTTCAATAAGTATCACTTATCTTTTGAAATTATTGGATGTATAGAAAAGGTATTATATCCTAGAGTTAATTTATTCTTTTGATCCTTACAATCCCACAACAACCTCTTTCAAAGCACAATTGGCTAAGGGAGAGATTGAGGCACAATGGGGTTACCTCAACAAAGTTAAGTATATGCCTAGCCCTTCATATTTGGATAAGTAGATGTTGTAGAGTTAATATATATTAGATTATATATCTCCTTTATTATATCATTCTATGTTACAGATATATTTATATTTTCATTTTTATTATCTTCCCCATTTGTGCCACAAGCTTTGGTGAGCACTAGATTAGTTTGCATATGCATTTACTAGACTAGTTTGCATAGTTATTTGGTATATTAGCTTGATTAATATTATTTACAATAATAATACCTAGCTATAGTTATCACAAAATATAATTTGACTAGAGGCCTTGGAAACCTCTCATTTTCCATAGTTTGATAAGAGATCCCTTAGTGTAGGTTTAGTGGATCTATTATTGGTCATGACTCCAAATTAATTATATTTTAAAGCATACTTGTTAGTTGATTACCTTATCCAAGATTGAACATTATTAAGTAGGATAAGTTATTAAATTATATGGTTTCAATTCAATACATTATTCTAATGACTAATATGAGAATAGGAGAAAAAAGGAAATCTTTGTTTCATCTAATGCTTTGCTTAATGCTTTGATAACTTACCTTGGTATATGTTAGGTGTAGGTAGGAATGAATGAGGGTTGAACTTATATTTATACCAATCCTCTTGGAGAATACATCACATATTATAACTTATCTTGACCATTAGGATACATTTCATTTTAAAATTAGATTAATGTAGGGCACTAGACACTTTCATCAAAGTATGACACCTATGTTGACTCCAGTGTCTATTACGGATGCATGTATTTTAACCATTTAGGGTTTTACTAGTGTAAATCCTATGTTAGATTAAAGGAATGAGCTATATAAATTAGTGAATAATATTCAATAGATAACCATTGATTTTCTACATAATTTGAATTGCTTTGACTTTCTAAAAATAGTAATACATATGTGTAAATAGATACTTATCTTGAAAACACATGTCCTAGAAGATCTAAGTACTAAAAATTGGGCTATAAATAAGATTGAGTTTCATCTACAGGATCCTTGAGTCAGATATTCTCTTATGTAGTAGCATCACACTTGGATAGTAGTGTCATGTGGCTCTAGTGTCTTAAATATAGTTTTAGTGTCCTCTATGCAGGATTGTTCCTAAATTTTGGGAACACCTACGCCTATGTTTTTGGATTTTGTTCTTGCACGCATGAAGTATGAAACTCTATATTATGCTTGTAAAAACTAATTTATCATGTAAATATTAATCCTCTTTGTAAGTATGGCATGAGATGAAAATATATGTTCCTTAGTAGGATAGGTTGGACATCATCAACATCCCACTATGAAGAGATTTGCATACATAACAATACTTCAAGGATGGATCAAGCTCAATGTAGTTCTCCCATATAGTACTTGGTGCAAGTGAAAGTGAATGCTAGAATGATAGTGGTCTTGAATGCCTTGAGTGTCCTTAATATTTGAAATCTTTGAAATTTGGGCTTAGGGAAACTGCATATGGTAATATGTAGAACTAGTGAGTAATATTCAATAAACTTGATTTTGCTCAACTTGTTTCTTTTTTTAATAGGATTTTTGCATCTATTTTTCATATAGTGGATATAGGTCTAAGATTATTGTATTTATAGTGTTCATATATTTTGTAGATAATAAAATGTCTTTAGGACAACCTTAAGAGGGTTACACATTTGAAAATATACCCATTCAAGAGATTTAGGATAAGGTAAACTACCACCATGTTAGGGGCACTAGAGTTATTTGGATCTAGTGTCCTTAATGTGGTGCTACTATCCAACTAGTAGGCTATTGGCTATGAAAGGACAAGATATAGGAATGAAGGTTTGGGACTATGTTTTAACTGAATAAGGACATTTATGGTCTACATAATGGTTGGAAAAGTGTGATAAAGGCTCTAGGATAGGTCTAGGGCTAATCTAGGAATAGGTTATCTCAAGAAACACTTTTAGCATCCAAATATCACTTTTAGGTACCTGGAATTACATTCCCCCCTCTTTTTATTAGAAATGTAGAATAGTTAAATGACTAATATAAAGGAAAAAGAAGTGTACCTAGACTTACCTAGGAAGTGAATCCCATGTAGATGAATCTGAGTATGTGAAACTAGATCTTCATATGTGAATCATGATCCAAAACATGACCTATAATGAAACATGAAAAAATTAGTCCTTATTTAAGAGATATAAAAATTAAAAGAATATACTAAATAAAGTAATTGAGTAAATTTTATTAAAGATATGAGAAAGAGGAAAGTAAAAAATATACCTTATTGGGTACACAAACCAATACACGAACCTGGTGATAAACTATGTGTGCATGTGTATATAATGATGAAATCATTAAATAACTTGGACTGAACTAATAGTTTACTCAATCCTCATATGTGGGTGGCTCAATAACTCAATCTAATTTTGAATCCATCATTTCCCACCCCTATTTGGTGGATCATGACCTATGAATAACTTAGATTACACTGTCAGTGTGTCTAACCCTCTCATGTGGGTGGCTCAAGAACTCAAGTTGGCTATGACTTCATCATTTCCAACCTATGTGTATTATATGCATATAATATTGAACTATGTAAAGTGATGGAAATATCTAACTGGGTATGTTAGCTTTGTAGACACTTGAGTACATTAGGAGGCTCCAAGCCACTTGGGAATGCCAACCATTGTAGATGGAGTAAGGCATGAAACTAGTGACAACCTAGAATATGATGTCAAGTATATATATCATAGAAAATGACATGTATTTCTCCATTCCATCTAATCAACCTATGTTGAACTGAGCATATGGAAATAATGTTTCACACATATGCCCCCAATCTGATATTTAAGTATATTAATTCTAGACTAAGTTATAATGAGTGTATCTGAGTATCTAAACTTAATATGGGGATGATCATGCCATTCATGATTCCCCCAAACTAAGTAACTAATATGAATATGATCTAAACTAGTGTGAACATGAGCAAAATTTGAGTATAACTATCAAAACTGTAACTATATCTATGCAAATTTATGTTGTACTTATTGTACTATTCTGGCTAATATGAACTTCCCTAAAAATAGGGATAATGGATAGTGGCACCATGTCTTAGATAGTTGTGACATGTGGTGTTAGTGTCCTAATATGGTTTCTAATGTCTATCTAGTCTAAAATTTGAGTGACTGAATTACTTTTTGAGTGTCTATTTTTTCTTGTGTTTTACTTGAGTCTGATTTCTTGAAATTGAGTTTGTGTGCTGAAAATATTTTATGAATGAAATGTAGGAGCCTGATCTATGTGACAAACACATGTGAATTCCCCCTTTCTTTAGGGGATTTTTTGATATGTTCAAGAACTTTACTCAAAATAAATATCTCTATAATTTGTTTTATCTAGAGCATATATGATAACTATGCGATAATCTAATATAATGTGTAAATATAACATCAGAATGTAAAAAAAATGAGCATATGGATGTAGTGTACGATGTATGTTGTATCTAACATTTCACAATGGTGTCAATATAGATGTAATTAATGTGTATAATATCAAATCTAAGTATCTACCTAGGGAGATGGGGCATGATGTCCATCACAACACCCAAGTAGGAAGTGTAGATGCATTAGGTCCCTCATAGCATCAAAAATTTGTGTGTAACAAGAAAATACAAGTGTCATGGTCATGATGCATAAAATAAATCATACATACAAAACATAGGCACATGTCACTAAATCTAACAAAAAATACATAAAAGGACATGTTAAAATCTCCACATACACAAGCAACAAGTAAGTTGGCTTAAAACCACATAGAAGGACATGTTCAAATGTCTACATAAATAATCAAGAAAGTACACACAAGGGAAATGGTAACATATCTAAGGAATACATGAATATAAGTGGCGTACATCTAAAGAATGGCATATTCAAATGACCTTGAATAGAAGAAGGATAGGAAAAATAATAATGCCTAAACTAGGAAAGATAGAAATGACAGTATGTGTGAATGTAGGACAATTATTTTTAAATTTTAGGATGTACATATGCCAAGTCTAACTAGTTATAGTCATTAAAATTTTTGAGTATAGGTAATAATGATCAATATCAAGATATAACAATGCTAAAATTGGAATGTATAGAATGTAAGAATAGAACTTGGTAATATTAATTGTGTATAAGATGCCCATGAGTGGGTGAATGTATAAAATGAATAAACTTGGATTAATGTATATGCCCCCAATGGGTAGGTGATAAAAAGTATGGATTAGTGTAGTGAACTTGAGTCTTGTATGTAATCTGCAAGCAATTGATAAGAAAAAGTGAAGCATGTATGTATGATAAAAAGGACTATAATAATATATCTAACATATATAATATTTAGAAAGTGTAATAAATGTAAACATGGCAATACATAAAATCTATAATTTTTATGTTTTATGAGTAATATTTGAATGTTTTTGGCATGTTATATTATTTTTGTATTTTCTCAACATAAACTATGTAAAACTAAATGAAAATAAACTTTGTACAAGGATAAAGAGAGAATAAACTATGTACAAGATGGTGGGAACCATACTAATCGATGAGTCTCATGGGATACTCACTATCACCATGACTTTTGTCAAATAAGAGAATTGTGATCATGCATACTTTGTAAAAGGACAAATATGATCCCATAATATAATGTGCAGAGTAATCTATGTCTGTATCAGTCTATGTAGTGGTTTTATGAATCCATAACACTAACTTTGATGCCCTATAAACTATAGAGCTCTTAAGTACCCATCTGGTAGAAGTTATAGCTGACATAAATGCCCTATGTTGAGAACCTAAAGAATAAAATAATACTATTATTGGTATAAATTGAGTGGAGAAAGGTCCTCTATAATCTATGACATAACCATGATGTAGGGGTCTCTCTAATAATGATATTTTTGGGAGAGTATACATATGTGTTGATACCATAGGAGTAGAGCTCGCATGTACTAGTGTCTCTAATGAACTCAATGATATATGCATAGGAACTATAGTCATTGAATAATTTTAAATGATGTCATTATGATTTCATGGAGGTGTATATTTGAGTGGATGAAGTACCTTTATAGTCTATGTGACAATGACAAAGTGTGCAATATGCTTTTCTTACTATGCTTCAAGTATACTAGGTTGATCTTCTATTTTGGCATGGTTAGAGATGTTCATGGATGAGTATGGTGATTTGAAGATGTGAAATAGGTCCCTAATTTTTTATATATGATTTGAGTTATTTTATGTATAAATGGATTTCATATGGTTGATCATTATTGTCATCTAGACATTTTGGGTCTAGTGGTAAAAAATCTAAGTAGGCAGTTTGATGATGTCACCATTACCACATGTAGATGAGTCAAGGGGAGTTGGTAATATCGTTGTGATAAAATTAGTACCTAATTAATCTGTTCTGAATCTTAGGTCATGCACCTAAATTTAATCAAAGATATGTGGGTACAAAGTTAGGCTCTCAAACATTTTAACAATGTTTTCTATGTTTAAATAGAGCCAAGTAAGCATGTTGATGATATTAGCATTCACACGCATGGAGGTTTCAATAGGAAACGGTAACATGTGTTTTTTAATTACTATTCCTAGATCTTATTCTATAAATCTTAGGTCATGAACCTAATCATGTCAAAATATATGCAAGTGCAAAGTTGGGCTCCTAAGCATTTTGATAGTGTTTTCCCATACTTAGCCAAATTTACATAAGGCAAGTAATAGTTGAGTAAACATTTTTATGTAGTCATATCTTGAATGAATGGATGTTTTAAGATAAGGTGATCATATTTTTTATTAATTTTTATTCCTATTTTATGTTTTCTAATTTTTAGGTCAAGCGCTGAAGCGTGGCAAAAGATATGCATGTTCAAATTTGGCCTCCCAAACAAGTTCTAAGCATAGTTGGCTCTGTGATAGAAGATTTCGAGAAGGAATTTTAATGGATATTTATCTAAAAAAATTTATGTTTATGGGATTATTTTTTCACATGGTTGTATTCTCTTATGTGAGGAGATTATATGGTCTAAATTTGAGAACATGCGAGTGAGCAAGGCAAAAGATATGGCTATGCAAAGTTGGCCTTCTAAGCAGATAAGCAAGGTACCCATACTTATTCAAATGTGAAAAATTTAAAGTTTGAGAAACATAAATAGATAATTTTTATCTAATAATTCATTAAGTATCAATATGAGGATAGGTGCATGATGTTTAATGCTAAGCAAAGGTAAATGATAAGGATTGAATGGTTCACGTGTATTCATATAAATTGATCTAATGGCATGAGTGGAGTCAAAGTGGTCAAAGTGCCAGTCATTTAATGGTTTTAAAGAAAAAAATATGTAAATGGTGTGTGATTTATATAATATATAAGGACATGAAATGTAAAAATATTGTTTGAGGTTTAATTGTGACTGTTTGTATTTGAATATTTGAATTTGCAAAGGAAAAATCCATTGCTCTATATTTTATCCATATCTTTTGATCTAGACAAAATTTGCTCATGATGTAAAAATAAAATATGGAGAGGAATGCATGGTGAATATAATGAACCTAATTTTAATATCTAAAATTATGTATATTCAAACATATTAATGTTCAAATTTGATTGTGTTCATGCATGGACTATAAGTGACCTGAGAAGATTGTTCAAGCTTTTTTTGATATTTTTTTCATATATCTTGATGAATTATATATTGGGGAGTGTTTTAAACTCCATGAGGTTTATATATATTCATTATTAAGGTTTTTTTATTTGTATTTAGTATGAATAATGGTTTATAAGATGACTGTGTGTTTCATTCATGGTGACTATGTGCATAAAATGTTGTTTGAGCAAGTTTTGCTTTAGCAAAAGAGTGTTTTAGAGACTATGATAATTTGAGGATGTCAAAAGTATCATGTGTAATGGTTCCATGCATTTTTAATTTGTATTATGTTCTTATTTTATTTAATGAAGTGTTAAAGGATTGAATGGGTTCACATGAGACCTATAAAGGCTACAAGGGCCTAATTGAAAGGTGTAGTTCCTTGAGAGTGACCCATAGATGCTATAGATGACCTATGAATATTTTTTTTTGATCCATGTATTGATTTGAGATATTAATTAAGGAAGAACACATGCCTAATGGCTGACTAAGGTAGTGATTATCATGTTTGCTCTATAAATAGTGAAATCAAATGTGTTAGTTTATAGACTTAGAGATAGACTGGACGGAGAGACTTCAAAGAGATTTGAAAGAGGATTTTGTGTGTGATTTATGGATTTAAGGAATGGTAGAGTACCCAGTGGTTGATTTTAAGAGTAAAACAAATTGAGGACTATTTGTATGACCTATAGGTCATAATTCTATTGGTAGAATAGTGCTTTTATAGATTGAGTATGAGTGAAGGTAAAGAGTGATAATTATAGCTCAATCATCAAGTATTGAAGACATAAATTCAAAGGTGGATTTTTTCATATGTTTTTTTGTGTAATATCAACATATAAGGTGGTTTCAACCTCCTTTCAAGGTGAAACTTTTTAAAAGTCTAATTGTTGTTGCAGCTCAGCTAGACAAGTGTTATAGCACCTTGTGGGATTATAGTCTCACTAAATAGGGATTTTAGTTTGCATGTATCCTAAATTGGTTATTTTCATAGGAAAGTAGTCCAATTATAGGTTCTAATGGGTTTTTTACCCCTAAGATTATTTCCCACATATGTCATGTGTTATGTGATTGATCTTGCATTATCTCTCTTACTCTTTGTTATGAATGATGTGTATGCTTCATGAATGCTTTTGGTATGGTTAAGTGTTTGTATAGTTTACAATTGAGGTTGGATTATTTGGGATAACTGATCCACCCCTTGATGATTATACATCTAACAATTGGTATCAGAGAATGTCCTTTAGTAAAGGCTTGATAACTTGAAGGTGATCTAAGGTACAATATGGGTAGTCATTAAGGAGGTTTCTCTACTAATCCAACACCGATGTTCAATGGATCCAATTATGATTTTTGGATTGTAAGGATGAGTATATACATTATTTCCCTAGGGTTTGATGTATGTTAGTCTATTGTTGATGGTTATGTTGCTCCTACTTCTCCTCCATCTAGTGTTATAGATAAGAAATTGTTTGAAAACAATTATAAGGCAATGAATATTATCACTTGTGATCTTTTAGAGACTGAATACACCAAGATAATCCATTTTAAATATTCTAAAGAGATATGGGAAAAAATATAGATCATCTATGAAATAGTTCAAATGTTAAGCTTGCTAAGTTGTAAACTCACAAAAGGCAATTTAAAAATCTCAAAAATGAAGGAAGAATATTTTGTGGGATCCTTTTTGCATAGATTTTATGAGACTTTGAACATCATCAGAGCTCTTGGAGAGAATATTGAAGAGGATAATATAGTTTGAATATTAGTTTCCATCTCTCAATTTTTATCCAAAAGTAACTATTATAAAAGAGAGTCATGATATTATTTAGTTGAAGATGGATCAATTGCATGGCACCCTTACTGCATATGAGATGAGAGTAAATGATGATGTACCACCAAAAATGGAAGAAACATTAAAAATAGAAATGAAGACTAATAATAAAGTCTAAGCTAAGAAACCCAAAGAGAATGACATATTTGATATTGATGAGGATGAACTAATTAATTTGATTACTAGGAAATTGAACACAAGCTCAAGGAAGTATAAGGGTAAACTACCTTTTAAATGTTTCAATTATGGAGAGATAAGACATATTGATTGTAAATACCCTCATAAGCATGAGAATAATGGTGATGAAGAGCATGATGATAGCCAAGATGAAAATAAGAAGACTTACAAGAAGAAGGGATTTTGAAAGTATAACAACAATAAGACGTATTTCAAGAACAAGAAGAGTCTCTACACCAAAGAAAACTGTAGCTCATCAGATGAGAGTGAAGACAATGACTCATAATATGATCATGAAGATGATGATCTTTCTGAAGATGAATCTCTATTCATGGATGAGCAAGGAAGTTACTCACATCAAAAGGAGTCTACTTAGAGTGATTTAGATGATGATGAAGATAAGATGGACATGAGACTGCATTGATAAATGCTCTTGAATAACTAAAGGTTGAAAATAAGATCAATAAGAATATTAAATATAAACTCAAGGACTATGAGGATAAATTTAGTATGTTTGAGGTAAGATTGGTTGAAGACTCTAGGGAGCATGAAGGTGCTATCATGTTTCTCAATTCTAAGTTGGAATCTATGTCTGAAAGTCTAAGAACCAAAGAAGAAGAATGTTTAAGGTATGTTTATGAAAATGAGTCTTTGAAATATGAGTTAGAGAAGACATATAATAAGGTGAAGTCATTTATGTGATTCAAAAAGAGCTCATGTGATCTAGAAAACATTCTGAGTGGTCAAAAGCATGCTAGTGATAGAACTGGTCTTAGATATAAAGAAACACAAAATAATGTTACCCAAAACAAGATGAAGACTAATGTGAACTAGGAAAATCATAATTTGAAGACAAATCATTAGACAAGGACTGAAGGTACTAGTAGAATGAAGATAAATTAGATCAAACAACCAAATGCCATGAATTATGCAAGATTCAATGGTTACTATTACACATGTAATTAATTTGATCATAGGAATAGAGTATGCAAGAGACCTGTTAAAAACGAGTTTACTTGAAACTATGATGGGGGTCATCAGTAAAAACATATGAATAGAGTTAAGTGCTTTAATTTTTATGACATAATACATATTGAAAATTTCTATCCAAATGAGGTAAGACAAGATACATTTCTTATAAAAGGTAAGGTGTGATAAAATTATAAACAGAGAGGTCACATTGCTAGGTTCTGCAAGCAAAGGTCTATAAGTCAGAATAGGTATAATTAGGCTCTTAGAGTGCAAGAAATAAGAAATTTTAACACATGAAAGACAAAGGTGAAAAGTGTGAGTCATGATGAGACTGTAGGTCTAAGTAATTTGTTTGCTATGGTGGAAAATGCTTCAGAAGTTGAAGAGTACCAAGGGATTTAATTGTCTACTCATGTTGAGAATGAAAAGACCAAGATCAAGGAGAAGACCAAGATATTTAGTGAGGCTATTTCTGAGGTGTGTATGGATCCAAGTGAACATTCTACTATTGTTGAGCATATATCATGCAAAGAAATCAATTATAGGTGCCTAGTGATAAGGTTCCAAACTACAAGGTGGATTCTTTAGAAGAAAAGGTATGTCATGAATCTTCATTATTTCCATGTATTTTCACTACAATATTATAAAACAATGAGAATGCTTTCATTGATGAGGAAGTTATTTCTCTTAGGCCAAAGAAAAAGAAGAACTATAAGTATCAAATGACCAAGGAGGAAAAGAAATATGAGGAATTATGGGTAACTCCTGGTTTCACACCATGGTAGAGCATTGTGGTGTAGATGAGGTCTCTATCTATGATTATTAAGAGACTCCTTTTAGTAGAGAAGCAAGTTTGTGTGCTCAAGATGAAAATGTCAATTAGAGAAGGAATTTGGCTAAGGGGGAGTAACAAATTCATGAACTTGATCTAGAGATTTGTGAAGGAGCTATTATGTAGGGTTAGAATGGGTATATCCAGATGGTATAATGAGATTGATAAAATTTCAAGAAGAATTTTATGCTCAAAAAGGTCTATACACTTCTTTTTAATGTGCTCTAGGTGATTTTATGGTCTTAAAATATGTTTGTGTCAACTAAATATTTTTGAGTGATCTTGATCTTTCTCAATTTTTGGCTTAGGGCAAGTAGGCCTAAAATGGGTTATAATAAGTCATGTCTTGCAAAGGTTTGAAGTCTCAAATATTATTCCATAAATGTGTGATGAGTGTCTCTAGATGTGCAAGAAGTTTTAGAGGTGTGCATTGACCAGAAGAAGGTTTGTTGACCTTGTTTGTTTTGAATTTCTAGGGTTTTGGGCTATGCTAGAAGAGTGGTTTGCCTTATGAAGTGAGGTCTAAGGATTATTAATAGGTTGAATGGTCCAAATGGGTTTTCAAATCAATATTCACAAAGATTTTAAGGTTTGTGGTTCTCAAGTTATTCAATTTTTTTATCAAGATAGAGGCCTAATTAGCAAGTTAGTTTGTGAAGGAAGTAT
Organism: Torreya grandis; assembly: GCA_037957365.1. Classification (NCBI taxonomy): domain Eukaryota; kingdom Viridiplantae; phylum Streptophyta; class Pinopsida; order Cupressales; family Taxaceae; genus Torreya; species Torreya grandis. Next base: position 4,930,009 of record JARHVA010000238.1, on the reverse strand, counting down.
GTTGTAGAGACTGAGATAGGTGTTAAAATTTGGTTTTCTTGAAGGGGCATATGAGAGTGATCCAAAAGTGAACTTTTAGGTCTCGAAGATATGTCTACTAAAAATTTTGGGCTCTATAATTTCCAGGTAGGGCTACAAAGAGGCTAGACAGGTCTAGTTTGAAGAAGAAGTGATTTTTTCTCAATTTATCCAAAAGAGAAAGGTATGTTTATTTCAAAGAGATTTTTCAAGTTGGTTTGGTTCATGTTTCTTATTTGGTGAGTGGTATGAATTTTTGTTGGTGGTCCCTATAGTAGCTTGAGAGAAAGGGATAGTTAGAATATGTGATGGTTCTTCATGGTGTATGGAGATAAATATTAGGGGGAGTCCCACTCAGATGCTTATTCATGTATTCCATTAAATCTCTATGTTTTTATGTGTTATTTCTTATTTTTTTATAGTGCTTGGTTGAAGAGAGTGTTGGCATGGAACAAGAGGAAGTTTGTCAAGGAAAGAAGAGGTAGGCTCAAGGTAAGGGGGAGTTTATATCATCTTTCCAAGGTGGTCCTATCTTGTTGGTGGTCTTTTCAAGTCCTTAAGATCAGATTGTGCCCACTTTGTCATTGTGTCAAAGGGGGAGAAAGTTCCTGTTATGAGAGTAATTGAAAAGAGAGAAGGAAAGTGAACTATATATTGTTATATGATGATTGTTGACATCAATGACAAAGGGTGAGATTATTGGATAATTTTCAATGATATCATGATGATGTCATATAAGTTTCCATGTGAGTGGATGAAGTACCTTGATAGTCTATGTGATAATGACAAAGTTTGCAATATGCTTGTCCTAGTATGCTTTGTTGATCTTCTATTTTGGCATGGTTAGAGATGTTTTAGGATGAGTATGGTCATTTGAGGATGTGAAAGATGTCACTAAGATTATTTATATGCTTTGATTTCTTGTATGCATAAGTGGATTTCATATAGTTGATCATTATTATCATCTATAAATTTTGGATCTAGTGGTAAAAAATTTGAGTAGGCAATTTGATGGCATCACCATTACAACGTGTGGATGAGTTAAGGGTTTTTGGTCATATGGTTGTGATAAAATTAGTCATTAATTTCTATGCACTAAATATTATGTCATACCTAAACATATTCAAATATATGTGGTTGTAAATTTGGGCTCTCAAAGATTTTGATAGTGTTTTTTTATGTTCAAATAAAGTCAAGTAAGCATGTTGATGATGTCAGCATTCACATGCAGGGAGGATTCAAAAGGAAATGGTCACATGGGTTTGTCTAGTATTATACCTGGTTCTTATTTGATAAATATTAGGTCATGTGCCTATGTGATTCAAAAAAAACATGCAAGTACAAATTTGGGCTCTCAGGTATTTTAACAATGTTTTCCCATACTTAGCCAAATTTGCATAGGCAAGGAATAACTGAGTAATAATTTTGATGTAGTCATATCTCACACATATGTATGTTTCAGGAGAATGTGATCATATGGGTTTGTTTAGTTTTGTGCCTAGTTTAATTTCACTAATTTTTAGTTCAAGCACCAAAGCATGGTAAAAGATATGCATGTTCAAAGTTGGCCTCCCAGACAAGTTCTAAGCATAGTTAACTTTATGATAGAAGATTGTGAGAAGGAATTTTAAAGGCGATATATCTCACACATGTGAAGTTTCCAAGAAATTTTTTTCACATGGTTGTATTCTCCTATGTGAGGAGATCAGATGGTCCAAATTTGAGAACATGTGAGTGAGTGAGGCAAAAAATATAACTATGTAAAATTGGCCTTCCAAGTTGATAAGCAAGGTTCCCATACTTAGTCAAATGTGCACAAAATAAATTGACCAAAATTAATAGAGAATGTTTCTACAAGAATTTAGGAAGTAGTGAGATGAGGACAAGTGCATGATGTTTAACACTAAGCAAAGGTAAAGGATAAGGATCGAATGGTTCACATGTATTCATACAGATTGATCTAATGGTGTGAGTGGAGTCAAAGTGGTCAAAGTGACATTAATTTAATATATTTAAATATAAAATAAGATAAATTATGTGTTATTGATCTAAGATTTGAGGATACAAAATGTCAGCATATTGTTTAAGGTTTAATTGTGACTATTTGTATTTGAATATTTGAATTTGTAAAGAAAAAAACTAGTGCTCTATATTTTGGCCATATCTATTGATATAGAAATAATTTGTTCATGATTTAAAAATAAGATATGAATAAAAATTCATGGTTCATATAATGAACCTAATTTTAAGATCTATAATTATGTATGGTCAAAGATATTAAGGTTCAAATTTGATTGTATGTCCATGCATGGATTATAAGTGACCTGAGAAGATTATTCGACCTTGTTTTGATATTATTTCAATATATCTTGATGAATTAGATATTTGGAAGTGTTTTATACTCCATTAACTTGTTATTTTCTCATTATGAAGGTTTGACCATTCATATGCAGTATGAATAATGGTTTAGAAGATGACTATGTGTTTCATTCATGGTGACTATGTGCATAGAATGTTGTTTGTGCAAATTTTGCTTTAACAAAAGAGTGTTTTGGTAATTGTGATCATTTGAGGATGTCAAAGGGATAATTTGGAATCGGTCCATGAATTTTTAAGTGGTATTATCTTCTTAGTTTATTTTATGAAGTGATAAAGGAGTGAATGGGTTCACATGAGACCTATAAGGGCTACAAGGGCCTAATTGAAAGGTATAGTTCCTCAAAGGGTGACCCATAGATTCTATGGTCGACCTATGAATATTTTTTTGAGTCATGTCTTGATGTGAAAGATAAATTAAGTATTAATGTATACCTAATGTTTGACCAAGGTAGTGATTATCATGTTTGCTTTATAAATGGTGAAATCAAATGTGTTGGTTTCTAGACTTGTATATAGACTAGAGGGAGAGACTTAGGAGATATTTGAGAGAGGATTATGTGTTTTATTTGTACAATTAAGGAGGGGTAGATTTCCCTATGGATGAGTTGAATATTATAATAAATTAAGGATTATTTGTATGACCTATAAGTCATAATTCTATTGGTAGAATATTATTATTGAGTATGAGTGAAGGTAAAGAGTGATAATCAGAGGTCCATCATTAGGTGTTGAAGACATCAATTCAAAGCTGTATGTATTCATAGGTGTTTTTATGGAAGCTCAACATCTAAGGTAGTTACATCTTCCTTGCAAGGTGAAACTTGTTAAAAGTCTAGTTGTTGTTGCAGCTCAGCTAAACAGGTGTTGTAGCACTTTGTGATATTATAGTCTCACTAAATATGGATTATAGTTCATTTATCTATTGCATCTATCCCAAATTAGTTCTTGTTATTATAGGATAGTAGTCCACTTTCAAGTTATAGTGGGTTTTCTCCTCTAAGATGGTTTCCCACATATGTCATGTGTTATGTGATTGATCTTGCATTGTCTCTCTTGTTATTTGCTATGAATGATGTGTATGCTTCATGAATGCTTGTGGTAACTGATTAAGTTTTTGTAAATATTAGCTTAAACTTGGATTATTTGGGATCACTGATTCACCCCCCCTTTTAATGATTATACCTCTAATAGTATTATGAGTTATAACTCATAACCTTGAAACATATGGTAATGGTGTTGGAACTATAATTGGTGGCTATGTTATAAGTGACTATGGGATGGGTAGAGCATACTCATATGGGATACCCTCAACTTTGAACACCTAATTTTCATGTATGTACTTAATTCATCTATGCATTATACATGGGATGGATCAGAGTTGTTCTAACCATGGCTTACCCAATAAAATATCAAATACACATGTACTAGGTCATATGAGGAACCAAATGGTTATATGTGTTGGTTCAACTTGTAATGAGAACATAATATCCCCAATGGAGATCTGAATGTGACCACTAAAAATAATTATGTCTATGGGTAATATATCCTACTTTAAGTACCCTAAATATTACAAAAGTGTCATAATGCACATGCTAATGCTTGACCTGTTATCAACCATTACACTCTAAATAGGATAGTGATCTATGTATGATCATATAAAGAGTGCACACAAATCTATATCATCATAAAAAATCTCTTTCTCTTAGAATGTGATGAGTGGTCTAGGTGTAACTATAGTATTTTACATTCCAATAATGCTATGTAATGGATGTGCTTACTCTATAGCTATATGATATGAAGCTAGTGGTGGATGTGCAAACACCTACTGTGTTCCCTGCCTCATTTGTTGTGTGCTTTGGAAATGGATCTAAGAATATATTTAATACCTTATCTTTTATTTGTTGTGATTTTTATACCTCTATGGGTGTTCCCACATAAATAATATTATCCCCAATTAGATCTTGTATCTAATTCTTTAAGTTTATGCATTTGTTTGTTGTATGGCCTAGTGCCATGTGATACTCATAGAATGTGTTAGAATCATAGTTATTTGGAAGATGTTATGTAATTTTAATGGGATGTAGAGATAGGAAATTATATTCCAATAGCTATTATAAAAAAATTTATGGTGACTCTAGAAGGTTAGTGAAGATTCAGTGCTAAGGAACAGATAAAAACATTCTTGGAGATGGATCAAAATCTACATTGACTATGGCCTTTTGATAACTCTTTTTCTCAATGGACCTTATATTGTATAGAGGTTTATTTTAACTCATAGTAGTTTAATCTAATGTATTGGTATACTTGAGTTTACCCATTGATATGAGCTTAACCTCTATTTCTTTAACTATGTGACACAAATCTATGAATGTAGAAAAATTCTTGAACAAGATAGCTTTTTGTAATGCTGATAAAAGATTTTATTTAAATATGTCCTAAATATCTTTGTCTACCATGGGAATTTGGATAATATAGTCTTCTAATATAAGACATAATTTAAAATAGGCTCATTTGAATTTTTTTCCAACTACTTTACTTGTGCATATGATATCTTGTCAATGATGTTGATGGAGAAATGTGCTAAAACATGTCAACCAAAGGATTGAATGTTGTGATAGATTGATTTGGTAAATCATAAAACCATTATAGGGAATAATCCTTTAAATTTTATGGAATAAATTCATCAAAAGCCAATAATTGCACATGTAGTCAAATATGCTATGTGAAGAGCTATGAGACGATGATCTAGGTCACCATTATCTTTACATAATGCAAGCTTGGGTGCCATGAAACTATATGGAGATGGAGTTGCTACTATGTGATTTTCCAAAGGTATATGCAAGAGAATATTAGAATCCAAAGCATGTGATAGTCTAGTGGCTCACTTCTCAAGATGTAACACCTTAGATTGTAGGGTATGAATATTTTTCATAAGGGATTACATATATGGAGTGGAGAAAATAGCCATAATAGGTGTATCTATCATTGAATGTTGTTGAATTATAATCTAAGGTTGTGTTAGTTGAGTTGGCCCCAATCTAGGTGTAATAATGTTATTAGCTGGGGGAGTTGAAGATTCAACATTGTTTGTTTTGTTCTTGATTTATAATATGGCTTGTAGATTTGTGTATTATCAAGGGGTTGTTCATGAACTTTATCTTTGAATCCCTATAATATCTCATCTTTGTTGATAATTATGTCATCATTTTTAAGTGGAGGGAGATTATCTCGATTTTAAATGTGTATATCATCTTGCTCTTGATTGTATTATTCATCTTTGGATGTATTATCATTAAAATCCACATAATCAAGGTGTGAAGGATGCATAGTTGGATTTATGATATGTCTCTTATCCATGTTATAGGCTCGGATAGTGGGAATCTAAATATGCCCTATAGGATCACCACCTAATCTAACACTTCTTAATGAAAGAGAGATAACTTTTTAAGATGGAATATAGTAAACAAATTGGAATAGAGATAATAAAATAGAATATAAGAAATATTAGAAAATTAAAATAGATAATGAAAATAGGAAAAGTAAAGATACAAACCCTAGGATCATATAGGGTTAGGGTTTTTGAATTTAAGGTTATTTTGCAAAAATTTAAATTATATTAAATAAATTAAACCCTAATGTGAGATTTATTTAATGAGCTAGTCTATGATAAAAATCATAAAAAAGAAGTTTGTAACTCTAAATTAGTGCAAAAAAATTTAGAGAATTCAAACTAGGGTTTTGATCAATATTTGAAGTTGAGTTCACCAAATGTTTTAACCTTTTTAGGTTTTACTAGTGTAAATCCTATGTTATATTAAAAAGATAAGTTGTCTACATTAGTGAAATAATCTACAATAAATAACCATTGATTTATTGCAAAAATTTATTTGCTTTGACTTTCTAAAAATAGTAATAAATATGTGTAAATAGAGACTTATCTAGAAAACACATGTTGTGGAAGATCTGATTGATAAAAATTTGGTTATGAATAGGTCTAAGTTTTATATATAGTATCCCTAAGTCAGATCTTCTCCTAGACAATAGTTCCACACTTGGACAGTAGTGTCATGTGGCTCTAGTGTCCTAAAAATGGTTTTAGTGTCCTTTGTGATATACTATTACTAAATTTTTGGATCACCTGCATCTATGTTTTAATGTTCTTTTCCTACACACATGAAATTTGGAACTTTATATTGTTCTTGTAATAGTTGATTTATGATGCAAACCTTAATTCTCTTTGAAATTATGATATGAGTTAAAAATGTGTGTTCATTAGTAGGATAGGTTGGACATCCCAAAAAACCCACCATGAAAAGAGATGCCTACATACAATACTTTGAGGAGGAATCAATCTCGATGTACTTCTCCCACCTAGTGGTTGGTGCAAGTGCAAGTGAATGTTAGAATGATAGTGGTCTTCAATGCCTTGAGTGTTCTTGAGATTGGAAATATTTAAAATCTAGGCTTAGGGAAGCTTTATATGGTAATATGTATAAGTAGGGAATAATATGGATTAATAATCTCAATTTTGGTCAACTTATTTATTGTTTAAATAGGATTTTATCATCTATTTTTTGTCTAGTGGATATAGGTCTAAGATTATTGTATTTATAATGTTTTGTAGCTTATGTGGATAATAAAATGTTCTTAGGCCAACCTTAGGAGGGTTATACATTTGAAAATATATCTATTCAAGAGATTTAGGGTAAGGGATACTAATGCCATGTTGGGTATACAAGCACCATGTGGTTCTAAGGTCCTTAATATTGTGATAATGTTTAACTGGAAAGTTGTTGGGCATGAAAGGCTAGGATTTGGGAATGAAGTTATGTGACTATGTTTTAGCTGACTAGGGACATTTGTGTTCTTATGTAGTGGCTATAAAAGTGTGATAGAGAATCTAGGATAGGTCTAGGGATAAACTAGGAATAGGTTGTCTCAAGCAACACTCTTAACATCCAAATACCACTTTTAGGTGATTACAATAGGTGTCTAGGGAGAAATAAATTATGTACAAGCTTAGAACTTATAGAGATATAAGATAAATAAGTTTTAAGCATTCTTGGAAAGATAAAAGGCCTAGGTCATCAATATAAGAATTGTAAGACTAAGAGATAGGCAAATGGTCACAAGAAAGAGTAGATAAGATACTTACCAAAGTGGGAAAGATATTGAGCTGAGAGGATCAACCACAGTTCGAGTTTTACAGGTGTACAAGACTAAAGTGTTATATAATTCATAAATAGTGCCTATAGTCACATAGAAAAGAATGAAATAAATGAATGATAAGACATGTTGTTATGCACCAATAAAGTGAAATGAGGAATGAACATGGGTAATAAAGGAGATTAAATGTATTAAAAATACTTCATGTGATTAAGGGATAGATAAAATTCCCTATAAAGGGGTTCTCTAATAATAAATTAAACAATCGTTCAAGCACTAATACTCCACAAAACTTTTACCTGAAGTGTTCATACTTTATTATAATCTGATTTCTCATTTTTTTAGATGAAGAAAAGATGGGAATTCTCTAAATTGTCACTTTATAATAGGTTAAGCAGTCTAAATACAATAAATACCCTATCAAATCAAAAAAATTGGATCAATTAGGAAATTTTTCTAAAGTTACCTCTCTTGTAATTCATGAAGGATATTTATATATACATTAAGACAAAATTAACAAAAATAAATCATAGGTTTTTGGAAGTAGATAGAATCATAATGATGCAATTAGACCCATAAACATAGTAGTTAGATTATAATGAGTACAACATCATCCCGAAGTTGAAATTATATGCATGGATTCAATTCCCATATTTCATAATGATGACAAGTAATATAAAGGTGTTATTGAATAGACCCCATAAATACATTTTGTACCTAGACAACCATAATGTATCACACCAAATGTGATCCACATGATCATAATAATTATACATTAAAGTCACACCACCCATAAATACAATGGAAATAAAAATGTAAGTACATGCTCAATAGCCATTATTGCATGGACAAAATTTAATAACTAATCCATGTCAATATAAAACATCAAGGATCTTAAATTTATGTTTGAAATAAATGTCATTTCTTGTAAATTATATTTCATACAAAAATTAGACTCAGTAATGGGTAAAATTAATTAGATAGAATATGACATGATCTCCCTAGGCATGTAGTATGATTTGGATACCACACTCCAAAAATAATACTTGGAGAACCTCTATAAAATCAAACTATGAATGACTTATGTTATGTTTCACTTCTCTTAATATTATGGATTTAGTTTATACATACTATTATTGTATATGAAGGGTTGGTAAAATGGAGTTCAAATTCACCCATAGGATCCTTAATAACAACTTCAATGAAAGATATCCATGTAGTATGTGAGGTAGAAAATTTTATTCAATGGAATAAAATGATTAGGAATATGGTAGATGGGAGACTCCATATTTCCAAGAAAATTATCTACTAATATTATACAATAGTCCAATTCATAGTAGATATAGATAAAATTTACATAAAACATTTTAATATAAATTTGTACCCCATCCACCCCTACCCTATAAACTTAGTTATGAATAGTTTGAAATGGTAAGCATTATATCTCATAGTCTATTATTAAATCCTATGGAATAACAATTCTTCAGTGAACTAGGGCTGAGTTCTCATCATAGGGATGAAGAAGAGGATATCTCTTAAAATGAAACACCATTACCACAAAAAGAAATAGATGCATCTTAGCCTCAACATAGTACCCATAAATCCTCAAGGTTAAGAAGACAAGTCATAGGTATAAAAACTATAAATGAGGATGAATAAGAGGAATATAACATGACTACATTTATAGTCAAGAATTATTCCATCATGGAGGAATTAGGATAAGATGGTGGTAGAGGGTACTCACACTTAGGAATTAAAAATATCACCAAGTGAAGAGTTATCCTTGAAACCAAACAAAAAATTTAGGTAGTAGAGTAACATGAGGTATTACCCACATATTTCATAGCAGTCGATGAAAAACTACTATATACAAATATATGGAAAGGGGGAAGGAGCCTTTCAACATATCTAGAGTATAATGGTAAGAAAAATTAAAAAATGGTAAAACCTAAGGGCCAAACCAAAACACTAGTGACATATTCAAAAACATACTCCTCCAAAAAAGGGGATGAATAATAAATAGAGATAGATGAAGAGAGTGGGATTACCATAGAGGTACTAAAAATTAACACTCTCCTAGGTATGTGATATAGTAAAGGTTGAATATGTAAATTGGGTAGCCTAATAAGAATGTGGATACTGTAGGAAAAAATAAGGTGGTAAGAGAAATTATGGACTATGTTGAGATTATTTCATTTAAATTGAATGATATTCTAGGAAAAATTCCATAATATTTATATAACATACTCATCCACACAAAGGAAAGGAGAAAAGAGGCTTAAAATGATTGTTAAAAAATAGAGGAAGCCTTAAATAAAACTTCCTCAGAATCACCAATCTCTCATGTTGACTGGAAAGACTATGAAAACTCTAACTAATGGAGTTAAGAACTAATAAAAAGATAGATATTATGTATGAGGCCATAAAATTTTATACATAGTTGTAAAAAAACAAGTAATTAGAAGAGGAAATTATCCAACAACACCCTGAATTAGAATAATAACTTGAGAAATAATCTAAGAATATCTAGGAGATTGAAAAATTGACCACCCAATAGTCAAAACAATTATTGGAGAAAGAGAAGGTGGAGAAATAATTGGATGGAAAGAGAATATAAAACAAAGAGGAAGGAAAAATAAAATTAGAAGAAGAAAAAATTGAATGAAATAAAAATGAGGAGGAAAATAAAATAAAATCATAGGAGGAGAGGAGAGGAGAGGAGATGAGGAAAATGATAAGAGGAGAACATAAAGAAAAATTAAAAATTAGAGGAGGAAAAGAGAAAGTAAAAGGAGGCACAAAATACAAATAAAGTGAAAAATAAAATAAAAGGAAGAAAATAGGAAGGGGGAAGAGACAAGTAGTCCCTTTACAATATTTTGAGCAACAAGTGACAAATTTCATATTTCAACACAAAATATTTTAGGAAATTTTGGAATGGACTAGAGTAACACAGTTAATCCTACATACCCCTTGAGGATAATAAAATCAGAATTAGAAACACATAGATAAGTTACATCCACCATCATGGTGCTAACAAGTTTTCCTCAGCCTATTACATGAGTGCAAACTCAAGTAGCCCTATAAAAATTGACCTCAATATAAAAATAAATAGTTAGTGAAACTCTCATTAAGAGTGTTAGAGGATATTGGATGGTATGGTTTGTGATCCTTGAAAAAAGAATCAAAACATGTCTCAATGTGTTAACTAATCCTCAACAACAGTATGATCTTGATACAACTTTTTTGATTGAGAAATAATTAGAGGACACTATTAGGAACTTCATAAATCATGCAGGATCCATATTTGAAAAATTCTTAATAAAACTTAAATCCAAGGAGGCGTATAAGGAATATTTTTTAGGATCACTCAAATAATAAAATAAAATAAGAAGATTAGAATACAAGGAGCAAGTATGGAAACTACAAGAGATAATGGAATATTTAGCTACCTATTTTTTTTAATCACTAAGTTGGCCTCTATGGACACAAAATAAGAAGGTGTTATTAGAATCCATAGAAATATAATTGGGTGCTACCTCAAATAGATTGGGGACCCACTCATCCCATCCAAGGTATAATGATCCAAGATGATACATATGCATGACAAACATAAAGATAAATATTTAAAACAAATATAAATCTAAGGATATGGAGTATTATGGCACTTACCCCAGCACCTAGATGGAAAAGGTGGAGGCAAAAATAAAATACCATGAAAATTAATTACAAATAATAGAAAAATATCTAATTTCAAATGATATTGTGATGGAAGCTATTGAGAACATGGCCTTACAAGACAAAATTATGGAATCAAAGGAGATAATCCTGAACTAGGATACTTTTTACAAGGAGATGATGAGTAATTATGGGAAACATCTACCCAAGGGAGGGGAATCTACTTTGTGATTAAAAAAATTGACAAGAATTTTTTTTTACAATTAGGTGATTCACGTTTTAAAACCTATCAACACTTTAGATTTTTCTCAAAGATAGGACAAAGGTATAAAATCAAATAAAATATTGGTAGGATTCTCTATCAGTTAAAGGGACAAACCACATATACTATAGAGTTTATTATTTTACCATAGCATCATGAAACTTCTCTATACTAATAGAACAAAGGATTCTACAAAATAAGTGTTGCATTAATAAATAATGCTTTGTAGAAACAAAGGATGAACTAATTAGAGAAATTGCATGTCTCACATAGACTTGACCATTGAATTTGTTGTATTCAATCAGTATTTATATATTAGCATTGTAATATATTAAAATTATTGTAGAACATTTAATATATAGAAGAGAGTTATAAGAGGTTACATATCAAAATTACCTATGTATTTTTTAAGGTGGTATAGTGTAAAGAGATACAAAAATATTGTATTTAGTGATGTGTGTGTGTGTGTGTGTGTGTGTGTGTGTGTGTGTGTGTGTGTGTGTGTGTGTGTGTTTGGGTGGGTGGTTTGGTGGGGATATGTGTGTAACCATCATTTCATGAAATCTAGACACATTCCTAAGAATCTGGACTTATAGTATTGCCATTTCTAGTTTTATAATTGTTGAAAATAGATTTCCATATTTATATTATTGGTTTTTAACAAGTGAGATATTAGATTCAAATATTATTTTTATTTATTTTAATTAGTGTGATATTTTAATCTAATATTAATTATTAGATTTTATTGGATTCTAGATTCTAGTGTGAAATCAAATTCCAATTATATCTTAAATGATTTTTCACCTTTAAATTAACTGGGCCAATATTTGAGCATGATCCAATAGTTGAAATGGGACATGTTAATTCAAAAAATGTGATCCCATAGTTTTCATACTATTTCCTAATTATATTTATTATATTATTATTTAATATTTATCTAAAATTTACCATATATTAACAAATCACATCATGACATGGAAGATTTAAAAATATTAAACATTATAAAATAAATTACAGTCACCATGTATACGTATTGGATAACACTTTTCATGGCCCCATGTGATCCATGTAAAACATACTTATCATTATTCTTAATAATTGTGTAGAATGGGCAAGTGCCCATTCTACACTAGATAATAACTATCATGCCCATTTTTTAAAAAAAATAGACATGACTATAATCATTTTACGTGCAATAAAACCTTGATATGGGTAAATACATGAATTCATTTTGAATTATATACATATCAAATATTTATATTAATTGTTATAATCCAAAAAATATCAGATCTATGCCATTGATAAATAGGTCAAAAAGATCTAATCATTCAACTATAAAGCTAAGTACTCCATTCACTAGCCTACATTCAAATTTATTATGTTAAGACACTAATGCAATCATCAAATTTTGCCAAGGCCATGTCTAATGCAGTTAAACAAGATAGGGTTGATTTAGATCTACTCATGATTAGCCCATTAGGGATGCATTTCTGGCACTTGTCATGATTATGCAACCTTGAGTCATACACTAATCGCCAAGTCATCTAGGATTTTAAGCTCTAAGTGCTAACACTTGGCATCTTGTTATACTCTCAAATTTTTGAAAACATTGGTGAATTAACCACAATAACTTAATCATTCCAAGATTCTGAGCTCCAAAAATATACCAAGTGGTAGTACTACAAAACTTGAAATCCCTGGAGATTAAAATATTAGGGTTGATCCCGTAATACCTCTAAAGCTATCAGAACCTAAGAGTTTGGTAGGTGGAATCATTTTGGATTACAAAACCCCAAAAGGATAAAGTCATGGGTTGATCCCCCAATTCATTTGTGGACTTGAGAGCTCGATGAGATAATATGTACTAGTATCCTAGAGCTTAGAATCTTATATGTCTTGGTGATTAACATTAGACCCAAGGTACCATAATCATGACAAGTGGTATATCCATGACCCTAGCATGTTAAGCTTGAGTAGACCCAAATTGGCCACATGGTTCTTGACTACATCAGTGATGGCCCAGGTCAAATTTAATGATTGTTTTAGCATCTTAACATAGTAACTTTAGACATAGGTCAATGAACATATTCTTTAGCTTTATGGGTGTATCATTATATATTTTTGACCTATTTATCAATGGAATGCACTTGATATTATTTTTATTATAGGAGTTAATATAAATAGCTTATACATATATAAGTCTAGGTGAATTCTAAAATATTCTCATATTAAGGTTTGGTTACACATAAAATTATGGTACTTGTGTCTATTTTTATGAAAAAATGGGCATGACAATAGCATAGGACTTTGTTGCTCATATTATCAATTTAGAGATCATTATTCTTATCTCATTATGTAAAATGGGCATATGCCCATTCTACCCAAGATAATAATATAGGCCTATGTTGCTCATATTATTCCTATAGATTTGTGTATAATGGGCATGTTCTTGTAAAATCAAAGATAGTTGCCACATACATTAATCAAAATTTAAAAAGTTCACACTTTATGTACTGGTATATTCCTATAGCTAATTAATCACTTTTCATCCACATTGATGTTCTTTAAATGGTTTATATATTGTATATTTATTTATTAATAATGTGTATGGAAGCCATCAATGTGAATGAGATATAACTAGCTTTTGTAACTTGTTTGATCCATGTTTTAATAGGTGTCAAACAATCCATATATAATCTTTCACCTTATTCTCTTCTAGAAGGTTTCAAATATTGAAACATCCCCTTTTTATCCACATACACACCCATCAATGGATTGAATTCTTGTATAAATTAATATTAAATAAATTTATTTTATCTATAAAAAAATATGATCACTTAGATATATTTTGAATCAAGATTCACAAATTTAACTTTCATGCCACATAGTACATGATATTTTCATGACTAACGGACCTAGTCATAGTTTAATGTAAAATATAGAAACTCACATGTCCATAGAAGCCCTTTTTATTTTATGGTTAACATCTGATCCCCAATATGTTAGTATATAATTATGAGAAAATATTTAAGGTGTAAATATAGAGAGATGAAGTGGACTAAAATTTTCAATAGATCTGTACATTTTGTTGATACCACATTGAGAATAAAATATACCTTGATGACTCAATCCTAAACTCGAAATAATTTTCTTGTAGTTTAATGTTTTACAATCCTCTCCTTCTCATATCACCAACTTTTGTTGTGTTTTTCAAACACATACCATCAACTTAGTGTGATAGAACCCCTAAAAAATTATAGTGTTGTATAATTACTATCACATATCTGATTAACTTAAGTAGAATAATACTAGTAAATGAAAAATATTTGAAAAATATTTTGATTAAATACTTCAACATTAATAATTTAAATATATAATTAACTCTACACAATTATGAAAATTATTATTCTAAAAAAAAAATTAATCTTACATTCATACTGTTGACTAATTTTGACCCCCAAGACAAAAGATCAATCCTTATAAAAAAATTTCTTTTCATGCTTCCATACCTTGTTATTAATCCTTTCCATGCATTATGTGGTCTTCAAATAGTCTTTGTGAAATCTTATTATTAAAGATTAAGGCTAATTTGATAAAATTAAGGTAATGTTTTATCTTAGTCTTATGCTAGTCTATACATGTCACGGTGTAAAGAGGATTGGTAAAAAGTGTCATAGGTTATTAGGTGTCCCTAAAATTAATCCCATGCCTTTATCACCTTGTGTAAACATGTCACATATGTTTGGAGGGTTTAAGGTTTATTTACAAACTTTAAGGTAAAGTTTTATGCAATAAAGGTGTTTTTGGCTAACTGCACCATTTTTCAAAGATGAACAATATTAATGACCCATAAAAATACATTTATAAATTTATTATAGGAGTTATATAACTATTGTGTATGTCAAGATGTTAGATTATATCAATTTTGTAGGTTTAAACTCTAAAAAGGGTAGTTTTAAGCATTTGTATCGACCAAAAAGATTCACTTTCAAGTGAAAGTGTTTCAGAAGTGTAATTTTAGATTATGTAAGTGAAATCCATGACTATAATGAATTTTTAGGTCACATAGATGCAAAATTTACTTCCTTATCTCCATCGCTCTCTTTACAAGCTCACAAAGGTAGTTTTCACATGCTTAGTATGAACATAGAAGAGAGAGTCATGGTCTGATATTTTTAATAAATGATGGGGGATTAATGATATTCAAATAAATGGTAATTGTTTTTATATTTATATCCCCCTAATTTATGAATAATCATTAAGAAGGTAGAGCAGACAAAAATAGCTAGTTAACCCCATATGCTCAATTTCTCTCCTTGAAATGATAGTTTAAAATTGATTGAATGCATGAGATAAATTAAATATGATATATGGGGACCTATTTAGGCATTTCACATGATTTTAAAATCCTTAATTGTCATGTTTGACTTCAATTTGTCAATAAATCTCCATTGTACATAGTTTGCAAAGTTGACTATCATGGTATTTTATTTGTTTCAGGGTTTTCAACAATAAAGGAATGTGTATGAATGTTTTACATCACATTTAAATCCTCAAAATTCTATATAAATCCATCAATGATTCTATATTGCTTCACTCCAATACTATTCTCTGCAAGTAATATATAATGTTTTCTCACTTTAAAGATTGTGTGTATAAGATGCTTGTAAAACAATGGTTGGAAAGGGTATTATCTTGCGTTTTTAGAGTGATATGAGGGTGATAACCTCATAATAAATGTGATGATCAGTTTAAATATGTTCTTATGTCTCAATAGATCAAGTTTTCATCATATAAAGGCCTAAAACATGAGGAATGCATACCTACACATCCGCAAACCTGTAGTTCCACATTTTGTGAGAAATTTTTGAAATGTGCATTAATTTTTGAGTTTTAATAAATAAATCATGAAGGAAACATAGTGTTTTAAAACTTGGAAGAGTTTAAGGTTAACGAATAATATGTGATCTTCAAACTTAAGGTTAAGACACACAATAACCACCTACATGCAAGACATGGAAGAGGCATATATGTATGGTCAAGCTAGGCATGTGAAAGGTATTGAATAGTCACATAGGTTCAAAATAAGATAAATGAGTTCTCAACATTTTGAAAAAGTTAATTTCAATCCTTACTGAATTGAACTGAGGTCCTAAACTCCAAAATGTCAACAAACACCTAAATGACTACCTACATGACTACCTAGTAACTCAAGTTAGTTTTCAAATTTGAGAGGAAAGATGTAGTGAAAAATAGTGGAGTTGAGGTTTAAGAGAAAATTAAAGTGAACAGAATAACCAAAAATTAAAATAAATCTAAAACTAATATAAAAAGAGAGTGATTAGGATAAACCTACCTTGAACCTGTAGTCATATAGTTAACTATCTCATATAGGCCTATATAAGAGTCTGATAGAAGATAGGATACAATGCCATAAATTATATCTTAAAGTATGGATGGATAAATACGTTTATGAAGTCATGAAACTATAAATGACATTAGAAATTATTTTAAAGAGAGTATACCATAAGCCTATAGTCATACAACCTATAACATAATCAGCCTTATATGCTCTTAATGAATGAGATGCCTTTTGGTATGAAGGTAAAAAGGTATCCATGAAGAAAAACCACATGAAAAATACTCTCTAATTTCAACCTGGCTTTCATATGTTAATGAAGACATTTCCAAGTCTTGAGAAACTTATTCAAGATTTTAGGCCCAAACATGCACATGCAGGCTAATTTGAGTGATTCAACACACTAAGGGAAGATAAAATAGAGGTATGAGGTTTGAGTTGGAATTATTAAGTGGGTTTTTGGAAGAATTAAAATCATGGTATTTAATACCTCAAGTGCAAAGGATGACTGATGACAATATTCCTTTCTAGGTTTAGTAAGTATGAACATGTACACACATGCTTGTGTGTAGTTTTGTATGAAATTTTAATTGATTTATGGTGATATGAAGAACTAGATACCATAATAATGTGTTATTATATTTAATTAAACATTACATTAAGTTTTTAACCATTCAAAAATGGAAGGGAAAAGCTAACATAGGTCGTTAGGGTCACTTGTAGTGGTTATCTTGAGAACCCTAAGTATGGGCTAGTGAAGGTGCAAGAGACCTATTGAGGAAGAAAGGTGAAAATAAATATTATAATATGTCATAATGGGTGATAAAAACCTAAATTATTCACTAAAAACATGAACCAAACATCAAAGTAACATTTTCAACCCTGAATTCTCTTCTAGACCTCACACATATAGTCTACCATCCTGAGAGGCACCGAATTTTGCTTGGATATCCAAGGAAAAGATTAATGGTGACCAAAGATATTAGGGGTGGTTATTAATTTTTATTCACTAAAAACTTAAATAATTTTTTCTCAATCTATTGGTATATTCTTTATGAATCATTGCTAAGACTCCAAGGCACTCACAAGTTGCCTAAAGGACCGGTTTTAACTAGTTGCAAAAGATTGATCTCTTAACTACCTAAGATGAACTATAATGATCCTAAAAAATATTAAATATAATTATAAACTTTATGTAGTTACTCATCATGACATTTTATTGTACCTTCAATTGTATAAACTCAATAAATGATGTACTTTTATGAGGTTTGAAGCTCAGAATTGGGTATAGAAGATCATGGATAGATGAAAACTATTTGGAAAGATGGATTGGGGTGTATTATAAATCATAAAATAAAAAAATACATACATTAAACCTTTTAAGTTCTCCTATAGGTCTATTTTTAAAAGGTAGTTTGAAAAGGGCTTGGCAAAAGCTAGTTTCTTAGACCATTTCATGGTTCTCATATATACACAAGGTATCAAAAGCTCAAATTTGGTATGGAGGATTTTTATAGTCTATGGAAATTTAATCACAAAATTTTGGGTGTTTTTATATGTGTTGGAGAATTTTGGAACAAATTCTCAGTTTTTAGGCTTACAGGGCTAATGGAGACCTAATTGGTGAGAGAAAATAGCAAAAGGACACTTCCACTTGGTTTTAGGTCATGAAACTTGGAATGAAGCTGTGAGGAGATATTTGGTACTCAAAAATATATTTATTTCCCTAAGATAATCTATACATTATTATACATAATGAGGTTTGCATGTTTTCAGGGCTACAAGTAATTGAGTGCTAGCGAGAGCTTTAGGTACAAAATGAAGCCTTGGAGAGAGTTTGAGGCCTCTAAATGAGATTTTTTAGGTATTATATGATATATATATATATATATATATATATATATATATATATATATATATATATATATATATATATATATATATGCCATACATGGAGATATATTTCATTTTTAATGGTGAAATAAATAATTTACACTTGTAAGCAAGGATAGGTGTACTAAGGCCAAGTGGGTTTCAAGACACCTAAGAGGTGTAATCATCATTGGAATGTTAGTTTTAAGAGTTTCATAAAAAAAGTAAATAAATATCATGAAAATATCAGTTCAAGATGAATTGGTGAAGAAAAGTTCCACTTATCACTCTCCAAGCTAATCAAAGGGGTAATTTTGAAGAAGAAAACAAAGGTGTCAATCAAGAAGGAAACTCCCAAACCACATGTAAGAGAGAAGTATCTTCAAGAAAGAACACTTTTCCTTTGATGCTTGATTCAATTATTCTCTAACCCTTTTCTTCATTTTAACTCTCATGAAACACTTGCCACTCTGTCTCTCCTACACCCTTCTCTCTTCTTCTCTCTTACTTATCTATAAATTCATAAATGATAGGATATGTATGTATCCTCTACTTGGGTATGGAGAAGCCTTACCCATTTTCAAGCCTTTGATCAATGATAAATTCTATTTTTATCTCCTCCTTTGATTGGTTTCAATTTGTGTGCATGACTACTTGATCTTGTCAAATGATTAGTGTAGCTTCCTTGGCATGATGTCCTTTTCTAGAATTCATATTTAATTTAAAAGATTATTTTAAGGTTATGTGAAGTGTCTAAGTGAAGTTTGAATATTTAGTGAGTTGTCTATTCATTAGTGTCATCATATGACCTCTTAATTAGGCTTCCTATCCCAAACATCTTTCATATTCTTCATATGAAGTGATTATGTAGAGAGGTAGATTAGGAGTAGTGTTTAATTTAGGTTATTCTCATGGTTGAAATGCACATGCAAATGGTTGGTAGTGGTTAAATGTTTTGGTTCATCACCTACATTAGAGTAAGTTTTGTTATCACATAGATTTTGTACCCATTATTTATATTATATCTTGCTTTGTAAAAATATAATTATACAATGGGATCACTTTCAAGATATAGGACCTTGGTGAATTGAGGTGAACCTCTTAATAAGGTTGATTCCTTTCACTAAATTTGATGCAACTAATAAATTACCAGTTTATGAAAATTCCACTTCTTTAGTGACCTTACTCCTAAGCTAGGGTTTTATTAGGGAAAAGAGTTTTGAGAATGAAATTTACAAAACTAAAAATGGTGATTGTACCAAATATTTTATAATGGATTTTAATGCTTCTTAAATAAACATAACATAATAGCAAGTATATTGGAGTTTGTACGAGCACAAACTCATGTAAATTGGAAATTAGAGGCAATAACTAGTATTTTTCATACAAGGGACAAGAATATTTTATTTTAATCAAAAAATATTCCACAAAGGTATAAAATTCCACAAATGAAATGTTGTGATTGAAATAAGAATTAAAACATCCAAAAATATTAAAATAACTCTACATACACAAGGATTTCTTAGATAAGAAAGGCAAATATTCAATTTATTCTCATTCTCTAGGTTACAATATGTAGAAATGTTACTCAAAATGTAAAATAATAAATCTATTAACAAAAAGATAAAATGGATTTCGCCATACTACCCATATTTATACAAAAGATCTCATAAATGAGATGTAGTTAACAATGAAATACAATGCCTAGTATAAGAACACGTAAATATAGAAACTTGATGAAAAGAGGTGTGATCTTCAATTGGTGGCATTTATGTTGTGATGAACAAGTGTTGGCAAAGCTCATGCAAGAGCTAGGTGTGATCCAAACTGATATAAGCATGGATGGAACTTAGAAAACTTCATGCAACACCTTGTTTATTAACCAGTTCAGTGGTAACTTCATCTTCATACAATGGGAGGCACCAAAGTGAAACTCAATTTTAGAATGAAAGATAAGTTACTTTTTTGCCAAACCCTAATCTATAATTTTCAAGTGAGACTTTTACATCTTTCACATCATACCACTTTGTCAAAATTGGAATTGTTTTTTTCAATATGTGCTTTTACAACTTAAGTAATTAAAAAACTTGTCAAAATGAAAAGTGTAATTTTAAAGTATACTTTTTACAACTTTCAACCTATCAAAATAGAAAGTGTAAAATACACATGGCTCTTTCTCAAAAAGAATTGTCAAAAATATAGTTGCAATTTATAAGTTATGTTTTTGCAACTTTAAAATATTTTTACAATAATGAAAATACAATATACAATAATTCTTTTGATGGAAAGTATTAATCTATTTCCAATATTTCTCACTCTTTATCATTCTCAGCCTGTAATTTTTAAACATATGCATTGAAATCCTTGAATATCTCCTAGATTCTATCTTTATCTGGGCCAAAAGAGTATATTTTGGTTATTTTTCAATCTGCTACTATATCAAAAAGTTCCCTTCTTAAAGCTATGTATGTTTGAATCTTTGTACCGATGTCATCAAACATATTATGATATTTGATTAAATGTTGGATAGAGCTCAAGGTGAAAATGGTATCCTATGTAGATTATTTTTTGATCACTTCTCTCAACTTATTATGAACTTCTTCTATTGAAAGGATCTGTTCTTGATCATTTATTGTCAACATGATAATTTATTCAAAAAATCTTCAATGTCATATATCATGTTTATGGCCTTATCATGGCCAACTTTAGCTTTATAGGTAGCATCTATAAGCATATTTATTCTAAATTGAGTTGTTTTATATAAATCCTCTTTCTCTCCATCATTTTTTAATATGTTTTATGCAAGGAGGATGTCCATGTTAATTAATTCCACAACTATAAATTTGGGATAGAAAATATTCAATCTTTTTATCTATTCCTCATATTTGTTGACCTATACTCTCAAGGTGATCCTTATTTCCATCAAAAATACATAGTGATACATCACTATATCAATGAGTTTGTTGATTTTGGATATGAGTTCTTCTAACCATTCCTTGGTGGCCCTTCCCATGCTACCAATTTATATCACCATACCAAGTTGTTAGTTATTCAACCTTGTTTTCTAGTTTGTCCTTATTGACCTTGTCCTATGAATTTTCTCAAATAGGGAGTTAATGTTAGATTGAACATCATGTTTCAACCCCCCTCATAAGACATCTAATGTGAACCTTTGATACTTGATAGTCCCCTACCATTATTTATTATTTATATTTGTCTATTTAGGGGACTAAAATCTCTACATACCTTTCCCTTGTTGAGTCACATAATATTCTTGAAAAGGTCTGAGGATTTGTCTTGGATTTCTTGCATGTATCTGAGAGACCAAAATCCAATGTATTTGGGAACACTATTTGATTGTGTTTCTTCCCCACTATTTGTGCTAACCAAATAGGTGTAGCATCCTATTATGTTGACACCATCACTTGAGAATCTACAGTTAAAAATGTTGCACTGGTGGGCAGAGTGACAAGTGTTGTATACTATACTGATATTGTTGTTGATTGATCAGTAAATCTCTATGTAATTTCTTCTCCATCTGTGGGTTGAAGATACACATTTGCATCCATGAATTATTCATTCTCTATTTATCCTATAGGGGTGGGGGTTACTATAAAATTGGAATAGGTAGGGGTAATGTAAATGGAACTATATACTGGGGGTGTGGGAGATGGAAGTGATATAAATGGGGAAGTAGACACAAAGAGTTGGAATTTAGGAACTAGTGGAAGTGTGGATTCCAAAGCCTTAAATGAGTTAATTGAAGTGGTATGGACACTCAAGGGTGGTAAAATGGGAAAGATGAAGGGGGATGAAGATGAAGTAGTAAGCTATCCTAGCATTTGGGATGGCTAGTAGAATTGAAGTCAAAATGACTAAATCTTTGGCAAGATACTGTTGTGTAGTATTAGTGATTAACGGGGATGGAATGAAAGGGATTGTAAATGAAATGGAAGTAATTATTGAAAGATGGAGTGAAATTTTGGGAGAAGGAAGTGGAAGGGAAACTTGAGTATCAAATTAAGGGGAGACCTAAGTGTCCAATTGACTTGATTGTACTATTGGCAATGGACTTATTATCATGGGTAAATTGATGGGAATGGAGGGTGGAGTTACTTAAGGTGGAGGAAGAGTGGAGATAGGAGAAGGAGGTTTTGGAGATGTGAGAACAACAAAAATAGTTGGGGGATGTATCATAGAGATGGGAATTATGACTATTACTGATATGGGAGGTGAAGTTGTGGTTGCTTCAACTGCAGCTATATATTTAGAAGAAATGATGATCAATTAATATGTTGTTTCTCCCTCTTTTCTTGATTGCCCCTTCTTGGCCTTTAATTTATTCTTTATTTTATGGGAGATAACTAACCTATCTAGTTGTTTTACTGTTACACCATTAGAACCCTCTACTAATAGTGGAACTCCTTGATCCTTGAGTTTCAATAGTTTCTCTGGGATACTTATTATCTCCTTGGTCACTTGAACCCCTTTAATCTTGATTTAGTTTATTGTTTTATTGACCACATGGGAATTTATATCTATTAGAGAGAAATATTTAGGAATATACCACCTTTCTATTGAAAGGGTTGTAAGTATATCTTACTATCATAGTAGACCTTGTCTACTAGGTACTCATCATCCACCAAGTCCTTAGAGACTAGTGCTAAATCAAAAGCTTTGACTTGATCCAAGGAAATTATCAATCAGTCCCTTAATATGACTTCCTCTTCATCATTTAAATCTTATCAGTAATCTTCAAATTAGGGGACATGGGAATATGTGGTGATTCCCAGTGTGCTAGTGATGATGTCATGAACATCATAAAAGGGTCTTTCCTCTAAATGCCTCATGATCATTTGCATCATTTATACTTATGTGCATTGGGATTTAGCTATGGTGAGGCATGTGTATCTACCTATACTATTAGGGAAATGATTTCCAAACTTTTGTTTTTTGGATAATAACTTGTGACTTTCCACAAGTTACCTCACTAGCTCCATCAATGCCCATTTATCACTCACATATCTTGGAAGGGTATAAGGGCAGCCACTGAATCCACATACTTTGATATAGGAGTAGGTGGGGAACTAGATGAAATAAGAACCCCACTGGGTGATCTCTATAGTGGCTTCATCAAAGAATCTCTTTCTCTCAAGTTTATTGTCAAATAATATTTTAATGCATTAGATGAATGCATCGTTCACTCTTCTAAAGTGTTGTCTACTTTCCTCAAGAGTGAGATCAAGGTAATAGTTAAACACTTTATTTGACTCACTTGCCAATATATATACTAGGTAAGAGGTCATATATAATTTTCCTATGGTTTGCACCTCCATCAACTACTTGTGGAGGGATTCATTGATAAGTTATGATCAATAGATGTATTTTATATTATCATGGATAACCCATATCTACTAATACATCCAATATTGGAAGATCTTTGCATCAAGATAACTAGTAATCCTATGCAATAATATAATTACATCTCTTACCTCATCCTTGAAATTAGTCATTACCAATGTCTTAGTTAATTTGGTGGATGTAGCCTTAGAAATCCTTGGTCACTAGTTGTTCATCACTACAACATCTAATCTTGTTGTCTTGTAATAATTTTTTGTATGATTCTAGAGTTATATCTAGATAACTCTCAAATTTTGATATTAAAAATATGGAATCAATGAAATTTGGGTCCATTTTTATAATCCTTTACTCTTTATCATTCATCACCTCTCTCTCTTATCAACATCATAATGTTGTGCTAGCATGAGTACCAACTCAAGTATTTTCACATTCAAGGGGAAAGCTATTACTTTAGGTAGTCTAGAGTCATAAATGCTCTAGATCCAATTGTTCTTGAATTTTATGTTGATCCTGGTCTAGAAGTCACCTAGGTCAATGTGACCTAGGTTTGTGTCTATAATCTCAATTGTGTTTGATTCCAAACTGAAAGTGACACTAGGTCCTTTAGATTTGAACTTCAACTATTTCCCAGACATGGATTTTGGAGACACTACTGAGGGAAAACCAACTATAGTTTTGGTAGGATTTAAAGGTGCTAGAAGTAGGTGGAAACTCTGGTGGAACTTGGATTTGTTCTATGTAGGTGAAATATCCACAGGAAAGTGTAGTTGTAAAAGCAAGTTGAAATCTTTGATAGAGATTGGAGGTGCAAATTCTAGGTAAGAAGTTAGATGGAACTTGGAATTATTTTGAGAAATAGGAATGTCTAGGGGGTTATATGTTGTAGTTTATAGGTTGAAATCCCACGGATATGGGAGGTGTAAATTAAAGGTGGAAACTCCATTGATCTTGGAGTTTTTTGAAGCAATGGAAAAATCTGTAGAACTTAGAGGTGCAAATTTTAGGTCAAAAGTCTACAGGGACTAGGGAGAGATCAAATAAGGAATATTTTTGGCTAGTTTTAGAGGATTTACTAGGAATATTTACTAGTTTGAAAATGCAATCCCTAGATTTCCACTATGAAACTTGGGGAAAAACCCTAGGATCTCAACTACTTTGAAATGCATGGGAATTTTAGAAAATCACAATACTATGAAAACAACCCTAAACTAGATGATGCCTAAGCAAAACAATGAAACCCTAGAATTTTCAATTGAAACTTTAACAGCATTTGAAGGAATAGAAATAACTCAAATAATCTCAAATTTTAGGAAAGATGGATTTAAAAAATACAAGGAGGATTTCTAAGGAACATCATGCAGTTTGTCAATGGTAGCATGGTATTTACTTGCAAGCATAGTGCATGGATCGAGGTCATGATTTTTAAGGTTAAAGGCATGGCATGGATTGAGGTCACTGTCAGAGATCCAAACTCAAAATAACAATTTAACAATGACTTTAATCAAACTTTGATCTCATTTATATAGACCCCCTATAATAAATGATTCAATTGTGGTGGTTGGTGGAACTTCAAAGTTTTCAAGCAATCTTAAAAATTACACATTGACCTTTGAATTTCACACACAAGGATAGGTTAACCATTTGAAATAGGAAGGTATAACTTGGAAAACAATTTGTAATTTTGAAAATTCCAAATTTCTCTTAGAGTTTTGGATTTCACAAGTAAAGCCTAGATTGTAATTTACAATTTTGCAAAATTACAAATTGCTCTCCAAGTTTTGAAGTCTAGTTGGAGTGTTATGTAAGAAATGAAAATATTCTTAAAATTTTAAATTATACAAACTAAAAATTGCATTTTGAGTTCTAGTTTCCATGGGGTACTTGATTTGTGAGAAGTGGAACTTTGCTTGTAATTTGAAATTTTACAAATTGTAAATTGCAAACAGGTTTTTTATTTCCACTAGCTAGTGTTTTCTGGGAAGCAAAGGTCTAGCTATAATTTACAATTTTCCAAATTGTAAATTGAAATTAGATATTTGATTTCCACCAACTTAGTGTATTGTAAGATCCAGAGTTTGGGAATCAATTTATAATTTTTCAAATTGAAAATTGTAGTCCAATCTTTGGATTCTACAAGCTTAAGAAAATAGGTGTTTTGGGTCAATTCAAGGCATTTTTCCAAAAAATTAAGGGGACTCTCTTAGGGTACTTGCTATTTTGATAGTTTTTGGGATAAAAATATCAACATTTTTGGTGACCTCTATGGGATGATTACCTAATAATAAGTTTATTTCTAGTAGCCTTCTAGTTCATTAAGCATGGAGTCATTTTAAGCTTAACACACTTAAGTGGTGAAGAACAAAATTGGGATTTTCCTAAACAAGAACAAAATAGGGAAAAATAGAACAAACTAAGAAAATACAAACTCCTAATGAGTTGACTTGTGTGCAATCACTTATTTTAGAAAACATAACTAACCCTATTATATACATAATTTTATTATTTTAGATTGAATTCCAACCTAAAAGAAAGTTTTGAGGTATATCCCATTGACTGGGATAGGTAGTTCTTATCTATTGAGATTGGATAGCTGGAATGCATTAGCTCCTTTTCACTAAGTTATAATGTATGGACCTCTCTAAATTGCATCAAACTTGGTATGTTTTCCTGGTTTAGTTTTGTCTACATCCAATTTGAGAACCATGTCTCATGCATTGAATCTCATATCATATGATTTTTATCAAAATTCCTCTTTGTTTGAGCCTGATTTGATTCTAGGACTTTCATTGATTAGTTCCCTATTTCTTCTAGTTCCATGAGTTTAGCCAATCTTACTATCATTTCATTATTTTCAATTAAATCTAATTGGTGATTGAGCTCTAGAGATGGTAAATCAATTGATAGTGGGGCTTGGGATTCCTTCCCATATATCAACATGAATGGGGAGTTTCTAATGGCTCTCTTAGGGGTGATCCTATCAGCCCATAGTGATGGTTTAAACTTTTTTTGCCATGTCCTTTGGTTATCCTCCATTATTTCTTTAATGTTTTTTATGCGGTTCTTATTGGTAGACTTGTCCAAACCATTTCCCTATAGGTAATAATTGGAAGTAGTACTTAGGTACACATTATGATTTATAGCCCATTCACTCACTTGAGCTCCCATAAAATCTTTGGCATTATCTAAGATAATGGTGTGAGGAACATGAACCTTGAGACTATGCCATCCATGAATTCCAGGATAGATGCAACTACTTTAGTGCATTTGTAAAATAGTCTATTTTTGTGATGACCCATTTATGACATGTACTCGATGGTGGATTGATCATACTAATGAAATCTAATCCCCATTGAGAAAATGGTTGGTCTACTTGAATTGGTTTGAGAGGGGAGGCTACTAATCTTTGCTTTCCTATGAATTAAGCACACTTATCATAGTTTCTTACCTACTGGTGTGCATCTTTGAATAATTCAAGCCAATAATAGCCCCTTCTCATTATTTTGATGGCCATGGTTCTTGCAAAGAAATGTCCTCCTAATGGGACATCATGTTTTTCTTTGAGCATCTTGAGGACTTGATTGTGCTCGATAGATATTAGCATGACTCCATTCATATCTTTTATAAATAATATTCCATAAATAAAAACATAAGGAATGGATTGGAGTCTAAAATACCTTTTCTTGGACTGCTAAAAGTTATACGGGTACTCACCAATATATAATAAAAAGGTCATATCATAGATCCATCTATTGAAATGAGGTGGATCAATTAGTTGAGATTCACTTTGAGCATATAATATTTCAGAGGCTGCTTCAGTAGTCTTGATATCAAAATCTAGTTATTCGCATAATCCCTTCCCTCTTACAAGCTTTGTGATTTTGATGTCCATGTCATGTTCCATGACTTTTGTGATTCATCCTGCTCTTTTTTCATTTATCTCCTAGCTCAGCAGGAACTCTTTGGCACTTTGGTGACTAACCATCAAATGAATTTTATTGTTAGAGAGAATATGCCTAAACTTTTTGAGAGATTTAATCACAATATATACTTGCTTCTCCATGAAACTATATTTTTATTTATAGTCTTTCAAAGATTGAATAAAGAAAGATATTGGATATTCCAATTATTCTTTAGTCTATTGTGTTAGGATAGATGAGATGCTTCTTTCCCCTCCAAAATCATAGATAATGAAATATTTCTCATAGTTGGGGTTAACTAGGGTAGGATCCTGAGAAATAGCTTGCTTGATGGCTTCAAAGTTGTCTTTTCCCTCTTGTGTCCAGTTAAAAATGATACCCTTCTTGAGCATTGTACTAAGGGGTTTGACCATAAAGGTAAAATTTGGAACAAATAATATTACAAAGTTGATTTTTCAAAGAAAACTCTATAATCCTTTCTTATGGCTTGGTAGTGCTAATGCAGATATAGAACTAATTATCTCTAGGTCTATTGAAAGACCCTCTTTTGAAATAATGTGTCTTAGTAGTTTCCCTTCATGAATTATGAAAACACACTTCTTTAGATTGAGGGAAACCCCAAATTCTCTACACCATTCAAAAAAAATCCTAAGGTGATCTAGGTGTGCATCAACATGTTTTGAGTAAATAGTGATATGATCTAGATATACCAGGATCATCTCATTTATCAAACCTATAAAATCCATATCCATGGCTCTCTAAAATGTTACACAAGAATTAATAAGACAAAATGTCATATTTTCTATGCATACATACCCTATTTTTTAGTGAAAGTAGTCTTGAACTGGTCTAATTATTGCACCAAGATTTGGTTATAGCTTGAATAACTGTCTAAAAGAGAAAACCTTTCAAATCCTAATATTATTTGTACAATTTGCTCCATGGGTGGAAGGGTATAATGATCCTTTAGAGATGCTTTGTTTAGATCCCTAAAATATACACAAATCCTAATTTCACCATTCTTCTTTCTTATAGGGATCAAATTAGCCACCCAAAATGAGTGCTTGATAGGGAAAATGTTGTTAGCAAAATATCAGTTTGGATAACTCACTCTTCATCAAGGGTTATATTTTTCTATTAATAATTCTCTACTTATATGTAAGAGGATTGGTATTTGGATCAATTTCTATTATATGTTGGGTTAAGCTAGGGTCAAACCCCAATTAGATCATGATAACTCCTTGCAAAGTTATCATAAAATTCTTGACATAACTCAATAAAATCTTATTTTTAGAATCATTTCATACCTTTCCTATCTTCAGTTATTTCCTTTTTAAAATGACCACTGGCTCATAGTCCACTACATTTATAGTGATGTTCTTTTTTCCTTTCAGTTGATCATCCAAATTGAAGATGTTTTCTAGAGTAACAATACCCATAGGAAGTTTGCTTGTCTTTAACTAGATGATTTGATCCCCATATTGATCCTAGAGTCTTGACTAGTTCCTATCAAAGAATTCATCTTCTTCTCTCAAAAATTTTACAATTTGTTGGTCACTATCAAAGACTTGCCAATCGGTTACATTATCAAGAAAATATGGCCTTACTATCAACCTTACATGTTGGCTATTTTTATTCTTTATTTATTCAAGTAGGTTATATTGGGAACCTACCAAGGCCATTCAATCAACATCTTTATTATGTGCTCTTGGTACTACTTGAATATTCTAAGTGGTAAAGTATTTTAAGATGTCCCAAACCCTATGTTTATAATATCTTAGAAAATGATTCTTAGTTGTGCTTATGGATCTCACTTGTGAGCAACCAATTCACTATCACCAAATATTTTTTAAGATTTTATTCCTCTCCTTGGTCAATTATAAACCTCAAATCAAAGCTTCATATTCATCTATATTGTTTGTGTAGTTGAATTGAAGTCTGAAAGAATAGAAATATCTCTCCTTTTGTGGAGAGATAAAGATAATACATGCACCTACACCATTCTTGCTTCTCAAACCATTGAATTAAAATTTCCACATTCTTTGAAGATCTTCAATTGGTTTTACTAGGTTCAAAATAATTACATCATTTTCATGGATGTAATATGTACCCAATCCTATTTCTTATACATGGTCATAAGAATCAAATTGGAGGGTTGATCTCCATTCATCTAGATGAGTGTTTGGAATCTCTTCTATAGGTGTTGTAACTTCATGAGCATCTTACTCCTTCTGGTCCTATAGTGTGTAGTTCATGTCTATAAGGATAGGATTATATGGCTTAATATGGTGTTTTATGATTGGCCCAACTCTTATTATTACTCTAGTTCCATATAAACATGTGATATTAATCCTTAGATAGATATCCTCCCATTTTTGTAGTAAAATATCATGAAAGACAAATGTCAAAATAAGGAGGAAGATCTATAACTAAGATATTTTGAGAAATTGACAAGCTAAGACAAGCATGAATAGTGATATTTAACCCTTTTATTATTCCTACAATTTGAACATCAATCCCATCCAATTGAACCACATCTTTATTGACAAGTGTATACTTTATACCAAGGGAATCATCTATTTTCTTGATCATAAAAGAACTACTAGCCCCTAAATCTACCATGTGATTATGAACTAGATGCTTCCCTACTTGAGTGAAAGATAGAAAGGGGGAGGCTTACCCATTTTTCTCATTTGAGTGTTAATTTTTTTTGACATAAATTAATTACAATAGTAAGTCCCTTGGCTAGAACCTTGTCCATTATTTGGAAGTTTTTCAAAGCTTCTTGTAGTCAATTTATTTGCACTAGAATAGATATTAATTCCCACATAGTGGCATTCAAATTGGTCTTATTCATTTGCTCGATAATTCTAAAAGGAATATTACCAGCCTTCACTAGTGCCTTTACAATAACTATGTCTTATTTCACGAGATTCAGAGTTGGTACTTTTGCTTTGGGTTAGCCCATGGGCACAAAGGGTTGTCTTTATACTATGTTGCTCTTTGTCAGTTATTGTGCAACTTTGGAAATTGTAGCTTTTTCCACCCTGGGTTTTGATCACTTTCTATTTCTCTTTTCTTTGAATGTGTATAGGTTGCCATCAAACCTCCACTATTGAACAATGCCTCCCTATGATTTACACCACAAAATTCATGTTCCTACCAATTTAAAAGAGTATCCTCACCTTGAGTAGGTTCTTATGTATCTACTTATTGGGAAGTGGCTTCTTATTTCTATCTTTACGTATTTGATATGCCTTGTACCATCAAGGATTGACTAATAAAACCATTTACATAGGTATTCTATTTATGTAGCTGAGAACAAGGATAAAACCACTCATACTCTTTAGCTTGGTTGTTATGAATAGGTAAAATAGCTTTGGAAGCACCTGGTGGAAGTAGACAATGGATGTTTGGAGGTTTTCATTGCATATTTTGACTTTTTGGTTATGAATTACCTTGGTATGGCTGCTTATTGGATTAGTTTGTTGGGTTAACCTATTGATAAGGCTTGTAGTTATGGGGTTGCTAGCTCTTCATTGCTACTAACTCATTGCCAAAACTCTTGAGTAATGACTTAAACTCGTATAAATCATTTGTAAGAGTAGGAGTTAAAGATGGTGCTTTGCTCGTGATGATAATTGGAGCAATTGTAGGTGGTGTAGGAGGTATTTCTAGAAATAGAGGCATTGATAGTCTTGGGGTAAATTTTCCTATCTAAATTGAAAAAAATCTACCCTTATTGTAATTTCATAGGCATTAAGAAGTGTGGTTCCATCCATTGACTAAATCATAACTATTTTCACTATTCAAGGCTCTTAAGTAATATATGAAAGCATTATTCTGAGTTTTATTGACCAATAGTATAATTCTATTCTATGTCTTTTGAAAATGGAAATTTAAGTCAGTCACGTGATCATGAGGAGCCCTTTGAATAGTAGTTAATTATTCAACCAGGGAAAGGTGGTCACTCTTGTATTCAAATTAAGTACATAGTGTAGTGCCTAGGTCATTCCAAATATGGATAGAATTAGGAGTAAGATCTATGTACCATTCTAAGGCTTTACCTTTGAAAAAAGATACTAGGATCCTAATTCCAACAATATCTTGTACCACGTTATGGACTAAACAAAGATTAGCAATATCTTGTATGTGTTATAAGGAGTGGTGGAAGTTTCACTAATAAAACAAATAAGGATTTTTAAAGTTGAGGTAGGTATATCATCATACCGGGCCAACTAGAGTAGGTTGCCTCCATTAAAAGATATGAAATTTAAATTTCTAGCCATTATGGGAGGTATAAAACTGATGGGGTTACTTGAAGGAGATGAAAATAAAATTTTAAGATATACTCTAGCGAAAGGTACAACTAATTTTGATCTCTTTTTAGATGTAAATGATAATTCAAAAAAATTAGCTCTCTTAACTTTAGTAGATGATCTTGTTTGTTTGTTTGGCATACATAAATCTTGAAATTTTTAGATCCATAAGCTAGTGGAGTCACTTGGTGGTTTTTAAATTGGTACAAGGATCATACTATGCTCACTAGGAATATTACCAAACTCATTTTGTAAGTTTTGGGTTTTACCAGGCATGCCAAAAACTATAATCACATAGATTTTTCACCCATTGTTGATGTTGTAGCTCACTGTGCAAAAATTTAATGATACAATGAGATCACCTCCAAGTTATATGACCTTGGTGAATTTAGGTGAACCTACGAAGAAGGTCAGATTCCTTTCACTAAATTTGGTGTAACTGATAAATTACCAATTTATAAATTTTTTACTTCTTTAGTGATCTTGCTCCTAAACTAGGGTTTGACTAGGGTAAAGAGTTTTAAGAATGAAATTTTTAAAATGAAAATGGTGATTGAACCAAATATTTTATAGTGGATTTTAATGCTTGCATGAATAAACACAATAGAATAGGAAGTAGATTGAAATTTTTAGGAGCACAAACTCATGCAAATGGGAAATTAGAGGCAATAACTAGTATTTTTCATATAAGGGACAAGATTCCTTTATTTTAATCAAATAATATTCCAAAAGAGTATACAATGCCACAAATGAATTTTTTTGACTGAAATAAGAATTAAAAAATCCACAAATATTCAAATAACTTTTCATACACATGGATTTCTAAAACAAGAAAGGCAAATATTCGATTTATTCTCATTCTCCAGGTTACAACATGTAGAAAAGTTCCTCAAAATACAAAATAATAAATATAGAAACAAAAATATAAAATTGGACACACCATACTACCCATATTTATATAAAACATATCATAAATGAGATGTAGTTAACAATGAAATCCAATCCCTACTAGAAAAACATGCAAATCTATAAAATTGATGAAAAGAGGCATGATCTTTAGCTGGTAACATCCATGGTGTGATGAGCAAGTGTTGAAAAATCTCATGCAAAATCTTGGCATGATCCAATACAGTAGAAGCATGGAAGAAAATTATAAAACTTCATGCAATGCCTTCTTTCTTCTCCAGTTCAGCTGTAACTTCATCTTCATGCAATGGGAGGTGCCAAAGTGAAACTCAATTTTAGAACAAAAGATAACTTTAAGATAAGTTAGTTTTTTGCAAAACCCTAATCTATAATTTTCAAGTGAGACTTTTACAACTTTCAAGTCATACCACTTTGTCCAAACTAGAATTGCATTCTTCAATAAGTGCTTTTACAACTTAAGTAATTAAAAAACTTGTCAAAATGAAAAGTTTAATTTGTATGTCTAATTTTTACAACTTTCAACCTATCAAAATAGAAAGTGTAAAATACACATGGCTATTTCTCAAAAAGAGTTATCAAAAAGATAGTTACAATTTACAAGTTATGTTTTTTCCAAATTTACAATTTTTTTATAATAATGAAAATACAATATATAAGAATGATTTTGATGGAAAAAAGTAATCTATTTTCAACACTTCTTCTGACTCTTTATCCTTCTTGGCCTATAATTTTTGAACATATGCATCAAAAGCCTTGAAGATTTTTAGGTTGTGGAGATAAAAGCTTCACTGATGTAGACATGGAGGAGGTTGCAGGAGAGTTGCTGAGTGTCAGAAGTCTTTGGCGTTGGTCTGGCCAACCGACATCGGCAGGTAGGAGACAGGAAGCAACCGACATCGGTCATGGATCGGCCGGTGTCGGTGACCCCCAGGCAGACAGGGACCGACGTCGATCGCCTGTGTGGTTCGACTGTGAGCTTATTATGGACAGTTAGCTAACGAACCAAGTGTTTGCATGATTAGATCTATTTTTAGACTGAGAGCTACGGATCTAATTATTGTAATTAGATGTCTAATCATTGTTTGGATGAGATATATATAATAGACTCATGGTTGTATTGGAAAGGTGTTCTAGTTTGAGTTGAGCAAAGTTTGCTCCTTCTATGTGTGAGGTGAGCAAGGGTGTTCCTCCTAGTTCCACAGTAGTACCTAGGTGGGTGCTGGTTTTTGGAGAGTCAGTAGGATTCTTCAGGTGTGTAGGATCTTGGTCACAGGTGCATGGCCTATATAGGAGATCTACATGGTAAGTAAGATCGTTGATCTGCAGGTGTATGTGTGTGCAAGGTCAAGGTTCACAGGTGTGCAGAACCAGGTTGATTTGCAGGTGTGCAAGATCAGATAGGACAGCAACACAACAGGGAGCAGAATCAGGCAGGATCTACTTGGAGTACAGGTGTGTACTCAGATAGAGAAAAGAGGAAGGCAAGGGAGTTCCTTCCATAAGTATGGTCTGTTGAATTGCAGGTTGTTGCAGGTTCATGGGAGATCTACTTGAAGTACCTTGAGTACTTGTGGAGTATGTGGAGTACTTGTGGAGTGCGTGGAGCACTTGTGGTGTGCATGGAGCACGGGAGGTGAACACCAACTCTGTATTTGAGTTGGGTGTTGGGACCTGAGAGGGAGAGCTTTGGGGAGAAGATTTACTGTTCACTTGAGATGTGGGAAACCTCTGTAAGGTGGTGGAGAAGAAGTGGGATCTTCTTTATTGTATTCTTTTCTGTAAAGTGTTAATACAAGTTGTGTATTGTCTCTCATATCATGTGTTATTTTGAATTCTAGTTACTTGGTGAATCTGGTTAATTTCCGCATATTAAGTTGCTTGGTTTGGTAATCATATTGTGCTCTTTTGTTGGAGCAAGATCCTGACAAGTGGTATCAGAGCTTTTGGTTGGGATACTAACAGATTGGTTTAGATCTGGGTAGTGTGTTTTGATTATAGGTCACTCTCAGGGGTTTTTGATTGAGTGGGAGTAGAGCAATGGCAGATGAAAGTAAGCTAAGAATGGAAGAGTTGAAAAGCACAGATGGTCTCTTAAGGTCCTATGGAAAGAAAGAGCAGGTAAAAGAATATTGTTGGTTGGTAGCAGATCAGCATGAAGAAACTGAAGAAGTAGATGTAGCAGGTGTTGTTGCACAGGATGCTCTGGGAGGTTTCTTGGATAAATTTGAATCTTGGATAAAATATTCAGTTGCCTCTTTCCATGCAGCCCCAGGTAGAGGAGCTGGTGAGCCTTGCCAAAGAATTGGCAAAGGGGAAGTGAAGATAAAATTGTAAGTGGCCAACACACAGGTGTTGATGAAGGTCATGCAGGTCCCAGGTTTGGAGATATGGCTAATTTCTTTAGAAAGATTGGGTGATGAGAGATGCACAAGAACTCTCACAGCGGATGCACTTGAATTAGCTGGTGGTAAGAAAATAGGTACTCTTTATCTACTTGTTTATATTAATGATTCTTCTTCTATTGCAGAGACGTGGCTTTGTAGGCTTGGTCACATGAGCAGGAAGGAGATGCATGTTCTTAAGCGAAAGACAGATATATTTGACAGGCTTAAGAACTGGAAAGCCTTGGTGTACTTGGAGGAGATGGCAGACAGAGACCAGTGGATAAGGCTGGATACTTTTGATCAGGGTAGTTTGGACATGGGTTTTGATTCAAAGGAACTCGTGGGTAAAAAGTCATCACTCACAGGTGAACACAGTTACCGATGTCAGTCAGGAGGAACCGGCATCGAACAGACAGGTGCCAATGTCGATCATGTGCAGACCGAAGCTGGTGATGTCGAGCAGGGTAAGACCAATGTCGGTCAGGGGGACCAACATCGGCAGTATGTAAGACCAATGTCAGTCAGGAGGACTGACGTCGGTAGCAGGGACACCGATGTCGGCAGGGTCGGTAGTCAGGGATAGACGCATGGGAACCGACGTCGGTCGGATGCAGAATGTGGAGTGACCGAGGTCGGTCACTGTAACGGATTTTGGGTGGACAACACGCTGTCATGGAGTCTCAAACACCCATACGGAGGACTGAAGATGTAAGTAGGCCCTCAGATTTGTTGTTCCTCTTCTTTATACATGTTGCTGATTGTAGAGCAGGAAGGATCCAGGAAACAGGTGTGAGCTTGGCATGGATGAGGATGTGATTCCTTGGAGGAGAACCAAATAGGCATTTTTGGTAGGATTGCCAGCGGTGAGAAAGCACAGAGACGAATGGATACCTTAGTTGAAGAATAGAGAGAATGGATACGTGAGACGGAAGACCAGGTCATATGGTCTTGAGGAGCTGCAGGATAGTGGGACAGGACTGACAGGTGGTACCAGGTGGATGACAAAGCAGGGCTTTAGTCAATGTCAGTATAACCATTGTGTTTGTCTTATCAGGTGGATGATGGTCGCAACATTATCCTATTGTTGTATGTGGAGGATGAACTTGGTACAGGTTCAGACATACAAGGTTTTGCTGAGCTAAGGGTAAGGTTAGTTCAGTGGCATGTCATGAGGAGTTTGGAGCAGCAAAATTTTTTGACATGGGAGACATGGAGATCACAGGTTAATTTTGTCTCGAGTGGGAGCTGATGTGAATCAGGTGTTGGTGAGGTTCAGGATGCAGAGTTGGAGCACACTAAGGGTTAGACAGGTACAGTGTCCAAAATCACATGAGGTCTGGTATAGACCTGAGTATTCCCATGCAATGGGAGCTGTCAGAGAGTTAGGAGCCAATTCGGGGAAGTGGGTTCTCAAGTACTTGAGAGGGACCAGCAGCAGGGATTCATGTTATGCAGGGTCAGGACTTCACTACATGTGTTTGTAGGTTCGGATGTGGTAGGGTACTCAGATGACAGGAGGTACATCACAGGTTGTGTGGTGGGTTGTCTTCAGGATTGAGCTTGAAGAGGGATACAAACCAGGAAATAGATTAGACAGAGTACAGGTACAGGTACAATGTAGCTGTTTATCTCTAAGTGGGAGATTGTTAGGTTGTGGAGCTAAAAGCTTCACTATTGCAGACATGGAGGAGGTTGCAGGAGAGTTGTTGAGTGTCAGAAGTCTTTGGCATTGGTCTGGCCAACCGACGTCGGCAGGTAGGAGATAGGAAGCAATCAACGTCGGTCATGGATCGGCCGACGTCGGCGACCCCCAGGTAGACAGGGACCAACGTCGGTCGCCTGTGTGGTTTGACTGCGAGCTTATTACGGATATTTAGCTAACGAACCAAGTGTTTGCATGATTAGATCTATTTTTAGACTGAGAGCTGTGGATCTAATTATTGTAATTAGATGTCTAATCATTGTTTGGATGAGATCTATATAATAGACTCATGGTTGTATTGGAAAGGTGTTTTATTTTGAGTTGAGCAAAGTTTGCTCCTTTTGTGTGTGAGGTGAGCAAGGGTGTTCCTCCTAGTTCCACAGCAATACCTAGGTGGGTGCTGGTTTTTGGAAAGTCAGTAGGATTCTTCAGGTGTGTAGGATCTTGGTCACAGGTGCATGGCCTATATAGGAGATCTACATGGTAAGTAAGATCGTTGATCTGCAGGTATATGTGTGTGCAAGGTCAAGGTTCACAGGTGTGCAGAACCAGGTTGATTTGCAGGTGTGCAAGATCAGATAGGATAGCAACACAATAGGGAGCAGAATCAGGCAGGATCTACTTGGAGTACAGGTGTGTACTTGGATAGAGCAAAGAGGAAGGCAAGGGAGTTCCTTCCATAAGTATGGTCTATTGAATTGCAGGTTGTTACAGGTTCATGGGAGATCTACTTGAAGTACTTTGAGTATTTGTGGAGTACGTGGAGACTTGTGGAGTGCGTGGAGCACTTGTGGTGTGCGTGGAGCACGGGAGGTGAACACCAACTCTGTATTTGAGTTGGGTGTTGGGACCTGAGAGGGAGAGCTTTGGGGAGAAGATTTACTATTCACTTGAGGAGTGGGAAACCTCTGTAAGGTGGTGGAGAAGAAGTGGGATCTTCTTTATTGTATTATTTTTTGTAAAGTGTTAATACAAGTTGTGTATTGTCTCTCATATCATGTGTTATTCTGAATTCTAGTTACTTGGTGAATCTGGTTAATTTCCGCATATTAAGTTGCTTGGTTTGGTAATCATATTGTGCTCTTTTGGTGGAGCAAGATCCTGACAAAGATCTCCTAGATTTTGTCTTCATCTAGGCCAAAAGAGTAGAGGTTGGTTATTTCACAATCTACTACTATATCAAAAAGTTCCCTTATTAAAAATCTAAATGAATCTTCATACCCATATGATATAATGCATTATGATATTTGATGAAATGGTGGATAGATCTCAAGGTGAAAATTGTATCCATGAAGAATCTTTTTTGATCACTTCTTTGAAATTATTTTGAAATTCATCTACTAAAAGGATCTATTCTTAATAATCTTTTGGTTGACATGACAATTTATTCAAAAAATCTTCAATGTCATATAGCATGTTGGTGGCCTTATCATGGGAAAATTTAGCATTATGAACAACATCTATAAGCATCTTTATTCTGAATTGAGATGCTTTATCTAAGTCTTCTTTCTTTCCATCATTTTTTATTATGTTTTTTGCAAGGATGTCCATGTCAATCGATTCCACAACTATCAATTTTGGATAGAAAAGATTCTATCTTTCTATCTTTCCCTCTTATTTGTTGACCTATTTTCTCAGGGTGATATTTCTTTCCCTCAAAACTACAAAGTGATATATCCATGAATTTTTTGCCTTTGGATATGAATTCTTTTTCCCATTCATTGGTGTCCCTTCCCATGCTACCAATTTATATCACTACATCAAGTGTTGCCTAATATATGATCTAGGTGATGGGCTATGTTGGTTTGGTTATGCCAATTACACAATGCGCTCAATGAATTTATTCAATGTAGTCATTAGTTGTTCAACCTTGTTTTTTAATTCATCTTTAGTGACCTTGTCACTATCCATTTTTTCAAAGAGGGAGTTAATATTGGACTTAATGTCATGTATCAACCCCTCCCTTATAGGATGTCCAATGTGAAACTTTGATACCTGATAGTCTTCCACCATTAGATCTTATTTTTGTTTATCTAGTGGGGGGAATGTAATATCTACATACCTTTCCCCTACTGAGTCACATAATATCCTTGAAAAGGTCTAGGGAGTTATCTTGGATTTCTTGCATGTATCTAAGAGACCAAAATCCAATGTACTTAATGACACCATTTGATTACATTTTTTTCCCATTGTTTATGCTAACAAACTAGGTGTATCATCCTATTGTTCTAAAACTATCACTTGAGAATCTCTAGTTGAAGATGTTATACTAGTGGGCATGGTGACAAGTGTCATATCATGTATTGATATTGTTTTTGATTGATCAGTAGATGTATGTGCAATTTATTTTCCATTTATGGGCTGAAGGTCCACATGTACATCTAGGACTTGATCCTTATCTATCTCTCTTGTAGGGGTAGGGGTTACCATGGAAGTGAAATAGGTAGGGTCAATAGAAATGGATGTGTCTACTAGGGGTGTCGGAGATGGAAGTGATATCAATGTGGAAGTACACACATAGAGTTATAATTTAGAAACTAGTGGAAGTTTGGAGTCCAAATCCTTAAATGAGTCAATTAAAATGGTAGGGACACTCAAAGGTGGTAAATTGTGAAAGATTAAAGGGGATGAAGATGAAGCACTAGTTATCCCAAGAGTTGGGATGATGAGTATAATTGAATTTAAAATGACTGAACCCATGGAAAGATATTGTTGTGTAGTATTGGTGATTAAAAAGGATGGAATAGAAGGGATTGTAAATTAAATGGAAGGAATTATGGAAGGAGGTAGTGAAATTATGGGATAAGGAAGTGGAATGGAAACTTGAGTATACAATGAAGGGGAGATTTGAGTGTCTAATTGACTTGATTGCATTGTTTGTAATGGACTTATTGTCATGGGTAAACTAATGGGAATGGAGGGTAGAGTTACTTGAGGTGGAGGAGGAGTGGAAATAAGAAGAGGAGATGTTGAATCTACATGAATAATAAAAATAGTTGGGGGATCTCTCATAGAGATGAGAGTTGCGACTATTACTAAGATGCAGGTTGAAGTTATTACTTCAACTACAACTGTATCTTTAGAATAAATGATGATCAATTGATCTATTATTTCTCCCTCTTTGTTTGATTTACCCTTCTTGGCATTTTATTTCTTCTTCTTTTTATGGGAGATCATTGGCCTGTCTATTTTCTCTATTGTTTCACCATTGGAACCCTCCTTGTTCCTTGAGTTTCAATAGTTTCTCTATGATACTTACTATCTCCTTGGTCACTTAGACCCATTTACTCTTGAGTTAGTTGATTTTTTTATTGACCACGTGGGAAGTTCTATCTATTAGAGATAAAGATTTAGGAATAGACCACCTTACTGTTGGAAGGGGTTATAAGTATATCCTACTATCATAGTAGACCTTGTCTATTGAGGACTCATCATACACCAATTTCTTATATATGGGTGTTAAATCAAAATATTTGGATTGATCCAAGGTCATTCTTGAGTAGTCCCTCAATCTAACTTCCTCTTCATCATCCAAATCTTCCCAATAATCTTCAAAGTAGGGACATGGGAATATGTGGTGATTCCTAGTCTGCTAGTTATGTTGCCATGAACATCATAGAAGAGTCTTGCTTACAAAGTCCTCAAGGTCATTTTTATAATTTATACCTCTACACACTTGGATTTAGCTAGGGAGAGACATGTGTATCTACCTATACTGATGGGTAAATTAATTCCCAACTTATGTTTACTGTATAATCGCTTATGAGTTTCTACAAGTTACCTCACTAGCTCAATCAATGCCCATTATCACTCACATATCTTGGAAGTGTGTAAGGAAATCTAATATATACATATACCCTGATCTATGAGTAGGTGGGGAAATGGATGAAATAAGAACCCCACTAGGTGATCTCTATAGTGGTCACATAACAGAATCTCTTTCTTTCAAGTTTCTTGTCAAATATTATTATGATGTAGTATATGAAAACATCATTCAATCTTATAAAACGTTGTTTTCCTACCTCAAGAGTGAGGTTAGGGTAATAATTAAACACTTTATTTACTTCACTAGCCATTGTGTTGATCCTTGGGAAAGTTCTCCCTTTGACCAATATATATACAAGGTAGGAAGTCATAGAATTTTGTTGTGGTTTGCACCTCCAAATTATTTTTGAGGGAGTCACTAATAATTTGTGCCTAATTGATGTATTGTTTATTGTCATAGATAAACCATATGTACTAATACATCCAATGTTGAAATATTTTTGCATCAAGACAACCAATGATCTTATGCAGTAATATAATCACATCTCTTACCTCATCTTTGAAATCAGTCATTACCAATATCTTTGGAAATCTGGTGGATGTAGCCTTAAGAATCCTTAGCCAATAATTATTAATCACTCTCTAACATCCAATGTTGTTGTCTTGAAATAATGATTTTGATGATTCTTGAGTTATATTTAGATAACTCTCAAATTTTAGTATTACAAATATGAAATCAATGAAATATGGGTCTAGATTTAGAATCATTTCTCATTTATATTTTAACACCTCTCTCTTGTCATTATCATAATGTTTTAATAGCATGATTACTAACTCAGGGCTTTACACATTCAAGGGGAAATCTACTATTTGGGGTAATTCAAAGTCATAAATGTTTTGGATCTAGTCATTCTTGAATTATGCATTGATCCTTGTCCAAAAGTCACCTAGGTCAATCTGACCCAGGTCTATATCTATAATCTCAATTATTTTTGGTTCCAGATTGAGAGTGACACTGAGTCCTTTAGATTTGAACTTCATCTCTTTCCCAAACATGGATTTTGGAGAGACTACTGAGGAAAAACCAACTACAAAGTTGGTGGGATTTGCAAGTGCTAGAAATAGGTAGAAACTTTGGTAGAACTTTGAGTTGTTCTATTAAGGTGAAAACTTTTTTGGAAAGTGTAGTTCCAAAAGTAGGTTGAAATCTCTAGTGAAAATTGGAGACATGAATTGTAGGTTAAAAGTCCAGAAGAACCTAGAATTATTTTGAGCAATAAGAATGTTCATAGGGTTATATGTTGCAGTTTGCAAGTTAAAATCCCATGGGAATGG
This sequence comes from Torreya grandis, assembly GCA_037957365.1. Taxonomy (NCBI): domain Eukaryota; kingdom Viridiplantae; phylum Streptophyta; class Pinopsida; order Cupressales; family Taxaceae; genus Torreya; species Torreya grandis. The sequence goes on along the minus strand of JARHVA010000238.1, from coordinate 4,887,565 downwards.
GAGATGTAAATTTAGGTGGAAACTCCATGGAACTTAGAGTTTTTTTAAGTAATGGAAAACTTTATGGAGCTTGAAGGTGCAAATTGTAAGTCGTATGGAGGGATCAAACAAGGAATATTCTTGACTAGTTTTAGAGGATATACTAGGAATATTTGTTGGTTTGAAAATACAAGCCCTATATTTTCACTATGAAACTGAGAAAACCTTAGGATCTCAACTACTTTGAAATACATGGGAATTTTGGAAAATAATAATACTATTAAAATAAGCCTAAACTAAATGATGCCTAAAGAAAGCAACAAAACCTATAATTTGTAATTGAAACTTTAACAACATTTTAAGGAATGGAAATAATTTAAATACGCTCAAATTTTAGGAAAGATGGATTTAAAAAACTCAAGGAGGATTTTAAAGGAATACCATGGAGTTTTTCAATGGTAGCATGGCATTTGCTTGTAGGCATAGCGTATGGATCAAGGTCATGGTTTGTAAGGTTAAAGGCATGGCATGGCTCTAGGTTGATTTCAGAGCTCCAAAATTAAATTATTAATTTAAAAATGACTTCAATCAAACCCTAGTATTATTTATATAGACCCCCTATAATAAATGGTTTAAAGGTGGTGGTTGGTAGAATTTTAGAGTCTTCAAATAATTTTACAATTTTGTAATTTTGAAAATGGCACATTGACATCTAGATTCCATGGGTAAGGTTAGATTGACCCTTTGAAAATGGGAAGGTAGAACTTGGTAAACAATTTGAAAATTTTCAAATTTCAAATTGCTCTTGGAGTTATAGATTTTTTAAGGAAAGTTGTTGGTAGGAAGCAGAACCTAGACTTCAATTTACAATTTTGCAAAATTGTAAATTGCTCTCTAAGTTCTAGATTCTAGTTGGAGTATTACACAAGAAGCATAACATTACCTACAATTTTTTATTTTTCAAACTGAAAATTATATTCCAATTTCTAATTTATATAGGGTACTTGGTTTGTGGGAAGTATAACTTCGCTTGTAATTTGCAATTTTGCAAATTATAAATTACAAGCGGGTTTTCAGTTTTCATCATCTAGTGTTTTGTGGGAAGTGGAAGTATAGATGTAATTTTTAATTTTGAAAATTTCAAATTACAATCAGATATCTAGTTTCTATCAACTTAGTGTATAATGGGATTTAAATTTTGGGAAGCAATTTGTAATTTTACAAACTTCAAATTACAGTCTAATATTTGGATTTTGCATGCTTAAGAAAATGGGTGTTTTGGGTTAATTCAAAGCATTTTTCAAAAAAAATAAGGGGTCTCCCTTAGGTTAATTTATATTTTGATATTTTTTGGGAAAAAAATATCAATAGGTTTCCCTCCTATTTCCTAATAAATTGGTATATTAGTCAATGAGCCCAAGTGATACATCAGGGGGAGCTATACCTTTAACCTAGAGATTCAATCGATTTAAAAGTCACCCATAGCTTAGGATTGTCTCCATGTTATCCCAAATTTTTAAGGCTCAAACTAATTTATAAAGGGTAAAAATAATATGGTTACCATGTTAATGGGTCAACAATAAGAACCTTGAATAGAAGTAGGGATAAAAATATTGAATAGAAACTAGTCAAATAAAAGTAATCAATGTCAATGTTTAATTCATATTAAATCATTATGGTACAAATTCAAGGCCAAGTTATTAGATCCTAATTTATAATATAAATTTCAAAATACCAACATCCCAAGCCAATATGATAATACATATTAATTTATGACCTTCAATAGTTTCACCTTAGTATTCATTACCCTATTTAAGTAGTGTTAAGGTATGATTCAATGGCTTCATGTCATTTTTTAGGAATCTTAATCTATCTACCTTTACATTTTTAATTTCGTGTCCATGACGATAATATTCTATCCACATAAATGTCTTTTTTGATTTTATTCATGTTTTACTAGGTCTCAAACAATCTTGATACAATGTTTCACCAACTTCTCTCCCTGAGGGTTTCCAATATTGAATCCTCACCTTTTTAGCCACATTCTCACCTTATGGTTTAAGGTAAATACCCTCATTTTACCTTCCCATCCATATCTTTTCATTTTCATTTGTTGGTCATACTATAATCATATATCCCACATACACATCCATCGATGGATTGAATGCCTATTTAGATATTCCATAAATAGGCCTAACATAAATATCCTTATTATTTGCATATGTTCATTAATGTAGTCTTGTCTATGGAAATACAAAGCTCCCTTTATTTGGTCATATATGTCATTATCTTGTATTTTTTGTGGTCAAAAATAAACATTTGACATCCTACTATAATTTACAAATAGTTTATTCAAAGCACATAAAACATTTTCCCAATATGTTATCTTTGGAAGCCAGTTCTACCTCCACCTATTACACTTTTTCCCCAATGTTCCATATATGATTTTATTCTCTTTTCAGATCTTTGATTTCTTTGAGTCTTTTGAAATGTGCTAGAGGATGCTTACCTTTTGGTCCATTATAATTTGTATTCCATATTAGGAATGGATGAGACCATTGGAGATATTTTATTATTATTTTATATTCCACCACTAGTGTAATGTCCACAATATGGAACATAAACATCTTATGTTTGTTAATTCCCATTATCTTTTGGATTCCATCAAATAAATGTGGCTCCACAAAGGAGTTGAATTCATACACTTCCTTAATAAGGTAAGAAGTGAATGTACTTGACCCCTCTTGGCATGTTCTATAGGTGTCCATGATATGTGAAAAAGGAAATGTGTCTAGTTTCCATAATGATGCTACTAATCTGCCAAAAGTCCCATTTATATCCACATGGGCATGTCCCACTAGGAGGAAGCTTACATAGAAAATGTTGAATACCTTTATTACTATCAATATTTATGCAAATGAAAATAAGGTATGATTATTTTTGTTAATTAAAGAATTATCTAATTGCAAGTAGAGGATCAATGGCTATTTTTTTAAAATGAAGTACTTATACTAGCAACACTATTAATTAATTCATCATGAAAAAAAAATCCTAGTAACCTATACACTTATCATGCACTTTATTTTTTAATAAGGCATCATGAAATGGTTATTTGGATGATCCAAAAGTGTTCAATAAATCCCCATACTCATCAAGGATGGGTTATTCAAGATTTTTGAGACACAAAGCCAATGATGTGATTGTGTATTTTTCTAAATGTTTAACAAATGGTAGGCTGAAGTGGCCAAAACCCCCAATATTGTGTCCATGTGTGAAAATACTAGTCAAAGTAAGTGAGAGGTTCATAACATTATTTATTTACTTTTATTTTTTATTATCCTTCATATATAATTTTTTATTTTTTCCATTCTATCATGCATAATGTTCAATAATCCTCAAGGTTCCTCTGATTCTAATATATGGGAGTAGTAATGTACATGACAACTTTGAAAGTATTAATTATGCCATGTTTGGTCCTCTTCAAGTTTGGAGATTGATTTTGGGGATATGGTGGATCTATGTTTGTTTTACATATCTGTAAACTCATCACACATGGTTAAGAAGTTATTTTTTATAGTGGAAACATGTTGAATTTTTTTTCATTATCTTTCTAAAATTTGGTTATGACACCAGTGGAAGTTTTATAATTTGATTTCTTGGTTACACTTATTTTAGATTGAATTATGGGCATAGAATGAAGTAAGAAGCCTTTGAGGAAATTTTATTCCCTCTTATCCTACACAATGATTTAAATATGGATAAATATCTAAATTTGTCTCAACCATTCTTGATATGCAAGCAACTATTCCAATGGTATTTGACCTTTCTTTCTCTTTTATGGTATTACCATTTACTACACACCTGTGAACATTTATCTAGTCTATTTTATGACTGTAGAAGGTGCTCCTTGGGTACCCATAAGGTTTGTGCCATGCATTATGATAGACATCCATCCCATAAAATTTAATTTTTTGTATCTCTATAGATTCTTCTCCCACATTGAAGATGGCATTTGTTGTTAATACATCTAACATAAAATTATTTATGTCTTCATTCATGGCTCTAATTTTGTCCCATATAAATGTGACTAAAGCTAGGGGAAAATTTTTAAGATGGTCATATTTGCAACAATTATTTTTCACATTCTCCACTTCATCTAAAAAATTGACCATTTATATCCCCATCAACATTTGGATTTGACAAACAGTGTAGAGGTCCATTAAATTTTTGATATTTTTGTGAATTGTAGTATCTTCTAATCATATTTTTAGAATGACTGTAAATTAATAACATAAAAAAAACAAGATATACCATCTATGATTTTTTTAATGTATCTCACATGTTCAACTTAACCTCATTTGGGACTTATTTGAATCTCACATCTAGAGAAGAACCATTTATGTCAAATAATTTCCTAGTAGGCCATTTTATGAGAAATCCTTCAAATAGAAAGCATTCCCTATAAATAAGGCTGAATACTCTATAAATATTCACATCAAATGTGTTCACTTCTAATCCATTAAATTATACCATGCATCCTTTAATTACATTTTTAATTACTCCATATACAACATAATTACTCATAGATGAGCATAAATAGATTAATTTGGCAGTAACTTCCCTTAACTTCAAATTGTGTTAATCGATACATACAAGGTATCAACCATAAATTGAGCACTAATTTTATTGAACATAAGGTCACCTCTTGTGTCATGGAAAACCAAATGTTTTATTGGTCAAACTATTAATTTATTGGGTTGTAGTAAGTTTGAGCAATTAGAATATAAATTTACCACATTTTTAAGCATTACACCAAAAATCAAGGGTCCTAATCTCTCTTCATGAATTTTTTGACTTTATAAAACATGAGTTTCAAAACCTTGGGTTATGTCATCATCTTTTTTAGAACATTAATGTTTGACAAAGACATTATCTACGATAAAATGAATTCTATCTTTAGGTCTTCTATAACTAATGGTTCTTACAATGTCATCATTAGAAACTACCTCTTTCATGCCACTATAAGCCTCCAAGTCACAAAAAATGTAATCAATATAACTTTAAAGATGGAGAGATCTACATGCTTTTAAAAATCACTCTCTTCCCATGGAATATAGTATCCTTTTTTCTTGACATCTGTGAAGGTTTCAAATCCATCAATTGCATAAGGCAATTATACTCTTGCATCCAATATTATGTTAAGACTAACAACAACAAATCCTCTTTCTACATCCCTACAACTTAGTATCATTCTGCTTGGATATATTCTACCCTCTACAAATTATGTGCCTTTTGAAATAAAATCCACATGATCATACTCTTCAAATGTAAGAGACACTGATACTATAGTACAATGAATAAATGTAAGATTAAAGTAAAAATATGTAAAAACCTATCAAATATAAAAATTAAACATAAATGTGAGATGAAATTAAAAATGTATAATAATAATTAAATGTAATTTAAGTCTCATTTACTAAGGATTTATGTATTTTTATGAATAAATATGTATTATATAAAAAAAAATGACATGTGAGCAAAGTGATATGTAAAAACAAAAAATGGTCAATGTAAATATGATCTTAGCATACTATCATGAAAATAATGGGAAATTATCATCATTAATTATCTATAGCTGCAAATATATTTGAAACACTTACAAAAATTAAGTAAAAACTCTTTATTAGTAAATTGGGTGGGCTCCTTAATATTTGTAACAACATATTTATTGGTAAATTGAGCAAAATAATGTATGTTTTGTTCTTTTTTTATTGAATATATTTTGGTGTTGTAATGGGAATGCATCCCTTTAAAACCCATCCTTTAATCTTATCAAATAAAAAATAGAATTTAATGAATGTCTGTGTATGTGTGTGTTCTCTAATATTTATTAATCTAAGTATGTTTTTAGAAAGGTTATCAGAGAATGTTTTTAGAAAGATTAATCAAAATCCTCTAATAAAAAGATGTATTTGTTGATCCATAACACCATGTCAATATTTTCATTGATAATTAATTAATGTTATAATTTAACATTAAAATAGGGTTGACTTAGCTTCTAATAAACCATTATAAATAGATGCCTCTCAAGAAAATCTCAAATGAAGCCACAAGTAACAAAATCAAATGAAAATGAAAATTTTGATGTTATAGAATAATATTGGATTCTTAATTGATAATATTCTTAATATGTTATACTTGTGTATAATAGGCATTTGTAAATTATACATAAGGCCACAATAACTTTTATCAATTAAGAATCTAGTTCAAAGTTTTAAAGAACAAAAGTATGCAACAACTTGACTTTACACAATGATGTCACATGTATTGATCTCGCATTTTTATTTTAAGTTTTGAAATGGGTAGAAAGAGACCAAAAGTATAAAATGACCTGACTTTGTGTTATGATGCCACACATCATAATCTCACACTTAGATGCATTCACAATGTGTGAAGTGGGTAAAGGATAATAATAATTAATAATAATATATTTTTAAGGTCAACAATTATGGGTATCACTTTGGTTATGGTTTGTAAGGTAGCTTACACTGTATATGACCACCTCATACTACCAATGTGTAGGAGGCACCTTAATATACTTTAAGTATGAGGTGTGCATACCTTACCCCTATAGGATTTGAGCCTGTGACTTCCCTTTTGGGAACACATTTTATTCACCATTAAGCCAACTCAAGTTCACACAAAATTTTATGATAATGTATCTCTACACAATGATGCCATATGGATCACATTGTTTCCAATTTAAATCATAAGATGCACAGAAAACATATTGATCAAAATTTAGTGTTAATTTATTAGTAATATTGTGATGTTATGCCATGTGGCACTCATAATTTATAGAAGGGACACATAAAACCACCTCAGTTCAAGTAGTCTCAGATCAGTTATAATATCCATTTGTAATCAAATTATTTACAAGGCTAATTATTAATATTTCCTATGCAATTTTTCTTAGTCAATATGAAAGATACCATAATGGTGTCCCCATCTCAAACTGAAAGTCCATTTTAGTTGACTATTAAACTAATGAGATTCACCCCAAAAGAATAGTTGACTCCTTTATTGGAACTTCAAAATGTATAATTATTTAATCACATAAAATAATATTGCATTGACATATATCAATTAATATTCATGGTTAGTTAAATTTGATGGGTAGTCTTGGCTAGACTATGTAAAAATATTATGACTATTATTCATTCAATACTGGACTTCAAAAGTTATGAAAACCCTATTTAAATAATCACTAATATGACTTTAATACTTATTATTTAAATATATTTATGTTATAATGATTTTTTGTAATTTAAAACTCTTAAATTTTACTAAAAACTAAGATGTATTAGACTATTTGAGAATTGGCTAAAAAATATTATATTTACATTAGATAGATTAATCTATTTTAATTACATTAAAAATATAATATAATTTATCATAAAAAAAATGTAACATTGAAAATAAATACAAATATAACATAATTAAGATATCTTAAAATTTTATTCTTACACAAAATAAATTGATCAATTCTATAGTCATATACATTACGTTGTTTCATAAACATTGTTAAAAAATTCATCTATTTATACTATTTGACAAAGTCACTCCCTTTATCATGTCAGTACCAATACCACAAATAATAAAATCACCACATTAACATTTTAATTAAAAAAATTATAGGAAGAAGTTAATGGGAAATAAATCTGAGGGATTGTGATTGGATAGCTTGCAGTTGGAAATATCCTTTGTGTGGATTTTGTTAAAAGTGTGCAGAGCAACTTTACATGAACCCCTTATGATTTTAGGTTGCAATGCAACTCAACATGGTGGGATTTTTTGGCTAATTATTATACCAAGCCAAAGTGTGCTTTGCTTTCCCATATGACCATTCGTTAAATATTTATTTTTATATATTTATATTAAATAGATATATTTATATAAACCCTATAATTACCCTAAATTATTGACTTATTGAGATTTGAAACATAGAATATCATTTATGAATATTGAGCCTAGTAACACAAAACTATTAAATTAAATGAATAATATCTACTTAAGTAAGTCCATAATTAATGCATAGCATATGGAATTAAGCATGGATGGTTACTCATTCCATTTTCCCATTAGCATATTCATTGTTTAAAATCAAACTCCATTATAAATTAATATTCTTAGTAGTTTGTTTCGTAATTCAAACTTTTTCCAATATTTTAATAATGCCAATGAGTATATTAATTAGTTAACCATTTGATAGTAGCTCAAACAAGTCACAAGATGACCTTAGATATCCACACTTGCATGGAATGTAAGTGGCCTCATAGTGTATTTATATTTGTGAAGACCATCAATATTCTAAATGTCATCCCATTAAAAGGTCTAAAAATTATGTTGGCATAAAAATTTGAATATAAATGTACTGAAATATAGAATTACTAATGTATATTTGAAAACCTATTTTTAAGTTTTTTATTTTTAAAACTATAATATGTGGGGATCTATGTGCATTTATTTTTAATATAATGATATCATAATTAAGCTATAAGTAGTATTTGTCATTCCAATATATGCAAGTAATAAGAGAAATGTGTTTGATGCTATGAAATGAATATATAGGGAGTGCTCCACATATGACAATATTTGAGCTAAATATTTGGACAATATATCATCTTCCTCTATCATATTTTATGCTCTGGGTTTGTCCTCTATATTTTATTGAGCCTATCATTTGCTTCCCCTTAAATTATAAAGAGTTGGCACGTGTGTGGATCATTAATGTTTTCATGTTTTTCTATCATTTTATGATACTCTATGGTGTCAATGTTGATATATATTCAGTATGATTTAACATTTAATAAAGGATTCATTCATGACTAGATGTAATTATGAAGAGTGAGAATGTTACATATTTTTTATATATTAATAGTCTACAAAATGTTTATATTTAATCAAAAAGTTTTTTACATTAGTTTTATTTTAAAATTATAAAGGATAAATTAATCTCCTTATATTGATCAATACATACAAATTATAAAATAAAATGACAATCCTTTCAATTGAATCCAACATTTTTGGAAATCCAATTCAATCTAGTCATGCATATAATTCTACTATTTTGTTAATTAACTTTTGGCTAAAATGAATCTCCATTCTATCTTCTTAATGGTGAGTTTATTCTTCCCATTGATTATTAATATTAATATTAATATTAATATTAATAATTATTATTTCATAAAGCCTAATTTATCACATATTATTTAAATCTAAGCTTTGAATAAATTATGATAAACTCATGACATCAGGGTGGGGCTGAAGAATCTATTCTATAATTAGATGCTCAAAATAATTGAAAGTTATGTTCCCAACAATGTTAAAATCCCTTTTGAGTAACATCATTGGTGGATAAAATCTATAATAGTCAAATATAAATGTATTTTGAGAAATAAATCTTTGTTTAATTACTCTTTTTATGGCATATAACATTCATGATGATTGATTAATTTGGTTATCATCATTAATATGATTGATTTAAATGGTGTTAAATTAATGTGAAAGATTAAAATGGTGATATTTGATTGATTAATCTTGTAACAAGGTATCAATGTCAATCAATAGTATATATAACTTAGCATTTAATAAAGGGTCAATTCATGATTAGACATATGATCATGAAGAGTGAGAATGTTACATGTTTTTTTACATATAAATAGTCTATAGACTATTTATATTTAGTCAAAAGATTTTTCAACATTAGTTTTATTTTCAAATTATAAAGGATAAATTCATCTTATTATCTTCATTGATACATCTCAATTATAAAATAAAATGATAATCATCTTTCAGTTAACTATGATTTTTTAGAGATCTAATTCAAACTAGTTGTATATACAATCTTATCATTTTGGTAATTTAATTTGGCTGAAATGAATCTCCATTCTATATTTTTAATGATGAGTTTATTCTTCTCAGTGATTATTTATATAATATTAGTAATTATTATATTAGGAAGTCTAACTTTTCACATATTATTTAAGTTTAAATTTTGAGAAAATTGTGATAACACTTGTGATATCAGGGTGAAATCAATGAAGATATTCTAGAATCGGAAGCTCAAAATTTTTTTTGCTTAAAATCATTGAAATTTATTAATTTTTTGGATTTTGAATCCTAACATAGGAAAATTGAAGCCAAGGATGCTATGATCTAAGACATGTTACATAAAAGTTGCTATAATTAATAAATAATTTTTAAGTCTAGAAAGTTAATCTTGAGTGTAAATTTTGGCTCCAGAGTGTTTTCTAATATAGTTGAATATTATATTATAATTATGTAATTGCCATGTTTTCTAATACAATATAGTTTGATCTATCAAGTGACTATGGTTCCATGTTGTATTGACTTAGACTAATTTTTTTATCATTTATTTAGTGCACATTCAAATTAAATTTTTTTAAAAATATTATTTTAGTATATATTATGTTTAATTTTTGTTTAAAAGAATCTAATAAATATTTTGATAAATATAGAAAAAACAAATTTATGACTGAGACAACATATATTTTGTGATTATTTTTAATGTTTCTAATTTTACTAAAATAAAATGCCTTGAAATTTAATGTAACATTTGAGAAAGTATTGATATAATTTAGCATCAATTTTAATATAGCATACTTTCAATACTTTCCACCATATGAATTAATCTTGGGCTGAATATATTAAATACAATATTATATGTTACAAAAAATATTTCAAAAAGCAATGCAATATGGAGACAATCATAGTTATATAAAATGAAAGAAAAATTAGATAACATTAATAGGACTATTTCATTTATTATATTTTAGAATTTAGTTAATTTTATACAAGTCATGAAATCCAATTAAAATTTTGAGCTATTTACTAAGCATAATTTGGCCTCAATTTAGTGTTTCTTCTCAATGATTTCACATTGAGTAGAAATTTGATAGGGTTAAAAAACTATATCCTTCTAATCCTAAATTAGTTATTTATGAATTATGAAATGTTGTAACAAAAATTACTTAAAATGATATTACGTGTCTACTCACTTGAGTTGGTTATAGTGCCTTGATTTCTATTGGTATCTTTCTTTTCCCCATGGTTGAAACATAGGTATTTCTTAGAAGTGCTCCGTTACTATATAGAAATCATTAAATATATGAATGATAATATTTTTGAAGGATATTCTATAATTATATATGATGAATATGAGTTTAAGTTGTTCTCATTTATTTATGGCATTTATGGTATTCACAACATAGATAATGTTTATGAGGAAGAGGTGGCCATATAATTTACGAGTCATATACATAGGTCTTAGATATTGTGTGACTAACATATATTTATATTTTTATATCATATCATCCATTTTAGTTTGACATATCAGTGCATTTTTTGGAGGAAATGATTAATAGATGTAATATAAACTCATTTACTTGTTATGATTCTTTACAACTAGATGCATTTCAAGCAACAACAAACTTTAAAATAACTTTAGTAATGTACATAGTCAAAAATATAAATCATGGGATGATGTTAAAACCTTACTATAAATATCATATGATAAATAATCAAGATAAGACCCTAAAACTAAATTCAATTTACTGTTACAAACTAGTCCCATATTAATAATAAGATGCTAAGAGTATTGTTTGAGTTAGCCTATTCCTAGCTTAGCCCTAACCCTATCCTAGATCCTTAGACACACTTTTCCAATCATTGTGTAGACCACATACATGTATAGTTATTTAGAACATAGTCCCATGATAGCTTTGTCATATCCTAATCTAATTTTATCAGTACTTTATCAATTGGACATTAGCACCACATTTAGGACACTACAGGCACATGGCACCAGTGCCCTCAATTAGGTGCTACTATCATTTTCCCTAACTCCCCCAAATAAACACTTTTCAAATGTGTTCCCATCCTAAAATCAACATAAACACATTTTCTTATCCATACAAGTTACAAATCTTTATAAATACAAGTCTATTTGATCTTTATTCACTAGATAAAAAATAGGTGCAAAAACCTATTCAAACTGAAGATAAGTTGAGTAAAATTAAGGTATTTGATCCCTATTCTTCCATACTTATACATATTACCATCTAAAATAACCCTAAACATATATTTTAAATCTTAATCTCATTCTACAAACCCAAGTCCACTCTCATTTAGCATTCACTTGCACTTGCATCAAGCACTAGGTAGAAGAAATACATTGGGCTTGATCCCTCTTTAGATTATTGATATGTAGGTAGCTCTCTTCATAACAAGGTGTTGAGAATGTCCATCCTATTATACTAATGAACACATAATTATTTCTCATGTCATATTTGTAAGAAGGATTAGGGTTTTCATACTAAATCAAGTTTTTCAAGCATAACACAAAGTTTCAAATTTTATGCACGCAGGAACATGACCTAAAAACATAGGTGTATGTGCTCCCAAAAAATAAGAATAATCCTATAAAAAATACATTAGAAACACTTTAAAGATAATACAATAACATGGTACTACTCTCTAGGTGAACTGTTACTATCTAGTGAGAAAACATATCCCAGGATCCTATTGATGACACTTAGAACTCTCCAAAACCTAATTTTTAGAACCCAGATCATCTAAGACTCTCACTTTCTAGATAAGTATCTATTTATGAATATTTAATATTATTTTTATAAAGTCAAATAAGGTCAAAACCTATAACAAATTAGTATTTAATTATTGCATATGACTTGACTAATTTAGACATCTCATCCCTTTAACCAAATATAGGAATTACTTGTATAAAATCCTAAAATGTTAAATCATTTGGGGAACTCGACTTACTTAGAATATTTATTCGAAGACTAATGTACATTAATCCAAAATTTTGAGCAATAAATCAGGACTACATACTTCTAATTTTTTGATTTTTTTTGACAACCTAACTAATTAAAATTAATTTCACATTAGGGTTCCAATTTATTTACATATAATTTAAATTGTTGCAAAGAAACCCTAGATTTAAGAAACCCTAACCCTAGACACACTTATGATTTTTATTCTTTTATATTTATACTTATATTTTATTTCCAAAACTCATATTTTAGATTCATATATATTCTAATTCATATAATCATGATCATAATGATAGGATAAAATAATCACTTTTGTTATAAAGTCTAATACTTTCATTTAAATGCGTGTCCCCTTTAATTCAGAATGAACTTAAAAAAGACAAACACATGTATAGATGATTCTTTATATCAATTTCAATATATGTCATATCTCATATCATGTTATATATCTCCTATATATAATTCCATTAACAAGAAAACCTATACACACATAAATAATTTAGCACATAAGCTAACAACTATGTTTCAAGCTCCAATGCCATATCTTATGCACAAGAGATAACCTCCTTCCCCTCCTCATATCCATAAGGGTGATAAATACTTTCCCTCTAACCAATTCCATGCTATAATTCATCCACAAGATGAAACAACCTATAACACTATCACTACTCCCCCTACTCAGCCTTTTCACCCCTCTTCCCTACAGGGTGTGTGCCTACATGTTCAAATAGAAATAGCCAGGGTTTGCACTTGTGAAACTCTACATGATCAAATTATCATTATGAGAAAGATAATCATAAGTTTACAAAATCATAATCAAATATTACATTCAAAGATTACAAAATTAGAAAAATAATTTAAAAGAAAAATGCCTTTTAGGCAATAATAGTGTAAATCATGTATATGCATCTTCACCTAATCAAGTTGTGGAAAAAAATGTTACATATCCAAATCATAAATCATAATAAATTACATCTACAACTAATGATTCAAAAATAATTAAAAGTTCAAATAAGAGTTCAAGTGAGATACTTAAGGACATGATTAAAGATAAGTTAATCAACTAACCTCCTTTACACCCATTGAGGAGATCCAGATATTTTTTTGCATATCATAGAATGCATGGGCACCACACTGATTCATTTTTACCATTAAAAATGAAAATACAATAGATCATGGATACAGATGAGTCACATAATGACACTTCATCCAAACAACATACACTAACACATATATCAATTCAAAAAGGGTTAAATTCAAAAACAATACAAAAATGGTTACCAAAGCATAACTCAAAACAACAAAAGGTTCCAAAAGCATAATCATAGTAGGAAACAATAAAACAAGCATAGATAAATCAAGAAAATCTACTTCTCCAAAATGAGGCTAAACATTCAATATGGTATTGTTTTAGTCAAAAGTATCTACAATAGTATGATTATCATGGTTGGCATCACTTTTCATATTCTAATAGTTGATAATATTGGTTAACAAGGTTTGGGGTTTACAGAACATCCTAAATCACATTAGTCACAGAAACAATTTATCAAGGCAAAACATCTAGATACATAGGCCATGTTAAATAAAGAGTAAGATATTAAGTTACAAATTCAAAATCATGCTCAACCAACAAGCATTTTTAAATAAGGCTTTCTATACAAAGAGCCTCCACAACACAATATGTCTACAATAACCATAGTTTCAAATGGAAAAATCATAATCAATATTCTAAAACACAATTTAGAAAGGTCAACTCCATAACATGGGTAAATTAAATCTAACACTCTAGGTTATTATGATTCTAATGATGAACAATACTCATATTCTTAATACAAAAACATTCAACTTCAAGATAACAATCACACTACACGAGAGATTATCTTTCCTATTTTTAACATAGGCCATAGTGATAGTGAGTCTCCCATGAGACTCATTGTTTAGTATGGTTCCTACCCTTGTACTTATTTACTTCTACTCCCTTGCACCTTATACATAGTTTATTTTAATTTGATTTTATATAGATTATACTCAAAAAACACAAAAAAAATATAACATGTCAAGATACAAAAACATTCAAACATTACTTAGAAAACTAAAAAAATTATAGATTGTATGCATTGCTATGTTTAGATTTATACTACTTGATAGATGTTACATATGTTAGTTATCATAGTATATATAATTTTATCATACATATATGCTTCACTTGTTCTTACCAAGTGCTTGTAGATTACATATAGGGCTTTGGTCCACTACAATAATCCAAACTAGCTATCACTATGCATTAGGGGCATATACACTTATCTAGGTTTATGCATTTGATACATATATCAACTTGAGGGCATCTCATCCACAATTTATAATACTAAGTTTAATCTATATGCACTATACATTTTAGTTTATTCATTGATACATCTTGATATTGATCATTTCTACTCATTTCTTAGATTATTTACTGACTATAACTAGTTAGACTCAATATATATGCATCTTATCATCTACATGGATTTTTATGTGCTTTCCTACTTCTATATGTAGACATTTAAACATGTCCTTCTATTTGGATCTAAGCTATAAAAAATTGTTGCTTATGTATGTGTACATTTGAACATGTCCTTTTATGTCATCATTCTCAGCTTTAATGAAATATGCCCATGTCCCTTGTATTATGGCCCCTTGACATACCTTTGTGTGCCTCATGTGCTTATATGTATGCTTTTACACCATGAAACTTATTTTTTCTTATTCTACGCACACCATTTTTGGATGTTATGAGACACCTCATGCATCTACCCTTCCTACTTCGGAGCCATGATGGACATCATGCCCCATCCCCCTAGGTAGATACTCAAATTTGTTGTTATACACATAGATTAAATTTATACCCTTGTGTAATGTTAGATCACAACATACATCTTAAATTACCTACTTATGCTCAGATGCATTTACATTCCTATGTTATGTCTATACATTGTATTGAACTATCATGCATATGTTCTAACTAACAAATTTTCTATAGCTACTTATTTTGAGGATAGATATTAGACTGATTTCAAAACTACCCTCAAAAGAGGAGACATTCACAGGGGTTTGTTATAGAGATCAAGTTCCTAATTTTTTATTCATAGATAAAAAATTATCACACAAGCTTAGTTTGAAAACTCAGACACGGGGTAGACATAGGAAGAAAAAGAGACTCAGATAGTAGTTTAGATCACCCAGATTTTAGACTAGGCAGACATTAGCACCCAAATTAGGAAACTAGCACCACATGGTGATATTGTCCACTATAAGGTGATATTGTCTAGTATCTTTGGCTTTAGGATAGTCTATATTAGTGTGACTAGTACACCAAGTAAAATACAAATTTGCAAAGATGTCACAAGTTAGACAATTATGTCCAGATTTTACTCAAATACATTCATTAAATCTTAGATTCATACTAGTTTCTTAGATTTTGGGTCATAATGTGCATCATGATCACTCTCACATTCATTTTAGTTACATAAATTTAGTTATTACATACTTAGTTCAAATTTAGTATACTCAGATACTATATTGGGGGCATGTGCATGGCACATAGTTTCCATATACTCAGATACACACAAGTTGATCAAATATAATAGAAAATTACATGTCATTATTAACATTATATATACTTTCTATCACATTCTAGTTTGTCACCAAATTAATTACATACTCCATCTATAGTGGTTGGCATTCCTGAGTGGCCTAGAGCTACCTAATATATTTGAGTGGCTACAGAGCTAACATACATAGTTAGATTTACTCATTTAAATACATTAATCACTTTTTGAAATTCATTTAAAAATGTATATACTTCACCTAGGTGGGTAATGATATATGCATGGCCTACTTGAGTTCTTAATCCACCCATATGAGAGGGTTAGACACACTTACAATCTTATCCAATCTATTCACAAATCAAGATCCACTGAGCAAGGATGGGCAATGATGGATTTAAAATTGGATTGAGTTATTAAGCCACCTACATGAGGATTGAGTAAGACATCAACTCAGTCCAAACTATTCAATGATATGATCACTATGTACACTCACACACACACAGGTTGTCACCAAGTTCATGCATTAGTTTACATATCCAGATATGTGTATTCATTATTTTCCTCTCTCTTTACTCATCTTTACTCAGTTACTTTATTTTAGCATAGTCTTTTGATTTTGATCATCTCTTAATTAAAGACTTATTTTTGCATGTTTCATTACAGGTAATTTCTTTGGATCATGTTTCACACATGCAAACCCAAATTCACATACTCAAACTCAAACACAAGGGATTCACTTCTAAGGTAAGCCCAATTACACTTATTTTTCCTTTATTCTAGTCATTTCTCTTTATTTCATTTTTGCCACAGGGGGAGGGGCAAATGTAATCACCTAAAAGTGGTATTTGGATGCGAAGAGTGTTGATTGAGTGAGCCTATTCCTAGCTTATCCCTTGACTTATCATATAGCCTTTGACAAACTTTTCCAACCATTGTGTAGACCAAATACATCTATAGTCATTCAGAACATAGTTTCATAACAACTTTCTTAGATCTCAACCTAGTTTTCCCATTAGTCTGCCAAGTGGACGTTGGCACTACATTTGGGACACTACAACCACATGGTGCTAGTATCCCCAATTGGGTATTACTATCCTTTCCTTAAATATCTCAAATAGATAATTTTTCAAACTTTTTCCCCTCCTAAGGTCAGCCTAAGCACATTTTATTATCTACACAAGCCACATATCTCTATAAATACAAGTCTATTTGGCCTTTATTCACTATATGGAAAATATATGCAAAAGCCTATTCAAACTAAAGACAAGTTAAGAAAAATTAAGGTATTTGATCCTTATTCTACCCTACTTCTATATACTACCATATATATCATCCATAAACCCAAATTTAAAATATTTTAAATATCAAACACATTCAAAGCATCCAAGTACACTCTTACTCTATCATTCACTTACACTTGATTCGAGCATTAGGTGGGAGAATTATATCGAGCTTGATCCCTATTTGAAGTATTGGTATGTTGGAAAATCTCTTCATAATGGGTTGTTGAGGATGTCTATCATATCCCAATGATGAGCACATAATTATTTTTCATACCATACTTGCAAGAAGGGTTAAGGTAAATCAGGTTTTTTAGGCACAACACAAAGTTCTAGATATCATGTGCACAAGAATAGGACCTAAAAACATAGGCAAAAGTAATAAATATAGGAACAATCCTACAAAGAGGAAATTAGTACCACTTTGAGGACACTACAAAAACATGGAACTATTTTCCAAGTGGGGTGATACTATTTAGTGAGCAAATAGATCCCAAAATCTCGTTGATGATATTGAGAACTATCCATAACCTAGTTTTTAGAACCCAAATCATTTACAACAGTCATTTTATAGATAAGTCATTATTTATGCATATTTATTACTATTTTTATAAATTCAAAGGTCAAAATCTATATTAAAAAAATAGTACGTAATTGTTTCATATTATTTGACTGATTTAGATATCTCAAACCTTAAACCAAACATAGGAATTACACTTGTAAAACCCTAAAAGTTTAAATTAGATTCTCTATTAAAATTTATTAAGCCATTATAATCAAGGATGTCCATAAATGAGTGAAAAAATATAAATTTAATATCAAACATCTATAAAATATCATCCATATTTTATTCCAATGCATTGTTAAGACTAAATAAAAGAATACAAAATTTATATCAAACAGACACATCTTGTGAACAAGGAATACATAGAGGGGAGATTAGTACAGTGTTAATCAAGAAAAAAAAATCAAAACTAACATAATAAACACTAACAAATCTATCCTAGACCCTTGGAAGAGTATAGGTAATAAGCATACACTAAAAACACAACTAGAAAACAAAATAAAACATATTTTTACCTTCCTATCTCTAAAATGGCTTGTTGATGTGGCTTACTCGGTTATATGATCAATAAATATTTATCAATGAAGCTTTATTTGCTCCATCTCTCCTTGGCACCTTGGTTTGGATGATTTAGCTTGGCTTTGATTTTAAAATTGGAATGGTGACACTACTATAAAATATTCTTGGAGTTATTTTGGCATAATAACATTGCATTAAAGAAGCTTGTTGATCAATAGGTAAGGCCTTATATTTATAGCCTCCAAAATTAACTCTTACCCAAGTTGATTTAGGTTATGATCTAATCATGGAATGAGTTAAAACTAACCCTAGGTGAGTTAAATTTAACCCTAATTGAGTTAACGAGTGTACATGTAATTATGATTTTCAATTAATAGGCATGGATCTTAAATTAGATATGTTTAGATATTTGTGAGAGCTTGACAACTCATAAAGGTAATGATAAAGAAGCTTGATATTTTGAATATTTATTTTTAGATATTAATTAATTTCAAATGGATAATTTAGATAAGCATTTAATCTAGTTTAATTAGTTTATTCATTTTGATTAGAATTTTATCTCTTTTAATAATTTTTCAAGTGCCCTATTTAATGGATCTATAGGCAAAATTGTCAATTGTTAGGTCACAAGGTGACTGGGGATGAATCTATGAGAGGTTATTGTTGATTATAAGATAATGGCCCAAATAGGGATTCTTGAACATTATTTTGAGCATTAATTAATGGTGTATAGACAAAATTGTGATGTTTAATGATTCTTATGCTTAATTTTCATTGTTTGGTAGAAATTAGTCTAAGGTTTAGTCAAAAGCTAGCTATGTCCAGAATGGAGTGTGTACAATTTGACCCTATTTAGAGAGGCACTGTAAGCTATAGGAATTGTAACATATTCTCAAATAATGAAAAGGTCATTTATGCCTAATTCCATAATAGATTACGGATGAACCATGGATGCCCCCTTGAGGGAACAATCAACAAAGAAGGTTGGTGATCAGTCCCTTGAAAGAAGGAAATGATGGGATCAAAAGGTAAAAAAGGGGGATGGAAAAGACTTATTTACCCAAAGGTGGTTATAATAAATGGAATAGTGATATTCCCCATATGGGTAGCTAAAAATGATGATTTGCCCAAATGTGGTTATAACCATCAACATAGCAAGGTAAAACTAATGATTTTCCCAAAGGCAGTTATAATCATTAGCATAATGAAAACATGCTCCAATTGGGAAGATATAGATAATTATTTTTCCAAAGCCATTTATAATCATTAGCATTATAAAAAAATACCCCATTTGGTGGATAGATATAATGATTTTCTCAAAGGTAGTTATAATCATTAACATCTAGCTAGATCAAAATACAATGATTTGCCCAAAGGTGATTATAATCATTGGCACCATAGTTTATAATAATATGTCTAATTTCAAAAAGAGAGATTATTGATAGAATCTATACTCATAGAGTATTGATGTATGTAAGTATATCACAGGGTTTACATAGTGTTTAAAACACTTCTCATTTCAAGATTCAAACAATCTTTTTCATGAGTTACTGGTTTTGATCTTTCTAAGATCTATGGTGGAGTAGCGGCCAAGCTATTTGACTATTTCACAAAATAAAATGTAATTGGTTATTAGGAGCAATAGTGGTCTTAGATATTCTATAAAATATGAAATATGAACCAAGTATATTGAATAATGATCAAAACCTATTCTATAATGAATTCTTACAATGAGAAGTTAAACTACAATGATTTTATTAAAAAAAAGGAAAATATGTAGGGTATGGCAGAAAGAAGGATGTTACTGATCTTTAGTCTAGACATATTGACAAAGCTTAAATTTCACCAAAGACATACAATCAAACTAGTATATGACATGAAATTTCCAAAATCATAGATCTTATCATATACTAAGCAAATATCTAAGGATTTTTGAAACAATGCAAATTAGAAATCAAATTCACTTTAAAGATTTACTTTCACAAGAAAATTGCATTTACACATCTTCAAGAAAATCAAATAAAATGAAATGAATCTAAAATATTTTAGTCAACATAGCATAACCTTAAATTAATAACTCTGCATTAACATATACACATCTAAAATTCATAAAAGCAATTTAAATCTAAACATCAAACCAGATACTTGAGAAAGTACCCATGATAACAAACACACAAACAAATATGAGATAATCTTTGTAGAATTTTGTTGCTTGCATTACTTGCTCCAAAATTTACACAAATTTTTTTCTCTAAAAATTCCATCCCCTCATTATAATGACAATACCCCCTTTTTATAGGCAACCTATGAGGTATGTTGGTCAGTCATATCAAATGAGAATTAGATAAGTGTCAAAGATAACTATCCTTTTACAATATTTTAGAATCAATGACACTTTTTGAGTGGGCCAACCTATAAGCCATGTGCATTACAAGTTGTACATGATTTTATAAAATGGAATATTCTTTCAAATTATTTACATGTTCTTTATACAAAATAATAATCTATGTCAATTCCATTGTCCTTGAGATATGCCTGTGGATGTAGGTTTTTGTTTTTGCTTCAAGATATTCATGGATTTGTCATATTTTTCACCAATCAACTTAATATTAATGATTAGGTCTATGAATAATTCTTCCTCTTGCCTTACCAAGTCTTTGAATATTTCATTACCTTTATGTAAGGCTTATTTCATCATTCTATCATTTCCAATCTTCTTTTCTACTGATAAGATCATATCTAAGATACACTTATTATTTTCCCCTATAGTGCCTTGTCTTTTATGCTTGACTTCTTGGATGAATTGAGTAGCTTTGTGTTTGAACTCTTTATTAGTTATCACGCATGCAGGACTAAGGATGGTTGGATACTTGATTAAGCTTCCTGATATTTGCACCAATCCATTCTATAATTGTTTTAAGTCATTATAAATACCTTCCATGCCTTTGGACCATTTATTCACATCCCTTATCTTCTGCATCAAAATTATCATAGCCATATACAAATGTAATAGACTTGTTATTTTGAACTTAGGAATTTAGATTTTCATTAGTATATTGATCAATTCCTTCACCTTATTATCCAAAGCTTGCCATTGATTGAATTATTTCATAGCCATGGAATATTATTTGTTTACCATATCCAACCTATACTTTATAGAATTCAAGGAACTGAATGTATCATATATAGTGACTTTAAATCTACTAACTATGTTCCCTATAACTAACAAAATGGATTGCTATTCCATTTTCTTCTTTCCATGCTTTAGGCCTTTGATGGAAGCTTTCAACCTTTCTACATGATATTGTGCTAAGTCTAAAACATCCTCTTCAAAAATAGGAGCATCCCCTAGTCTTTGTCCTTTATTCTACATTAAAAGACTCAGAGGTTCAACCTTTTGGTGCAAAACCTGTTCACCTCCTTTTATGGCCATTATCTCAGTAACTCTTTGTAAACCTATAGTATCTAGAACATTTCTAACTCCAACTGAGGATTGTCCCATATGCTTGATTGGCACCTCTATTTTTAACTAACTAGATGATCGAGCTTGAGCAACAAGTCTCTTTTCCTCTTCCTCTTTTAAGTCAATGATCCAAGGATTCAATTCTTGTTGAATAGGGATATTTGTGTCCTTTACTAGAGCCCATGGATGGTATGTAGTAGGAATATTTTATAACCTTGGTTCATAAATGAACCATTAAGTAATAGGTGGTCCATATGTGAGGTTCTCCTCATTGAATAAATTGATATTCTCCAAAGGTGGTGTGATGGTCACTTTAGGCTTCTTTTCCTTTTTGTCAATTGTAGTATCAGCTTTCCTTTTGGGAATGTCAATGGCTAATAAGTTCAAAGACTTCTCTTTTTTCTTTTTCTTGTTTAGTTTCCTAAACACTTTCCTCTTCTATATGTGTTTATGTATCATATTTCATAGATAACATTCTCAATGCATCCTCAATAGAATCTTAAGGATCTAAAGCTATCATATGAACCTATTATTGAGTTAAATCTTGCTATATTATTCTATAAGACTCAATGTCTAAGGAACTAGAAGCAATATCTCCTAGTCTTCTTTCTTCAAGCCTATGTTCTACTTGTGTATTTGTTGATGGAAGCCTAGAAGAACTAACATCTATCAAATGATACTGCTTAGGGCCTAACTACCATCTATCCTCCATATTTTGATCTCTATGTAATCTAGACTCAGGGTTTATATTGTGTTCATTTAGCCTTCTAGTGGCTTCATAGTAAAAATTTGCCTTAGTGTATATAAATTCAAATGAATTAGGTTCATCTTTATATGGCATAGCCAAAATGCCTTTGATCCTTAAATGTTATTTTACCTTGTGATAGGGATCCCATTATTTATGATCATCAACCTACAATTTGAAGCACAACCTATGCTTTGAAGCATATTCAATGTGGTCCCATTGTCTAAAAATATATTTGCCAATTATCATGGGAAAAATATGTAGAGGTCCCTTCCCCTTAGTCTTGAAAATACCATCTATCCCATTGAACAATTGGTAGAATACTTCTTGTCTTGCCAACTTGTTAAGTACATGAAATAGTAGTTCATGAGGGACAATTTTGGTTCCTTTAATTCTTATAACAGTATAATCAAGATAAATACATATGTCTCTTATTGCCTCAATGGATTTATTGATTAAAGGGTTTACTCCCATCATAGGAATACCATCAATAGCTTAACTCAATATAGGGTAAACAAAATCACAAATGAACTAGATATGGTCTCTATACTTGTAAATGTGTAATTTTGAATAGTATTGAGATATAGTATGGGTACCATTAGGGGACCAGTCTCTTTGATTAGGGATTTTTTTGTAGCACATAGGTCATCTAATAGATGGGACATCATGTAGAATTCAATCCTCTTCTTATTCTTAATCCCATATATCTATTTGCTTAAGAAAATAATACTAATTTCACCTAATGGAGGAACCACCACTTTTTCAATGATGAAATATACCATAGAGATCCCTATTGGTTCTACATGTGTTATATGTGTACATCCATATAACTTTTTCAACATGGTCATGACCATCCTAACTCCAAGTCTAAATTGACCCACTAAGATTTTATTTGTAGGATCTACAATGACTTGATTACCTAATTCAAACCATTTTTCTAGGATATCCATCATGGAATGTTTTTGAGCCCATGTATTAATGGAATCTAGGTCTATCTAGGGATTAGGCATCTTATAGTAATATTCAAAATCTATAGGGGAGACATCCAATTTTCCTTAGACTGAATTCATGAATAATCATATCCTTGTCAATTTTAGTATCTTTGAAAATTTAGACCAAGGATATGATACAGTATAGTATCTCTAGTTTAATAGCAGCATAATAGAGTCTAGTCATCTAAATGGACATGATGTCATCATAGAGTTTCATCACTGGTAGCAGCTTCTCCTTTTCTTTAGTCAAAATTCCTTGGTTCTCAATTATCCAAAACAATCTCATGTAATTTTTATTTCTTGTGTTTAATGAAGCAATCACAAATTTTGTGTCTTTGAATATTCGACCCTCTACATCTAATGATAGGTATAGTTTGACTGATTTATTTTAAGTAGCTTCATATATTGTCATTACTATAATCCTAATTTAATTATCCTTTTGTAAATGATAATTCAACTCTCTCAACTCAACACAGTGAATCCAGGGTTAATTTAAGGTTTTTTGTACATTCAAGGGATTTTTTGGAAGTTTAAACAAAGCTTTAATGGTGGTAATCAAGTTAGAAGTATGTGTTTTGGTGATTTAGATTGATTTTAGAACTTGTATTTATACCTTTGCATGTTCCAGTCCATAATATATTCCAATATGACATGTTTGCCTATGTGGCATCACCTTGTCCTGTAGATTATTTATTTTTTAAATGTGACATTATCACTTGGACATGTGTCATTATCTCATTCTTATTGAAGCTTGATAAAAATTTCTTCATTGATCTCTATCTACTCAATTAAATGCACACCATTAATCTTCATTTGCACAATCAAACATGCACCATTGATCTTCATCCATAATATTGAATGCATATCATTGATATTGATCTAAGTGATTAAATATACACCATTGATATGTTTAATACATGATCAA
The DNA here is from genome assembly GCA_037957365.1 of Torreya grandis. Taxonomy (NCBI): domain Eukaryota; kingdom Viridiplantae; phylum Streptophyta; class Pinopsida; order Cupressales; family Taxaceae; genus Torreya; species Torreya grandis. The sequence continues at coordinate 4,862,635 of JARHVA010000238.1, read as the reverse complement.
ACATGGGATATTGATTTGTATCTTATTCACTTGATTAAATGTGGACCATCGATCTTTATCTAATTCACCATGAGTGTGACACTTGTCACCATTGCATTCGATCTTGAGATATTTTGACATGTTGACTCTGAGCTCACTATTAGATCTGCATTTTAAGATCAAACATGCTTTATTGATCCTTTATCTTCACCTTTTGACATGATAAATCATTTGTGTATCATTAATCTTGGATCTAATCTTTTGAGATTTCACCACTTGGTGACACCACATGTTTTTATACCTTCGAATAGTGAAAGCAATGAAGTAAGGGTTCAAGATTTAAAAATACTCAGTATAAAATTTAAACTAAGGTTTTAGTGAATTAATAAATTCAATTAGAACTTAGGTTAAAATTAAACTAAGACTTAGTCAGAAATAAAGTGACCCATCGACAATGTAAATCCATTTTAATAAGAACCTAGGCTAAAGTCTTTAGACTAAGGTTTTAATTATCATTTAAGCATGGATTTAATTAATAGACTAGAAACCAAAGGTTAAAAAAAAGGGTAAAATTGATCATTAAAGCATAAACCATGAATACTTGAACATTCTAATGAAGATCCATTGAACTTGCAACATGGAAACACATGAAGCAAATATTAGGAACATTAGATAAAGTCAAAGAAAGCTTATATACTAACATGTCAATGTAAGTTAGATCAAAACATCATATTTAATAATGTATTTTGATCAAGTTTAATTCATAATTTATATCACAACTTGTAAAATTGAACAAGGGTCCTCATTTTTCAAAAATGCGGGTATGTTGACCTCAATAAATGGAGACTTTTGGGAGAAATATTCCATAATGTTAGAACTCGGATACTCTTGGTTTAAACTAATAACCAAAAATATCATTCCACATGATCAAATACCATTATAAAGATGAATTCATGACTAAAACAAGTCTTAAAAATGCAAAGTTAGGTTCAAACATCAAAACTTAGTCATGTTGTGTATGTGCTTTGATTCATTTATTGATTAAAATGGGATTTAGAGAACAACTTCTATATTTCATGACCTTAATCCTTAGCATAGACTTGCAACATATTTAGATATTCATTATGAATCATGCTTTATGAAATGGGAAGGCTTGGGTATTGCTCTACTACCAGCCGGCATCTATAGCCCTAATAGTGATACCTTTGGTTTTTTCTAAGCCTTGCTCTATTGTTAGCCAAACATCCATAACCCTAATGGATGTTACCAAAATCACTTTGCTCAAGAAAATTTAGATTTGCAAAAAATTCTTATTATTTTTTTGTATTTTTCAACTATATTTAGTTTTCAAAAAAGGTTGGGAACTAGAATTAGATAGATTTTATGAATTTTGTCACATGTTTGATTTTTAGACAATCATCCTTGGTCATAAACTTCATCCTAGATAATAATGTTATTTAAGTGCTAACATGACTTTGTTCTAATAATTTAAAATTTCACTCAAACATATGCAATCCTTATCAAAATCAAACTTAGAACCAAATAAGGTTTAATATTTTCAAGGAATAATTAGTCTAAATATTAATCTTTACCAATTTCTCGGAAACATAACATCAAGCTCAAAATTTTCAAAATCTATATCAACCAATGTTTAAAATTCATATCTACATTCTTGGTTTATGAAGTTATTTCAAGCATTTAAATGGATTTAGATCTTGAATAATTGTATTGAAAAAGACTTATTGGAAGTAGAAAACAAAGTAAAGAAAAGAAACACACAAGAAGCAACAGGAAAGAAATTAATCTAAACCTACCTATACTTCATAAAGAACATACTAGAGCAAACTAAAGCATATAAATTATGATACAATAAGACTAAAACAAAAATCCTTCCTCTAGGATTAAATGGAAAGCTATTTAATCTACAATAGAACCTTGGAACATGATTGGCTCTTTTTGATGACATCTTCTTATAAATAGAAGCACTTGTATGTTTGTCTTCTAGATGATACATCTTGGCTTCCTATCTCCATTATCAAGTACATGGATTGAAGATATGGATATAAAACCCAATCATCTTCTTCACAAATTCTTATTTCTTGTATTAACAGTGCTAATTTTTATTTATTCATAGGTTGATCATGACTTGTCTCATTCTCATTCAATTATTGTATTGGCAACTTAGGTGGTATGCTTAGATTGATGTCTTCAGTTTCTTGATAGGTATTCAAACTTGGTTGTAATGCATTATTAATTTATTTTTGATGAATAAATACAATAGTAATTTATATAAAACATTCCCAAATCTCCATTTGAGTTGGGGATGGACTTTCAATCTTTGCACCAAAATTCTCCAAATCATCCAAAAAGGTCTCTTTATTATGATCAAATAAAAGAACATGAAATTCATTTGAATTATTACCATTTGAAATATGTTGATCACATATATATAACCTTTTGATGGGATCATATGAAAGTTCTTGATCTAGTGCACTTATTTAATCTTCATCTTCTATAAGAAATTACATCTCATCTATCCAATCAAGCTCCAGCTCACCTTGTTTTGGGATCTCTAAAATAGTAGTGTCTTCTTGAAAATTTCTAATTTCATTCAAGAAATCATGGTATAAATATTTCCAATGGTCATCTTATTTATGAATATTCTCCATTTCAATAATGACTCTATATGAATTATCCTCATAACTACCTTTTGAAGAAGGATCAGCTTGTACTTGATCTATCTCAACTATTTCAATTTATTGAGAAATCTTTTACAACTCATATTCTTTGATTTATTTTGAAATAATGGTCTCTTTCTATATTATTGGTATGGTATATCCATAATATTATTCAACAAAATGAGGAAGGTCCATAGATGTTACCATAGATACATAATTTTGTTCATATGGTTGCTCATCTTGAACAACTATCACTTCCTCTCTTTGTATTCTTTATTGAATAATTTTCCATGGAGGAAAGGATTTGGGCCTTTGAGGAGGAAGGACTAGAGGCTAAATGATCCCTAAATTTTACAATGGATAAGTCTTCTTTAGATACTAATAAGAATCATGAGTCTCTTTTGGAGTATCTTCAAGTTCATTCTCATCTTGAAATGGAAAATCAAAGATTTCCACCATAAGAGTTGTTTCAAAATATTTGGATGTCTCTAAAGATCCAAATGTCTCTAAAACATTATCTTTGTTATTCATAGCTTCAAATGTATCCAATTCATCTTGATATGCTTCAAAATCATTACAAAATTCTATACATTTGAATTCACCATATTTTGAAGTATTATAAACCCTACAATAATCAGCTAAAGCTACATCACGAATATTCATTTCAGGAATGTTTTTATTTTTAGATGACTCATTGTTATTGTTTTTATTACTATTATGAATTTTTTTTTAAGTATATTAAACCTATTATAGGAATAATTTTTGTTAGAATTTTCCCCAATGTTACCTACTTGTTTTTGTAACTAAAGAAAGTTAGTACTTAGTTTTTGAACCATTTTCAATATGGAGTCATTTTCATTCTTAGGTGCCTCTGAATTATGAACTTGAGTAATATTACTATTTTTTGACACCATAGATCTTTGATCGTGTGGATGAGATCCACTTGTAGTGTTATTTAGGAATCTTAGGTTTTGACTAGGATGAGCATGACTCAAAAGTAACTAGTTTAAAAATGGAGTTTGATTCAAAGCAAGCATGTTTTGATTAACACTTGAGATGATATTCAATGTAATAAAATTAGTATTCATGTTAGGAATAGTATATGCTAGTTGACCTTAGGGTTGCATTTGATCAATAATTTTCATAGCTTCAGAATAGGCTAAGGCTAATGTATTTATAACTCCAACAACTCTTTATAGAAATACAGAAGTCGTTGAATATAAAAGATACTTACAAATATTTAAAGTCAAAATTTCATTAGACATATAGGGATATATAGTTTTGATAAACATATTTTTAAATCTATCATTAAAATCTCTAATGGTTTCACCCGAATATCTCTTCACTATAGTGAATTATTGATAAAGGACACAAGGACTGATGACCTTTCCAAACTGATCAATGAAATAACTATTGAAATCATTCCAGTTGGTAATGTAATTTTCATAAAGAATAAGAAACTAATAATATGCTTCATTTATAAAGGTAAAAATAAATAATATACAAGCAACATCTTCATGAACCACTTTTAAAAATCCTAAGGTAACTTTAAAGGACTTGATATGTTCTTTAGCAGTAACCACACTTGTAAGACTGAAAGAAGGTAAATATGTCTCAAGATTTCTTGGTAAATCATGTACCTGACCAAGCACATTGATAGAATATCCACATAACCAATCCATAACTTTATGAGTATTGAATACAAGGGCAACATAAACAGGTGAAGTAGGTTGAGATTTAGAAACTCTTTGATTACCTTTATTTGCTCTTGATTTCTTATGAATTTCCAAATAGATAAGAGGTAGCCTTATCTCAAAATTTGACCTAGTCCTTATTCTTAGTAGTTCCAAATTATAAAATATGAATCATGTTCAAAATATAATGTATAAACCTTATATTTGCAAAAAAAAATGATTAGATTTGCACATTAAGCAAACTTTGCATAAATTCATACAAATATTTCAAATAATAATTATATTAACTATAATATCTTTTATATACCTCCAAACTTGTGAGTATGAGTGATATTTACACTTTTAAGTTCAAATAAACCTAAATTTACAAAGAATCAACTAATCTTTGAAAACAATTGCTATCACTAACCTCAAACATGTCATATTTACAAAGCTTAAGTAACCTTTGCAATAATTGCATATAAATCTTAAAATAATAACTAGATTTAGCTAAATAATCCTAAACAATGGTCTAAAACCATGAATATCATTGATCTTTACAAAATCAAGCTAAGAAATAACAAAATGTTACAAAGGATCTTTGAACAAATTTCATTAAAATTAGCTAAAAATACTTCAGATTTATAAAGCTAAAGATTAAGATGCCCTCCTTTTAACACCAATGAAACTATATGTTGATGCATGTAATTATATCAAAGGGTTTACCTAATATTTAAAATGCTTCTCATTTCAAGATTTAAAAAATCTTTAGCATGAATATCTAGTTTTGATCTTTTTGAGATCTATGGTGGAGTAGCGGCCAAGCTATTTGATTGTTTCACAAAATAAAATGTAAGTGGTTGTTGGGATCAACCATGGTCTTTGAGATTCTATGAAAGATGAAATCAATCTAAACTAAGTCTAATTAATAATGATAAAAACCTAATCTAACATGAATATTTACAATGAGAAGCTGAACTACAGTGAATTGATCCAAAAAAAGGAAAATAGGTAGGGTATGGCAAAAAGAAGGATGTTAATGATTCTCAGTATAGACATATTGACAAAGCTTAAATTTCATCAAAGACATGCAATAAAACCAATATATGATATGAAATTTCCAAAAGCACAGACCTTATCATATGCTAGGCAAAAGTCTAAGGACATTTGAAACAATGCAAATTAGAAATCAAATTCACTTTAAAGATTTACTTCCACAAGAAAATTACATTTGCACATCTTTAAGAAAAGAAAGGAAAATGAAATGAATCTAAAATATTTCAATCAACCTAGCAAACCTTAAATTAACAACTTTGAATTAACATATACACATCTATAATTCATAAAAATAATTCAAACCTGAACATCAAACCAGGTACTTGAAAAAGCAGTCATGATAACAAACACACAAACAAATATGAGATAATATTTTCATAAATCACTTGCTTACATTACTTTCTCCAAAATTTACAAAAAAAAATTTCTCTTAAAACTCCCTCCCCTCATTAAAATGACAATACCCCACTTTTATAGGCAACTTATGAGATATGTCAATCAGTCATATTAAATGAGAATTAGACAAGTGTCAAGGATAGATGTCCTTTTACAACATTCTATAATCAATGACACTTCAAGTGGACTAACCTATAATCCATGTGTGTTACAAGTTGCACATGATTTTACAAAATGGAATATTCTTGCAAATGATTTACATGTTCTTTATATGAAAAAATATTTTATGTCAACTTAGTTGTCCTTGAGATACCCCAATGGCTACAGTTTTTTATTTTTGCTTTAGGATCTTCATGGCTTTGTCTATGAACAATTATTCTTCTTTCCATGCCAAGTCTTTGAAGACTTCATCAGCTCTATGTAAGGCTTCTTTAATGCTTCTAGAATTGCCAATCTTCTATACTACTGACAAGATCATATCTAAGATATGCTTTTATCTGGCCCTATAGTGCCCTAGATTTTATTCTTGGATGAATTGAGTAAATTTGTGTTTGAACTCTTCATCAGTTCTCAAGCCTGCATAACTAAGGATGGTTGGATCATTGATCAAGCTTCCTAATATTTGCACCATTCCATTCTCTAATTGTTTGAAGTCATTAGAAAGACCTTCCATGCCTTTAGACCATTTATTCACATCCCTTATCTTCTCCATCAAAATTATCATATCTATATTCAAATGTGATAGACTTGATATTTTGAACTCAGGAATTTGGCTTTTCATTAGTATATTGATTAATTCCTTCACCTTATTGTCTAAAGCTTGCCATTGATTGACTTGTTTCATAGCCATGGAGTCCTATTTGTTTTCCATATCCAACTTAGACTTTTTATCTTTTAAGGAACTAAATGTATCATATATAGTGGATTCAAATATATTAACCATGTTCCCTAGAACTACAAAAATGGACTGCTCTTCTAGATTCTTCTTTTCTTACTTAAGGCTTTTGATGCCAGCTTTCAACCTTTCTTCCTAATATTGTGCTAAGTTTGGAACATCCTCTTCAAAAATAGGATCCTCCCCTGGTCTTTATCCTTTTTTCTATGTTAAATGAGTCAAAGGCTCAACCTTTTGGTGTATAACCACTTCACCTCCTTTTATGTCCACTGTCTCAATAACCCTTTGTAAACCTATAGTATTTGGAACATATCTAACTCTAATTGAGGATTGGAAAACATGCTTGATTGGTACCTCTATTTATAACTGACCAGATGATTGAGCTTGAGAAACAAGAATCTTTTCCTCTTCCTCTTGTAAGGAAATGATCCAAGGCATCAATTCTTGTTGCATAAGGATGTTTGTGTTCTTTACTAGAGCCCACAGATGGTATGTAATAGGAAGATTTTCTGATCTCGGTTCATAAATGAACCATTTAGGTATAGGTGGTCCATATATGAGGTTCTCCTCACTGAACAAATTGATATTCTCCAAAGGTGGTGTGATGGTCACTTTAGGCTTCTTTGCCTTTTTATCAATTATAGTATCAACTTTCCTTTTGGGAATGTCAATGGCTAATAATTCCAAAGACTTTTTTTTTTTTTTATTGTTTAGTTTCCTCAACACTTGCCACTTTCACACCTATGTCTGTATCATATGTCATAGATAACATTCCCAATGCATCCTCAATAGACTCTTGAAGATCTAAACCTATCATATGAACCTTCTATTGAGGTAAATATTTCTCTATTGTTCTATAAGATTCAAAGGTTGAGGAACTAAAAGCAATTTCTCCCAGGATTTTTTATTCATACCTATGTTCTACATGTGTATCTACTAACGTAAGCCTAGAAGAACTGACAGCTATCAGATGATACTACCTAGGGCCTAGCTACCATCTATCCTCCATCTTTTGATCTCTATGTAATCTAGACTTAGGCTTTATATTGTGTTCTTTTATATTTCTAGTGACTTCATAGTAAGAAGCTACCTAAGTGTATATAAATACAAATGCACTGGGTTCATGTTCATATGGCATAGCCAAAATACCCTTGATCCTTAAATGTTATTTTACCCTACCATAGGGATCTCATTATCTATGATCATCAATCTGCAAGTTGAAGGATAACCTATGCTTTGAAGCAGCTTCAATGTGGTCCCATTGCCTAAAAATAGTTTTGCCAATTGTAATGGGAAAATTGTGTTGAAGTCCTTTCCTCTTAGTCTTGTAAATTCCATCTATCCCATTTAACAATTGGTAGGTTGTTTCTTGTTATACCAACCTATCAGGTACATGAATTGGTAGTTTAAGAGGGGAAATTTGGGTTCTTTCAATTCTTATAATAGTGCAATAAGGATAAATCCATATATCTCATATTACCTCAATGGATTTCTTGATTAAAGGGTTTATTCTCATGATAGGAATACCATCAATAGCTTAACTCAATGAAAGGTAAACATAATCACAAATGAACTATATATGGTCTCTATACTTTTAAATGTGTAATTTTGAATAGTATTGAGATACAGTCTAGGTACCATTAGGGGACCATTCTCTTTGATTAGGGATTTTTATGGTAGCACACAATTTGTCTAACAAATAGGACATCATGTAGAATTTATATCTGCTTACAAAAATAATAATGATTTCACTTAATGGAGGAACCACCACTTTTTCAATGATGAAATATACAATATGGACCTACATTAGTTCTACATGTGCTATATGTCTACATCTATAAAAATTGTTTGGTATGGTCATGACCATCCTAACTCTAGGTCTAAATTGACTCATTAAGATTTTCTTTATAGGATCTACAATGACTTGGTTACATAATTCTAACCATTTTTTTATGATAAGTTTTTAATCCTAGGTATTAATGGAATCTAGGTCTATCTGGGGCTTAGGTAGTTTAAAGTAATATTTAAAAGCTACAAGGGAGATATATGTAATTTGCCTCAAACAAAATTAATGAATAATCATATCCTTGTCAATTTTAGTATATTTGAAAATTGAACCAAGGATATCGATACAATGTATTACTTTTGGTTTAGCATTAGAATAATGGAGTCCAGTCATCTAAATGGCCATGATGTCATCATAGAGTATCTTCACTAAGAGCAGCTTCTCATTTTCCTTAGTTAAAACTCCTTAGTTCTCAATTGTCCAAAATAAGCTCATATAATTATTATCTCATATGTTTAATGAAGCAGCTACAAATTATGTGTCTTTGAATATTCAACCCTCTATATTTGATGATAGGTATAGTTTGATTTTTTTTGAAGTAGTTCATTTTTATAATCCTAATTCAATTGTCCTTTTGAAAATGATAATTAAACTCTCTCGGTTCAACATAATGAATCCAAGGATAATTTAGGGATTTTCATACATTATAAGGATTTTTTGGAAGTTTAAACAGAGCTTTAATGGTGGTAATCAAGTTTGAAGTATGTGCTTTGGTGACTTAGATCAAGTTTGGATCATGTATTTATACTTTTTCATGCTCGAGTTCACAAGTTCATCCGATATGATGTTTTTACCTATGTGGCATCACCTTGTCACATAACTTATTTATTTTTAAAATGTGACTATTGTCACTTGGATATGTGTCAAATGATCTTGTGCTTCCTAAAGCTTGATCAAATTTGATCCATTGATCTCTATCTACTTGGTTGAATGTGCACTATTGAACTTCATTTGCATGATTAAATGTGCACCATTGATCTTCATCCATAAGATTTAATGTGTATCATTGATCTTGATTTGAGTGATTAAGTATGAACCATTTATGTACATAATACATGATCAAGTATGGATCATTAATTTGTATCCTATTCACTTAATTAAACATGGACCAATGATATATATCTAATTCACTGTGAGTGTGACACTTATCAACATTGTGTTTGATATTAATATCCTTTAACATGTTTACTCTAAGCTCACTATTATATCTTAATTACATGATTAAATGTGTTCCTTTGATCTTTGATATTGACCTTTTGATTTGGGAGATCATATGTATATCGTGAATCTTGGATCCAATCTTTTGATATTTTGCCACTTGGTGACACTACTTGTTTTATACCTGTGAATAGTGAAAGCGATGAAGTAAGGATTTGAGATATATAAAGACTTAGTATAAAATTTAGACTAAGGTTTTAATGAATTAATAAATTCAATTATAACTTAGGATAAAATTAAACTAAGACATAGTCAAAAATAAAGTGACTCGTCAATAATGTAAATCCATTTTAATAAGAACCTAGGCTAAAGTCTTTAGACTAAGGTTTCAATTATCATATAAGCATGGATTTAATTAATTGACTAGAGACCAAATGTTAATCAAAAGGATCAAATTGGTCATTGAAGCATAATCCATGAATACTTTCTCATTCTAATGAAGATCCATTAAACCTACAACATGGAAACACATGAAGCAAATATTAGAAACATTAGATAAAGTCAAAGAAATCTTATATGCTAACATGTCAATGTAAATTAGATCAAAACATGATATTCAATAATTCATTTTGATCAAGTTGAATGCCTAATTTCTATCACAATTTTCAAAATTGAATAAGGGTCCTCTATTTTTTAGAAATGGTGGTATGTTGACCTCAAAATAGAGTAAGAGTAAGCCAGGATAGAGGAAAAAGATGAATTTGGGTAACCTATTAGTATGGAGATGCATGTCCTAACTAGAAAGGATTAAAATTCATTTATGATTTAATTACTTTGTATTAGGGAAATGATTTTGATATATTGATAAATTTTTAGGTGACCAAGCATAAGTACTGCACCATCATTGCTTTCAAGGTTTTCAGAGAAAATTTTTATTGTAGCATGTGATGGTATGCACTATGATATATAACACCATGATAGCTTAACTAAAATATGAATAATGACTGACAAGTGATCCAATAAACAATCAAAACCAATGCATTAATGATAAAAATCATGATGATAATGTTGACATATGAACATGGATGGACATAAGTATAATGCTCAAGTAATCACCTAATGAACACATGTATACTAAGTTAAGGCATAACAATGAAAGCAAATAAAGAGGTAAACAAACAAACAAACACCAATAAACAAAAACACAATAAAACACCAAGAAACATAAAATTGAATAAAACAATCAACAAAAGCATAAACAATGGTTAATTACAATGTTATTGCAAACAAAAAATATTTTTTTTTTTTGCATGTGTAATAGATGTGTTTCTCTTACCAACAAGGTGACACCTAAGGTAGACAATGACACAGGTATATTAATGCACAGATAATTAGCACAAGGTTTCCTCTAGGCTATATGGAACTAATGACACAAAATATGATGAAAAATATTTCCCTTAGGCTATATAAAACAACAAAACAAACAAATAAAATGGGGGAATAGATGAAAAAGAAGGGTTAGACAAGCTAACTCCATATGTACAAGGCAAGTAGACATTACCTACATAGTTTCATTGATAAAAGATCCAACATGAACTTCAAGTCAAATGTACTTCTCCCAATATATGGGATAAAATAAAAATGATGATAAGGAAAACATGATTTCATTTTAGGTTAAATTTGGGAATAGTATTTCACAACAATGAGAGCATTTGAAATAGAGAATACTTGAAAAATGGAAAGAGCAATAAAATAGAGAATACTCACAAAATGGTGAGAGCATAAAATGAAGCCAATTGGTCATTGGTGTATCAAATTTTAATACATAATGCGCACAACATGAAATCACAAAAATAGTTAGAGTGTAAGGCTAAGGTCAATAAGGATGGGAAAACTAAAGGATAAGTGGTTACTTGTGAAATAGCTAAGAGTCTCAAAATCCTTAAAGAAAAGAAGTGGTTGAAAAAGAAAGGAATGTGTCACTAAGCGAACCCAAGATGCCCCATATATACAAGTATTTCCTATATAGTCTATGTGAACCTCGAGCTTATGTAGTTCTCCCAAAAATGGGAGGAAAAAGACCAAGGTGGTCTAGAAAAAAACTAAACAAAGCAGATGACCCATCCCCAAAACTTTGATAGCTTTATATCTCACATGGAAATTCTAAGCCAAATTTCATTCATTTTGTGATTTTTAGGACTTTATATGTCTTTTACAAATGTTCAAGGGTTTTTAAGCATCTCAACTTGATTGAGAATGATGAGATACTAAATGGTCTAACTCATAAAATGGTGAGAGAGTTCAAACTTTAAATTTCTCATAAAATGGCGATAGTGTGATAAAAATCTGATTGAGATGACCTTAATGTGAATTGAGTGTTGCCTACATAGTCCCACTAGGACCTCATGTCACCATAGTTCTACCTTATAGTGGAGGATTCAACTAGGTAGTATCAAGTTTACAAATTTTTGGAAATTGGTGAAGTATAATAATAGGAATGTCAAGGTGATGCGACAATACATGGTAAAGGTCTTATTCCTAATTTTCCCATAGGTGGTTATAATTAGGAATCAATGGCATGGGTCAATGATACTAATTTTCTCATAGTTAGTTATAATTAGTAACACAAAGTGGTAAACTTATTTTCTCAAAGGTAGTTATAATCAAGAACACTCACATTGAAATGAAAGAATAAATGAATGATGCAACAACCAAACCACTATCATACTAGTCTAATATACTACCTCTATTTAGAATACTGAATCAACTACTAGAACTTGATCTGAATCCCTTTGTTGAAGGTGCTCAAAGAAATAATGGAATGGAACCAAGGCCAAAGAGGTTTGGTTAGGGGGGTTTAAAACAACTATGGTCGATAGTGAAGGAATGGTAGAATGGTATATGATATGGTAAAAATAAGATGATGATATGGTATTGTTAGGTATAGTAGGAGCCTACACCAAGATTTATCTCATGCACTATGCAATAAAGTTGAACACAGAGACAATATTTCAAACATAATAATATTTTTGCACTATAATAATATTTTTCATATTAAATTCATACGAGAATAAAAATTTGTATAGGAAAATTATTTTCTATAATTGTGGAGATCATATCTCCACCAATATCTCTCACATCCCTATAATAACTCACACTAACAAATTGACTACAAACAAATATATTGTTACCATAATATATTCAAATAACTAAATAATAACTAACTCAACAATATATTATTTACATCTCAGTAAATATCAAATGTAAATACTTCTGTAAAATTTAATTCCTAACATCCCCCCCTTAGTTTCTACATGGTGCAAAAACATTCAAACTATCACCTGTAGTATGCTCACCCCTATCGCATGCCTAACTATTTGGCTCATGACCTTGATAAAAAGAAAGGCTCACTTCTTCCATGTTTTTAATCAAGTTTACCATGAACCTTGACATGAATAGGAACCCATCAAATGTTCACCTCCCATGATTTTATGGATCTACCATAAACTTTTTCAAGATCCACGAACTGACTTACACTGGTGTTTTTTGTCTTTTCACTATGTTTTCACATCAAGGAATTATGTTTTTAATTTCACATAAATTACATTACTTGAATAGGCATATACTTCTATTCTTATTTGTAAACATATAATAGAAACTATAAAAAACACATCACACTACATATGTCACCAAATCTTCTGGGTCCTCATCGTTTGTGACTGATGAGAGGCTCTATAACGTCAAAACTTTGTTTCCTCCTTCATACAGTAGATAAAGCTACTCACTGTCAATGAATCTCTCTTTTATTATAATATAACCCCCCATAAGACTGACTCTTTTCAAATAAGGACGTCGAGGTTACTTGATATTATATCCATAAACAAAATGAAATCTTTTACTATTTGGACATAAAAATGATTCTTGACATACAATGGTATTATTGACTTAACAAGATGATAAATACCTATGTATGTAACTTTTTTCAAAACTAGATTTGTAATGACATTGTTAACTAACATCAACCTATACCTAGACCATAAAACATAAAGACACATTACCAAGCCATAATTATAAAACATAACTCAAATAATTAATATAGACATTAGACTTTAGTTTAAATGAATTTAATTTAAAATATATATTAAAATTGGCATAATTATAATAAACAATCACCTACCTTAGACTCAATTAAAACCCTAAAGACACAACCCACACATCCTATATACCTTTTGACTTAAAAATTAAAAGATATCAATACACATGTGGTACTACCAATGGAGAGAGAGAAAATGTGATGAAGGTGGATTTGATCATGTAGAAAAGATAGTTGTAAGGTAGAATCCACATGTAGAGATAATAAAGTCATTAAAGTAATCTACCACATAAGGTATACTACTAAGAATTCTATTGATTTTTATGATGATTGTGAATTAGAAGGCTCGGTCTTCAATACAAGAAAGAGATCAATATATCTATTCTGATGATGATTTTAGATTGACATAAATCTTTTACATTAATCTTCACTCCCTTTTTTTTTGATGTAGCATGCAATTGTGTATCAACTGAAATACTGTAAAGGGCATCGATTATTCAACATTCAAAAATAATGCTATATAAATGCATTTAAAAATAGGCAAAGTAAATATATGGGTGTAATAGAAATTGATCAATTTTGGATAATCAGAGTGTAAATAACAAAATCATGTGGGAGTAAATATGATGTTATTATTGAATTTAATTTTGTACACATGTGACAGCTATCAAGATGGGTGTGAGTAAATTCCATGAATGGTTGATAGATCTTATGTTGAGTGCTTAACATATCTACCTAGAAATAACTTGCTTGGGTGAGATGATCAAGAAACTAATATGATGGTGCCATGGGAAAAATTCAATCCATCATGTACATGTATATATCTAATTCTCTCATATATTAAATTTTGATATAATCCAAAATCTAACGGTTTAAGACATATCTCTTTGATAGAATGCAATGAGACAAGATTAAACACAACAAATAGAATATTACTTACACCTATCTCATAGCTACAAAGAATATCTCTCAGATGGTCTCATAACTTAGGACAAGTAATGAATTTGTATAAATTCCCCCTCACAAACTTAATAGACCATTTACCTCCTTTCATACCAATGTTAGGTATGGTAGGATCCCACACCAAGATTTACCTCATGTACTATGCAATAAAGCTGAACACATAGACAATATTTCAAACATAATAATGTTTTTGCACTATAATAATATTTTGCATATTAAACTCATACAAGAATAAAAATTTACATAGTAAAATTATTTCTTCTAATTGCGGAGATCATATCTCCACCAATATATCTCACATTCATATAATAACTCACACTAATAAACTAACTATAAATGAATATATTCTTACTGCAATATATTTGAATTATTAAATAATAACTAACTCAATAATATAATATTTACCTCTCAATAAATATCAAATGTAAATACTCATGTAAAAACTAATTCCTAACAGGTATAATATAAACGTACCTCATATATAATACTTCAAGTCTCTCAAGTAAAATAATGCTTGAGGTGTATTATGTTCATTGGTTCATCAAGTTCATATCCATCTAGTGTAATGATCATGTATGCTTGAGATCCATAATTTACAACAATGACATATGGGCCTATCCAATTGGTTTTAAATTTCCTTTCTTCTTCTTCTCAGTCATAGTGTTATTTTGGTTTTATTTGAGAACAATATCCCCAAGATTTAACTCTCTATGTTTGGCCCACCAGTTATATTAGCCATAGAGTCTATTTTGGTATGCTTAAAGGTTATTTATAGTGACCATGCATTTTTCATCAAGTAACTCTAGCAATTGAAAGTGAGCTATTGTTTAATATTCATCATTCAGAGACATGTTTCAATGAGATATGTAGAGAAGGTAACTTGACCTCGATGGGAAGAATGGACTCAGTGTCATAGACTAAGGAATATGGTTTGGTTCTAGTTAGAGTATGTTAATTAGTGAAATAAGCCCAAAGGGTGTGGAAGATTTAGATGTGCCAATTATGGCTAACATCATTGATAATCTTTTTAAATATGTTGATAATGGTTTTATTGGATGGATCTACTCAGCCATTACCTTGTAGGTAATATGTGATAGAAAAATTTTGGGTGATATTGTACTTGGCATAAAGAATTTTGAAATTCTTGTTCTTAAATAATCTTCCATTATCAAATATAATGTTAGATGGGATACCATAGTCATAGATGATATGATTTAAGATGAATTTAGAAATTTGTTTTTTAGTCATGTAAGTGAGTAGTATAGCTTCAACCCACTTAGTAAAATATTCATTAGTGGTGAGGATGTGTTTATGACAATCAGATGAGATAGGTTTAATCTTCCTAATGATATTGAGTCCCCATGTTGCAAATAACTCATGTTGTAAGCATGAGTTTTAGTGTTTTGGCTAGGGCATGAATCAAATTGGCATGCCTTTAACACTTTTCACACATTTTGACATAAGTAACTGCATCTATTCCATAGTTGGCCAATAGTAACTGGTACATATGATATTTTTATCCAGGATATCCCCCACTGGTGTGGGCTACACATACTCCTTCATGAACTTCCATAATGCTAATGTGGCTTCTATCAAATTTAAATAATGAAGTAGAGTTCCATCAAAGCTTAGATGGTAAAGGGTCGAGTCAATCAAGGTATAATAGGAGGCTTGGTGTGTAAATGCCTTTAGTTTTTTATGTGATAAGTTGGGTGGCATGATATGGTCATGAAGGTGGTTATACAAATATGAGTACCAAATAGAGATAGGACTAACAATATCACATATCATTATGATGGTTGAGGTTCATGAGTAGGCATTATAAGATTTTCAATGAGGAATTGATATTCTTTTGCCTTGTGTGTGTGGTAGATTAAAGAACTAATGGTGGTCATGACATCCATTATCCTATTACTAGCCCTAGGTATGTGTTCAAACAATATGTTGACAATATGTTATTTGAGAATGTTGATCATGGCCTTGTATGGCACCATATTGTCATCTTTGGTCTAAAAATGGTCTGTAATTTGATTGATGATTAACTTAGAATCACCATAAATCTTGAGATGTTGAATATTCTATTGTACTACCTGATGAAGACTTAAAACAAGTGCTTCATATTCTTCCATCTTGTTAGTATAAGTAAATCTGATACAAAATGATTTAGGGATAAGATCCCCCTATGGTGAAATAAATAATAAGCTTAACATTGATCCATGTGATGTGAATGATTCATAAAAACATAGCTTCTAGTGTTGCTCATCAAGAGGTGTTTCTATGATAGTCATGATGGACTCATCTAGAAATTGAAATGTGAGGGGTTTGATATCTACAATGGGAGATTCAATAAGTTGATCTACAAGTAATTTTCCCTTTATAGATTTCTAGTTGACATACTTGACCTCGAACTCACTCATAAGCATGATCCATTTAGCCATGTAGCCTTGTAAATCTATATTGAATAGTAGATACTTTAGAGGATCTACTTTGGAAATAATTATGG
This sequence comes from Torreya grandis, assembly GCA_037957365.1. Classification (NCBI taxonomy): domain Eukaryota; kingdom Viridiplantae; phylum Streptophyta; class Pinopsida; order Cupressales; family Taxaceae; genus Torreya; species Torreya grandis. The sequence goes on along the minus strand of JARHVA010000238.1, from coordinate 4,845,395 downwards.
TCTTGTTGTTAAGCATGTAATATCATAGTTTCTATGTTGAAAAGACCATAACTAAATAATATTTTTATATTGGTGTATAGTTGTGTTCATACACAACCAGTGTACAACTTTTATAGTACACAACATGCTCTTTTCCATTATTGTCATGTTGAGCTAGAAGTGCCCCCAAGGATTTATTTATGGTAGATAGGTATAGTAAAAATGGCTTTCCTAGCAATGGTGGTAATAAAATAGGTAGATTAGCAAGATAATCCTTTAGGTGATGAAAGGATTTTTGATAGTCTTCATACCAATGAAATGTGACACCTTTCTTCAATAAGTGAGTGAAAAGATAACATTTGTTGGACAACTAAAAAATGAGGTGTCTGATAGACTAGATTTTCCTTGCAAGCTATGGAGCTACTTCAAATTAAAAGGTGGCAGCATATCAGTAATGGCTTATACTTTAGTAGGATCAACTTCAATGCCTAAGAAAGAGATGATGAAATGTAAAAATTTTCCTTAAATGACACCAAAGACACACTTCTTGGGCTTAAGTCTTATCTTGTATTCATAAAGCCTCTTAAATACTCTTCATAGTGTAGCTAGATGATCAGCATAGGTATTTGATTTACTTACTATGTCATTGACATAGTCTTCAATAATGGCATGCATCATATCATGAAATATGATGATCATGGATCTTTGGTATATGGCCCCAACATTATTGAGGATGGATGGCATAACTTAATAAAAAGCAATCCCTATGGAGTGGTGAACATTATTTTGTGTTGGTCTTTTGGTGCAATCCAAATCTAGTTGTATCCTAAAAATCCATCCATAAGTGAAACCATTTCATACCCCATTATGGTGTCAACTATCATGTCAATATTTGGTAGAGGAAAGTCATCCTTAGGGCAGGCTTATTGATGTCTTTAAAATTAATGCAGATTTTGATTCCTTCTAGCTTCTCATTAACAAGTAAAAAATTTGAGATTCAATCTGAATAGTCAATTAATCAAATGTATCTCATTTATAAAAGCTTTTACAACTATTTCTTTACTAACACAATAATATGAGGATGCATCTTTCACAATTTTTGCTTCACAAGTTTGACATCAGGATGTACAACAAGTTAATATACAACCAAGGTGGGGTCCAAACCTAGCATGTTTGAATAAGCCCATGCATAAATATCAATAAATTCCCTCAAAAGGGATGTAAAAACTTCACGGTCCTCCTCAGTGAGGGATACACCTAGTTCAATCTACTTTGCATCCTTTGGAGTCTTAATGTTGACCTATGTAGTATCTTCTACTAGGAGAGTTAAGCCATCTTCTAGAATGGTTGGCAATGATGTTTATTGGCCTACAACTACAAAGTCCTCTAGTTGGACTAGTTATTCAATATCTCATAAACAAGATGAATATAAAATTCCTAATGGAAATGATGGCCATGTCATAAATACTATAGGAAATTCTTGGGAGATTCAATCAAAGGCATGTTGTTCTATAGAATAGAACTCGGACCCAAAAGAAAGTTCATCATTGGTGGTATCCTAAGATTTATTTGAGGAAAAGTGAACTTCACCATCTAATGGCACCTAAAATAGGTTTTCACTAGGAAAAGACTAGCCTTTCTCTATACTTTTACCTTGGTCTAAAAATACCTCAAAGATGTTTTCACTTTGGGACCTCAATGTTTTATTATTATTATTTTGGCTAAGGGTGTTCACCCATTCTCCAAATAGGTTACAAAATCCAATTTGATAAAGAACCCATGTTTATGGTGTCCCAAAAAAACATTGTCACTTAGGCTTAGAAAATTGTAAAAGGCCTCATCATTATCAAACTTGTCAACAAGCATTGTGAATTCTTGTTAGTCCCAGTCTATAAGTTGAGGGTAATAAATAGGAAGCAAGTTATGTCAAATTATTGGGGTAATGGTACAAATTGTATGGGGGTCAAACATGTTGGTATTAGCAAGGTCTTCATAAATGTTATGATCTAACTTTGCTTTGATTTCAACATCGTCATCATTAGATGTTGGTGTTGGAACACGAATAAGAAACGTGGGATCACCCCCAAGTAGTCTAAATTTGAGACCATAAGTTCTTTTATACTGAGTTATAGAATTGTCTCAAGAGATCCTTTTTGATTTAGTTCGAGGCCTCCACATTCACAGTCTTGTTTCTCAATGATCCTGTTAGGGATGGGGTATTTGGAATTTTCTTAACAATCAACCAACTTGTCATTATATAACCAAGATTCATCATTGGCAAGTGGGTCCTCTTCTTGACCAGTGGTCGGTGTAAAAATGATATGAGATAGACTATGAAATTTATCTTTTCCTTTTCCTTTTCATTATCATTATATGCAAGGTGGCCTAGATTTAAGTATTCCATATAACTTGGGATTCAATGAAAGCTTGGCAATGTGAAATGTGTCATGGGTCAAATACTCTCCTGGGTCATTCGCCGAGATAGTAAAATTATTAGACATTTTAAGAGGAGGCATATTTGAAGATGAGTCAAGGCTATCTAGGTCTATATGATTGGCCTCTATAAATTTGAAAAGTATTTATTTATCTTTATCATTTTTGGGAACCATAACTAGGCCAAAGCAATAGTTTTAAATTTTGTACTCAACCTCTAAATGTTTACAATGTTCATGGGGTTACAAATATCCATTGATAGTGACATCCATACCTGAGGTCAAGAACTTGAGACACTGGTGCAATGTCAAAGGGATTACACAAATTTCATATATTCAAGGTCTACCCAAGAGCAAATTATATGATAGGTCTAGTTCTAACACATGACAAAGTGTATCATGGGTAAGGATCCCAATGATAACTTGAAAAATTATGGTGCCTAGTGATTCATGTTCTACATTATTATAGGATTTGATAGTAATTATTTCTAACTATAGATTGACTATTATATATTTAAGAAGTTTGATGAAATTCAAAGACAAAATATTTAGGCTCAATCCATTATCTATGAGGACATGTTTCACTTTGTGTTATGTTATGACAACTTCAATCTATAGGGGATTGTTATGGAGAGGGCCAAGGAATGACATGCCACTTTAGTCTATGGTCAATTATTGGCCTAAGGCTAGATGTCTAACCAAAGCTTATAATTAATCTGGGGTTATGTCATTTAGAACTTGGGATTGCCCTAAGAGCACTATTAGGATATTCTTGTGCATAGTAGATGTACACAACAGATCCAAAATGGATATTTATGTGGGTGTATTTTGAAGTTGTTTCACAATGTCATATGGATTCTATTTAATAGTGGTATATGGCTTGTTCCTAACCAGTAAAATGGGTTAATTGGTTTATTATAAGGAGGTTGTGGGCTTGGGATGGTAATATTAGACCACCAAGTTATGATTGCATAATCAAAATTGGATATAGGACCATTATAACTTGATAATGATGGAGATGGGATAGATATGATAAGTTTGATTATTAATCACTTAATTGTGGCCATGAGGCAATGATGAGTTATTAGTATAAGGTTTGAAAATAGTAATCCCTTATTACTATTGTGCTTGGTTCTAGTCCTAGGTCAAGGAAGGATTATTGGCATAGGTGTGTTGATTATAATTATTTTTCAATGGTCCTAGTCTATTATCACTTGGTCTAGGATTAATAGTGATGGTTGAAATGTGACCTCCCATAATATGATATACAACTTTATTGTAGTCATGTGAAACTGCATGGTAAGTTTTTTGGTTGTTGGAATCACTTTGGCCTTGGTTCCTCCAATTTGGTTGATGATATTATTGTTTCTACAGATATTATTGTTGTTGTCATGATGGTTATTGATATTATTTTTATTTTTTCATCCTTCATTATTGTTATTGATTATTATTATTGTTATATTATAGAAAAGGGTTTTGCTAGATCCCCAAGTTTTGATTAGATGTAAATGATCTATTATCTAATGTAATCTCCCTATTTTTCAACATATTTTATATGAAGTGTTTCAACTACACATAATGATGTATATTATATCCATAAACATGATGGTATTCAAATAACCCATGCTCCTTATACCATTTTAGATATAGAATCCCCTCAAGATAGTGATTTAAAATTGACCAACTAATCATATTAGTTATGGCTACCTTACGAAACACTTCTTCAATAAGTTCACCAAGGTCATTGAATACTCAAGGAGTGGGTGTTCTTCTTGGATGAGAGATTTACAAAGGTGGTGGTTACTATATTTTTGGAGTAGGTCTAGGTTGCTATGAAGGTTGCACTTGTTGAATAGGATATTGAGAAGGAGTAAGATCGATTTGTAGTTTAGGTTAAATAGATGGTGTTTTCACTATTTAGACATGGCATAAATTAGTTACTCCATTTCCAATAATATTCTTATTATAGTTATATTGCTTATATTTCTCATAGTTACTAGCCTAGGCTAGTATAAATGTTTACATTTGGACTTGGTTAGGGTTCTAACTTGGGCCTACACCTTAGTTCTAGTTCTAATTTTAATTTGAGGAGGTTAATTTGATAATCCCTTTGTTAATAAGGGAATTTTCAATCTATAATTCTTTTTCAATGATCTCTTTGAAGGTATGCACACATTAAATCTCCAAATGATAGGATATCTCACTCTGAAAAAATTTAGTAAACACAATGAACAATTATTTGTCTAGTAAGCTATGAGTGAAGTGACTAGAAAGTGTTATCCATCTCTATATATAACTTGAAAATATCTCACCATATTTCTTCTTGTCCTAAGTCAAATCTCCTAATTAAATCTCATGATCAAAATTATAAGAAAAATGTTGCTTAAATTTGTCTGAGAAGTCATCAAAACTAGACACAAAATTCTTTGGTAATTTGACGAACCACTCTAAAGCCTATCCTGGAAGACTCTAATGAAACTAAAAGAGTAGGTAAATGTCACTATAAACCATTGGTTGACAAGAAATAAGTAATTATATAAAATGGGCCTTAGGGTCTCTTTTACCCTTATATTTATCAAAATTTGGTGGTTTATAACTTGGAAGAAATGATATATGAAGATACTCCATGTTGAATGTGTATGAACACACATCATCTAACTTGAATTTCTTTGTTTGATTCCCTTATTAAATGGAAACAATCACATTCTTTTTTTGTTGTAGTTCTTGGGCCAAGAAACTAGATGGAACATTTGGTTGAGGTGGTGGTTAGGTAGCCAAAGGTGGCTTACCTTTCTCAGGATATAATGGAGGTATGGTTTGTTGCATAATATTAATTTGGTGAGTGAACTAACCAAGAATATACATCCATAGCTTGGAATGTGGTTGTTGAAATTGCACATGTTGTTGGGATATATTTTAGTTCAAATTAGGTATATAGACTTAGTTTTAAGGGAATTGTGTATGGGATGGAAGGATATCAATCTGGGTAAAGTATTGTGCTTGCCAAGATTGAGTAAGGATTTGTTGTTGACTAGTCAAACCTTGTTGAATAAGGGAAACCTATTATGGACAAAGGCCCTATCTTTAAATTGTGTCACATATTGAGTAAAAGACAATTATTACCTAATTGGTACTTGTTAGATAATGGTACTTATTGGTTGTGCAAACACCTATTGTAAATTAGATGCTTGTAGGGTGTTTGGCATTTGTATTTGATCAATATACACATGTTATTAATTATATAATGTTTATGATTTAAAAGGTATATTGGTCTATGATTGTTGAGGTACATTTGCCATTACCTGTTAAGGTGAAACATTTATTGCCCCCTAGTGAGGTGGCATAGTGTTTTACCTCTACTATGGTCAAATATTAGACTATGCTTATTGTTTTAGAATGTTAGTCATCACTTGTTGATGTGGGATAACATTCATCACTTATTTTTGAGGTACATAACTATTTGATGCTTTATTACTTAATCATTTTGGTTGCATGCTTAACGAAGTAACTGGTTGACGATTGGAATCAACTTTTTGTGGTTGAGACATACGAGTTCCTACCCCTAATGTTATGAACCACTTATGGTATTAAATAAAGGCACTTTTTATTGTGGACTATTTTTTGGTGCATTTAAACCACTTTGGTCTGGGTTGGAAGATACTTGTGTGTTATCCATTGCAGTTGGCACATTATTCTGTGTAGAATCCATAGTCACCTCTTCAATAGATGGGACTTGTACATGTTACCAACTGAAGTGACTTGTGAAAATGGGGATATAACCTAATTATATTGACTTATCAACTCAATTAATACTCCTATTAAAGGAGATATCTCTATGAGTAGAGCATTTGAGATAGCCATGGTATTATAATTATACACTAGATTCAAATAGGTTTGATATGCTTATTGAATTTATATAAATTATTCTTCCATGAGGCCCTTTCCTTTTACAATCATATTTGGGTATTGATATGACATCATCATGAGTGCTTGAGGATATCTAGTAGAGGCTTTTTTAATGGTTTGGGTATAAACCATGTTTAAAGCCATTCTAAATAGACTAGGTAAGTTTTCATGGGGGAATTCTATTGTAAACATGGCCCCTACTTCCATGACTCTAGCTAAAACCACATCCTTATTTCAAAGTAAATGATGATAAAAAAATAATTATCATATGTCAATGGCATGGTAATGTAATATGGTTGTTATTGCACTTATTCTAAAACTAATGGTATGCTAATAAAGTATATTGCAGTTTGTTCTTGGTCTTGCTACGAATATGGAGGTGTGTTAACCAAATAAGGGGCTAACAAATCTTGAATTTTTTCCCCATATTGAGAAGTATAATGATTATAAGGATTGGTATCACAAACTACATCATCACCAGAGGGGTCTTGAATAAAGTTATCATTGGTGACCATGTTATTGTAACTTGGATTATGCATGGCTCCACTACGAGTGTAACAAGACATATCTAAATAAATGACTAACATTATGAGGATAACGTATAGATTTCTATAAACTCTTAAAAATAAGTTGTAAAAATACAAAATGTCTAAACTTGGTAAAACTTGGTCTAGGAATGGAGTCATTTCTCCAAAAAAATAGGCAATGATAAAATCAGAAAAAAATGGTCTAACATCAAATGTCTTACATAAATGGTCAATTGAATGGATAACTCTAAATGGAAAATCTTGGTAAAGAAGTTATTCAAATAATTATAATCTATGTCTAAAGAAAAAAAAGGTTTCTAGTTCTTTGGCAACAAGGTACAAAACTGTACTCAAAATGACTAGGTCTAAGATGAAAAGATAAAATGCTAGGACTTTTAGAAACATGGCACAAAAGCTAGACTTTAAAACACACTAGGTCTAAAACAAACAAGAATTAGTAGGTCTTTTAAGAACATGAAAAAAAATCTAGACTTGGTACAAACTAGGTCTAAAAGGAAAGATAAATAATCTAATAATTTTGAAACACTTGGACTCACACTAGGCATTCCAATTCAAACATAAACATGACTTTTGGAAAAAATACATTCAACTTTAGGCACATAGAAGATAGACCACTTCCCAAATCTAGGCACACAAATAGTCTTAAAATTTGAGCAAGGAATTAATCTAAGTTGCACAACCCAAAAGTGAGAGATAAATGTCTAAGCCAAAAATTACATGAGGCATAGGCATAAACCAATCAATGTTTGAATCTAAACTTATTAAGACAAATTTTGAACTCAATTTATAGGATTGTTGCATAAATGGACAAAAATATAGACCAAAATAGATGGAATAATGATATTAGGCATAGACTAAGAAGGCACACGTGGTTTTGAAATTGTGACTAGATACAATGCAACAAGTCTTTGAAATAATATGATCTACATAAAAATACTATCTTTCTCTAAAGGTATGAAAAATGGTTTGTTTCAAAAACTCTAAGGCACAAGACTTGGAATGAAATGAGAAACATAATGATGCCCCTTTCAAAAAAGTGAAACACACACAAAAGTTTGACAAACTATCAAGGGAAAGTGTCGCATCAAATGAATGGTATAACACCTCTTTAAACAAAAAAGTGATGTGAAAAAATGACTTTTTTTTGGATGTGGTATGACAAATAAATATTTTTGACTCAAGATACTGAAATTAAAAATGAAAAATAACAAAAACACCTAAGTGTGTCATATTAATCCTAAAAACTAACAAGGTGGCTTCATACTATCAAATTTCATCTATATACTTGCTCTTGACAAGAAATTATGTTGTTAATCCAAAAATTAAAATTGTGCATGAAAAGTAGGGTTTTTAGACCCCCTCCTCTCTCAATAGTTTGTACAATGACATAGAACTTTCACCTACTTGCCCTACATTGACAATTCATCTGCAACAATTGGGGTTGTCTAAAAACTATCAATTTTTATACATTCTAAAAGGTCCCATATGTGTGATTAACACTAGGGCACAACATATCATTTGGATCCATGTTAATTGAATTGTTTTGAAAAGGTTTTAACTTTTTCACAACCACTACATCCGTCAATTACTCAGTATCATGTCATGTCTGAGTTAAACCTACATTCTAAGGTAGTCTCTTACTAATGAAGCTTATTTAACTAATCAAACAAGAATCTTAATAAGTTAACCTCAATTTGTATACCCTAACCATGGAGTGGGCTTGAATCTATGCCAAGAGATTAATTTTTGAGTCAAAACTTCCTAAGATAACTTGAGGGGAGGTGATGAACTCTTATGCACAAGCCAAGATAGATGAAATAAAGAATGTGGAAGGACTTTAGGGTCATTTTGGGATCACCTAAATCACTCATATTTTGGGGAGGGCTTTATCAACTTTCACTACACAATTTTGGATAAAGTGACAAAGGCAATAAGTTAAGTGTTTTCGATCACCCAATTTCCCTAAAGGGGATGGGGGAGAGCATAAACACTACACTTAGCTTACAAAACAAAAACACAACAATAATTAAAAAATAAAAACTCTTATGAGCATTTAAATAGAGTGTGTTCATTTTTCGAGTACCAAATGAAATATCACATGAATTTTATCCCCTTGGCATTATTTGATAACTTTGAAAAATGAAAATAAGTCAAGTAAATGAGTTTTTAAAACACCAAATGTAAATGTGAGCTTGAATCTTAGAGTGTCAAAAATGTCTTTCCTTGGTCTTTGGTTCCTGAAAAATATTTTAGGGGGTGTTTATGCTTAGAAGCTAAAAGAAAGTGAATAAATGAATTTTGGAATTTAGCTTTCAGGTTTTAAATGTTTTTTACATAGTGCAAAATTGTAGATACATAGATTATTAATGCAAATTTTCTTGTAAAATCATAACTAATTAGCATAAAACTACAACTTCCTATAGAACAAAGTGTTAGTGTAAAATCACAACTCTACAATGCAAAAATGCAACTATACGGTGCAAAATTGCAATTCTTTAGTGCAAAATAGCAATTTCTTAAAAATAAAGGGGCAAGGAAAAATCATGACTATATAGTGCAAAAATGTAGATTACAAAGGCAATATCATGATTATATAGTGAAAAACTATAATTATCAAGGAGATCTCATGACTATCTAAGTAATATCACTAATTTTAGGACAAAATTGTGACTAGAAAGACAAAAATACAACTTATCAAAGCAAAATCGTGACTTATCAAGGAAATAATGTAAGTGAAATATCATGAATTTATAGTGTAATATTGATACTCCATAGTGCAATATCATGACTACAGAGAGAAAAATCTCAAATAAACAGAGCAAAAATGTGATTTCCTATAGAGTGTCCATGAACTTAAACTTTCCACTTTTTTTGCTAGCAAGTTAAGATTTTGACATGAAAATTGTTAGAAAGAGGTCTTAAAATGCCAAAGGAAGAACTTTTTGGAGTGCATGTCCCATCATGTGTACCATAATTTGAACAAGGAATCCATACAAAGGAGATTAATATAGTGTCAATTAAGAAAACCAAATCAAAACTAACACACTAAACACTAACACCTCTAGCCTAGACACTAGGAAGAGCATAGGTAATAAGCATAAAATGAAAACACAACTAGAAAACAAAATAAATTATCCTTTTACCTTCTTTTTAACTCAAAAATGGTTTGTTGATGTGGTTTTCTCGGTATATGCTTAAGAAATATTTATCAATGAAGCTCCATTTGCTCCACCTCTCTTTGGCACCTTGGTTTGGATGATTTAGCTTGGCCTAGCTTGTGAAATTGGCATAATAACACTAATAGAAAATATTCTTAGAGTTATTTTGGCATAATAACATTGCACTAAAAAATCTTGTTGATCAATAAGTCCTTGTATTTATAGCCTCCAAAGTTAACTCTTACCCAAGTTGAGTTAGGTTAGGATTTAAAAATGGAATGAGTTCAAACTAACCCTTGGTGAGTTAAAGTTAACTTTAGTTGAGTTAAGAAGGGTACATGTAATTATGATTTTCAATTAATAATCATGTCTCTTAAATTAGATATTTTTAGATATTTGTGAGATCTTGACAACTCATAAAGGTAATGATGAAGAAGCTTGATATTTTAAATTTTTAAATTTTCATTTTTAGATATTCATTAATTGAAAATGGATAATTTAGCTAAGCATTTAATTTTGTTTAATTAGTTGATTAATTTTGATTACCATTTTAAATCTTTTAATAATTGTTGAAGTGCCCCACTTAATGGGTCTATAGGCCAAACTACCAATTGTTAGGTTGCAAGGTGACTAGGGGTGAATCCATGACAAGTTATTATTATGTGAGAGATAATACCCAAGATAGGGATACATCAACATTATATGAGCATTAAATAATGGTGTGAAGATTAAATTAAGATATTTAATGATTCCTAGGTTTAATTTGTGTTATTTGGTAGAAATTGCTCTAAAGTCTAGTTAGAAGCTAGTTGTGGCTAGAATGGGGTGTCTACACATCTCATCCTCGTGTATATATATTTTAGGTTTAATTATTCATGAGAAAACACTATATATAATATATTATACCAATAATCATGTATGCATCTATCTGATATTATGGTACCATTTCAATGTTTTATGGTACACTATAATGTCTAGTACTCCACTAAAGAATCCCTCTAAGATTTTGTTAAATCATATTGGTTAGAAGGTGGGAATTCATATTATTATTATCTTTTTCATAATGGGAATGTGTACATTCTACATAATATTGGAATACTATCAATGAGATATTAAAGAAATAATGGGTCCCTATTTGATTTTAAAAACTGGGGTGTCTGAGTGGAAGTTGTTGAAAAAAACTTCCATGTCTAATTCTTTGTGGCATGACACTATTTATAATCGATTATACCATAAACATCATATGTATTTATCTAATGTTGCAGTACCATCAAAATGTTCTATGATATACTAATATGTCTATTACCTATTGAATAATCCCCCCATTGAGTTTATGTTATAAGAAAATGAAAACCATGTGGATGTTTATATTATCCGTATCTTGTTCATAATGGGCATGTGCACATTCTACACAATATTGGAATACTTTTAATTATCAAAAATCCTTATCTTGTGTAGAATAGGATTAATTGATAAAATTGTTAATGTCTTGTGTAAAATTAGACACAATCCCATTTCGATCAAGATATTGTAAATAAAATATCCAATTTAATTATAATTTATTTTTAAGACCAATTACAATAATACAAATTAAATATCAAAGAGACACATCTCATTCTCATGCATATACATTTCAATTCTAATCCTCCATGGGATGCAGATAGGTACAATCGATTATGTTGAAAATGGCATATGTAACTCTCTGATGTCATGGTATCATTGTAAGGTTTTGTATTACACTATTATGTCTAGTACTCCACTAAATAAACCAAGCTTGTCTAGTAAACCAAGCTTGTGTTCATATTATTCTTATCTTGTTTAGAATGAATATGTACCCTTTCTACATGAGATTGGAATAATATCAATGGAATATTCAAATAATAGTGGATACCCAATTGATTGTAAAATCTAGGGTGTCTGAGTGGAAGTTGTCGAAAAAATTATAGGTCTAATTCTCTATGGGAATGTCATTGGTTACAATTGATTATACCTTAAACAATTTATATACTTTTCTGATGTCACAGTCCATTGAAAGGTTTTGTGGTATACTATTATGTCTAGCACTCCATTGAAGAATCCCTCCAAGCTCATGTTATAAAAAAATGAAAACTATGTGGGTGTTCATATTATTATTATCTTGTTTATAATGCGCATGTGTGCATTCTACACAAGATAGGAATACTATCAACTACCAAGAATCTTTATTGTTATAGATTGTGATTAATTAATAAAAAATTTAATGTCTTGTGTAAAAGTAGGGACAAACCCATTCTGATCAAGATATAATTATCATATTCATTTTATACAATGCATTATTAATACCAAATATAACAATACAAATTAAATATCACACAACACATCTTGTCCTCATGCATATACATTTTAGTTTGAACTCTTTGTGAGATACCACTAGGTAAAATTTATTATATAATGAATGACATATGTAGATCTCTGATGTCATGATACCATCTCAAGATTTTGTAGTATACACAAACCCATACTCATAATTTATATGACTTGCATAGAATAGTCACATGCCCATTTTTAAAAATATAATTTTCACATCTTCAATTATTAATCTAGAAAACTAAACATTAGAATAATATTGGATTCTTAATTGATGATGTGCCTATCTTTTCCATATATAACTTTATATGTCTAATGTGCCCATTTAACACTATCAATATAAGTCTAATGTTATAACGTTATAATCCAATACTCTTGGATTATGTGGAAGGGGTACATGCCCTTTTTACTCAAGATATTAATATTGGATTCTTAATTAATAATATTCTTAAAACAATAATAATATATTAATATAATTGGACATAACATGATCAATTCTTGTTCTACACTCATAATACAGTTAATATATAATTTGTGTACAAAGGACATACCATAGTCTTATTAATATTAGTCTTAATTTAATAAAGTGTAGCAATTGGCACATGCCCATTACACACATACAAATCCCATTGTATTTTTAATCAATAATATTCACAATATATTTCAAGACCTATGTATTATAGGCAATTGTACTCATTCTAAATAGGTTAAAAATAGTTTAATCAATTAAGAATCAAATCTTATTATCTTTGTATAATATAGGCCTCTATTTATTAATAATTTTTTATTTTGGAAGTAATAAATATCAATAGCTTGTTATAAAGTAGTAGTGCATATTTAGATCTAATGAATAAGTGATATTGCTAAAATCAAATCTCTATTAACTATAACTATTTTTCCATAAAAAATTACTTTTGCATATAAACATGAATCAAAAGTTGAATGAAAATTGAAATTATCATGAGGGAGATATTTCATGACAATGATTTTAAAATTTTATATTCATTGTTTTAGAGGATAAAAAAGTCATTACAAAGTAGAAAATGAGTTACTTTATAATAATTTTATTTCTATGATATGACAATTATAAATAGAAAGTGAAGTTAGTGGATATTACAAAAGGACTCAATGACATATGATATTAATTGTTTTTATGCAAAAATATATATCTACAAACATATAAGAGTCAAACCAAACTTGGAAAATTAAGCTAAAAGTGAGGAAGGGATCAACAACGTGATTATTCAAAGACCCAATTTACGATTATTGTTTTTGTTCAAAACTACATTTATAAATAGCTTAGTAATATTACACTAGGAGATTATAAGGAGTTTATGCATTTTATTTTATTTTTTGTTAATGTTTTTCTCAGTTTAAATTTTAAAAAGGAAACCAATGTTTAAGTGAGTCTAATTAAAATTGAGATTTGAATTTAAAAATTGAATTCCATTTATATGTCATAGATATAAGGAATAAGAGATAACTCATTTTTAAATATTAATTAATTAAAACCTAGTAGTAGATATTGAATATCTTACTTTCTATGACAGTTATAGAACCTAGTGTTATATTTCTTCTTCTTTTTGCTTAGTTAATGAAGATGAAACTTTGATGTTAAACCTATATTTGTGTCATTTCTCTATTATATTATTCTTATGTCATTTAATTAATTTTTTTTTAGGATCTTAGACGAATGTTGGTATCCCTAAAACTTAACTATCTATATCTCTTTGTAATGTTGATAGGCTCTAAGATGGTTTCTACTAAGTATCCCTCAAACCTAACTATTTTTATCTATCTGTATTATTGATAGGCACTCAGATAGATGTTGGATTCCCAGAAACCAACTTTATTTGTCTATTTGTAATGTCAATAGGCTCCATGATGGTTGTTGGTATCCTTAAAACCTAACTATCTCTATTTATATGTAATGTTAATGCATTCTAAGATGGATGCTTGAATTCTTGAAACCTGAATATCTCTATAAGTCTACATGGTTGATGTTAGTATGCTCTCATTCACCTCTCTTTCTTGACTAATAAAAAACTAAGGAAACCTGATTCTTTCAATACTAAAAATTTTGTAATAAATCCAAATATGCACAAATGCCGCCAAACATACGAATGCATAAATTTCAAAATTTGGAAAATACATGCTACAATAAATGTTGCATCTATTTTTAAATTTGAAGAAAACCATTCCATAAACTTTTTAGATACTTCTTGATTTGACAATTATTAAGTGTATGTAATATAGCGTGGTATCTGTTCAATTTTCACTCTTATTGTCATTATAGGAAGGCTTATCAATACAACACGATTTGACCATTATACTTATTTGAGATGTGCTATAAATTATTTGAATATTTTATACAGTACCTACATAAAATATTTTTGAAATGTTCACAAATCTATTTAGGATAATAGTTACTACTTAAAAAAAGGATATGTTGACTATAAATGAAACTAATTTTACAAATTATTTTAACACATACCTTTAATATATTAATTAAAAAATTAAAAAGGAATAATATTTTTTGTATTTAAGCATTGTATGTTGATAAAATTTCCACATTAGTACCCTAAATAAACATACTCTTCATGTGTGTACAATATTATTGACATTAAAATCAAGTAGTAGACTTTCAAGAAAATACATCAAGTTCATGTAATATTATAAAGTGCCACTTCAAATTCCATGTTTCATTGAACCATTAAGGAAAGCCTACTTCAAATATCATCCTGGTTTGAAATTTTCTAAATAAAGTGAGCTTGATTTGCTTTGATTAATTGCATTATCTAAAGATAATGGTGATACCAATGATCTATCTTTATCATCAATTATGAGCACATTTTAACATTTGACAAGCATTATTTTCCTTTGAATGGATTTTTAAAAAAATTATAAAAATTAAATATTATTATTTTTAAAATGTAAGGTGTAAAATAAATTTGAGTAATACATGTCAAATAATTTGAATTCTAGATTATTTTTAACTACATTTCAATTACTTAAAAATTAATACAACCACTTAAACCTAAAAATTAATCTAACATTTAGATAGGATGAAATTAAATAGTCCTTTACCATTATATGTATGTATGTAGGTATGTACGCACATACATACATATATATAATTTCCATCTTTTTTTGCATTTCAATTAATTAAGAATAAGATAAGAATATTCATCCTATCATTTTCAAAAAAGGCTTAATAGGCAACCCATTACACAATAATATTGTTAGAATATTGATCTTATCTTATTTGGAATGGACTTAATAGATTATTTATAATGGTCATAATTGATAATTTAGAGTGGGCATAAGAATGGGAACATTGTACATTTTAACCATAATTTGATAATTATACAATATTTTAAGAAGACTACAAATGGAAACTATTCATTTTAAACTAGACAAGAATATTGATCATATCTTTTTTATCATTCTTAATATGTCTATTATATAAGTCTATTTAATTACGATTCATTTTTAAAACTAAATATAATAATAAAAATTTAACATCAACTAACACATCTTATTCTCAACATGTGTATACATTTCTAGTCTAATTATCTATTAGATACTGTGAACTATAAAATAATGACATGTAATTCAATTCTTGTTAATACACCATTTAAGTGATTCAAGTGTATATCTCTATATCATGCTTAGTTTGGTATATCAATTTAATCTTCATTATTATAATGCATTGTTCATACTTGGTAAATACAATACAAATTTAATATTGACAAACACATCTCAGCCTCATACATACACATTTCAGGTTTATTTATCCATGGAATGCCACTAAATAAAATCAATTGTACTAAAAATGACATACGCAGTTTTATGATGTCATTGTACCATCACAAAGGTCTGTGTTATTATACTATCATGTCTAATCCTCCACTAAAGAATCCCCAAATCTTATTCTACAGAATATTTGTTAGAATGTGAATGTTCATATTATTCTTGTTTTGTTTATAATGCACATGTGCCCATTCCACATAATATTAAAATACTATAAATTGCTTTCCTCATTCATATAAATTTTAATTATAATGATGCCATGGTACCATCACAAGGTAACTATGCATTATACTATGATATTTAGATGGCCATCAATTTCAAGTCCTGCACTTTTATGTTGACTTGACATGTTAATTTGGTCCATGATCTTAGCTAATTTGTCCACTTAGCCAACATTAATTTTATATGTAATTTCCTCACTATTATGCTTGGCCTTCACCACCATCTAGTCTTTCCCTATTGTCCCTAGGACCACAAAATATTAGGATGTCACCATGTGTCATAATCCCCCTAATCTACTTGTTTGGAGGGTTAGATGACTATATGACCACCTCAGTACTATAGAGTAGTGTGATGTCTCCATGTCAAGTAACCCCTCTAACCTTCTAGATCGAAGGGTTAGATGACTATATATCTACCCCTAGGATATCGAAGTAGTGGGATGCCACCATGTGGTTACATCCTACTAACCCACTCACCTAGAGGATTATCTTCTTATACTTCTCCACTTGGGTCGCCAATTCCTTAAGATCATGCCAAGTGGCATGATCCCACTTACCTAGAGGCTTACATCTACTCACTATGTACAATGTTCCTTAGTATTCAGGTCTCCCTACACTTTTCATCTGTGTGCATATACATTTCAAGTATAATAATATCATGGTACCATTGCAAGGGTCTACATTATACTATCATATCCAATACTCTAATGAATAATCCTCCAAGATTGTGTTATAGAATATTATTTAGAATTTGGATGTTCATATTATTCATATCCTATTCATAATGGGCTTAGAATACTAGTATCTATCATCCTCATACATATAAATTTTAGGTCTAATGATGTTGTGGTACTATCATAATAGTGTGTGTTATAGTATCAATTTGTTAAGTACTCCACTAAATAATCCCCCAAGCTTGTGTTATAAAATATTAATTAAATTGTTGATGTTTATATTATTCTTATCTTGCTTAGAATGTGCATGTGTCCATTATACACAAGATTATAATCTTATCAACTTTCTTTCTTATGTATATACATTTCAGGTCTAATGATGTCATGGTACTATCATAAGGGTCCATATTATACTATCATGTCCAGTACTCCACTAAAAAATCCACCCAAGATTGTGTTATAGAATATTGGTCAAAATGAAGATGGTTAGAATGAAGATGTTCATATTATTCTTATCTTGCTTAGAATTCACATGTGTCCATTCTGCACAAGATTAGAATACTATCAATTATATTTCTTATGCATCTACATTTCAAGTTTAATGATGGTGTGGTACCATTTTAAGGTAACTTTGCATTATACTATCATGTTCAATACTCCACTAAGAACCCACCTTCAGCTTGTGTTACAAAATATTGGTTAGAATATATTTATTCATATTATTCTCATCTTGTTTAGAATGGGAATGTGCCCATTATACATGTCAAGATTAGAATATTATCAATAGTCATCCTCATTTTTAGATGATATTTTGTGATTATGTAGTACCTCAATCTTGTACACTTGGAAAACTCATGACCTTGGTTATTCCTCTTAATTCTACACATGCCTTACTTATGTAAGCCTCATGTATGTTTTATCTTATGCTTCATGGCCTATCTCTTAGAATGATCAGCCTTATATTGATGACACAAACATCCCATCTTTCCCAAAATTCTTGAAATGTATTCATATTATACCTTTGAAAGTTTATAGCCTATGCATGCTCTCTTTCTCCCTGGACACTAACATCAAGGTCAAATAGTAGCATCGACATTATTGTCATGACCTGATGTAAATGTCCAATGCCCTAAAATTTATTTAGTTTAAAAATTAAATATATTATAACGGTCAATCTAAGTGATTTAATACAATTTATCTCTTGATAAGATAGGTATAAATATAATATCAACCTTCATTCATTTCTCATCTACAAAATGTAGTAATCAGACCAAAAAGAGCACTCAAGAAGAACTCAATTTACCAAAATCTTTCATGTTTTGACTTATTCTGATATCAGTCAAAAGAACAACTCATCTACATGTTTGAAGTACTAAAGGATTAGTCATAAAGTCATATTTTCTAAGTTAAATTTTAGGTCATTACTGTACTTTACACATTACATGATTCATACATAAGCCAATACATAGGGGATAAATATTTGAGTTTGAGCCCCTATTTTAAATTATTGTCTATGTAGTTATCACCATTTTACATCGCAATCATGTGGGTCAACTCAACAGTATGTGCCCACTAACTCATTTTCCTTAAGGTCACATTGAGGATAAAAATCTAGGGTTTTGTTATTTAACCAAGAGCGATAATATATGACCCAAATCTAAATGTACCATAGTGAGGGCAAAGCTAAACCTAGAGGCATCCAAGTTGTCACATATTCTTTGAGCACATATTCCCATATGATGCTAACATCGAACCTAGACACTAGTGTCAATATAATTGTCCTAGGCTGACATAAGTTTCTAAAAAGCCAAAGGCACCAAATCCAAAATCTGATGATTGATCTAGTATTTACCTCTTACTTACTTCCCACATATATTAGATCTAAAACTATATTAGTATCAAAAATATCTAAGTAATTTATTTTATGTCTTTTGTTTGTCTAGAATAGTTGTATTTTTCATTAATATCCTATCTCAGTTTTATAAATTTAGCATATGGTATATCTAAGTTTAGCATATTAATTAACCTACTATAGAACCTGATATTCAACCTTGTGTCCTATAATTTTATATCCTTAACCTTAACCAATAAATATGATTCATATCCAAATTAGGGTTAAACATTTAATGAACATGATCTTTGAACATCAAATCCAAGGCCAACTAGGGTTTTCTAATTTCTTTTCATATTTTTGATCCCTCATTATCATAAAAAAAATGTACAATGTGGAGTAATCTCTAGAATTTATATGCCTCTCCTATATGGTCCTCATTTCTATATTTATAACATTTCAAAAGGGCAAAGAGATTTTATTCCACTTTTAAAATTAGAGTAGGATGATAGTTATAGCCCCTTTAACTAGGTTCATGTTATCCCCTCTTCAAATGGTAATATGGATCATATTTTTATACAAATTTTGAGAAACCATAAAACCCTTACAACATCCCTTAATGGTACACATATGAATGTTCAATCTGAAATACCTAAGTTTTGTACCTATGAAACCCTAAAAGATCAATTAACAAATGATCAAGCCACTACATGAGTTACAAAATCAAAATCAATCTTCAGACTCAAAGATCACTTTATTGCAAAATAATATTATTCCATAATTAAAAACTAAGTAAATTATATTATTTAAGGTAAAAAGGGAACAAATTATAGGTATACCTGAGTCCCTGGCTTCATTAATGCCATGGGTATTAGAGTTTCAACTTATATATCTCCCTCATCCTATTAAGGTTGATATGAGTTGACATCTACCCATAGGATATAATGCACATGTTTATTATGACTATCACCAAGTCCTTGGGCATGCTGTGAACATATGTTTTACCTTGAAACACAAGATCTAATATCTTATTGATGACCAAAATATTATATTTGAGGATCCTCCAAAGGAATTAGCTTCACAAAAAATCATAAAATACACACATCACTAGGATTTAATAGTTACCTTATGCATGGGTGGTGCTTATTATTGGCACAAATATATTGATACTACACAAATAAAAACCACTTGTATCATAATACATTTTTAGCAGCTCGATTTTAACTTACAAGACTTGCAAAATAAGGTCACTTAGAAAGACTCCTTGGGAAATATAAAAGTGTCAACTGCTTGTGGTCTTAAAGTAATTTAAACATGGGTTTGGGTTATGCCTACCACATCTCCATATGATTTTACACTTGGAACTATTTGACTATACCAAATGGAATACAAAATTGACCAAAATCAACAAGGCATTTCTTTTCCTCATGAAGGAAAATTAATACATATATATAATTATATCATTACATCTTCTACTACACATGAAAAACATGAGGAGGAACATCCTATATCCATTTTCAACCTATAAAATCATGATGCAAACAATGTAAAATCATGATACACTTATGGGTGTTGGGTTTTCCCTTTAGTCATGTCATTAAGATGTTGGGGCATCCATTTTATATGATTGGATGATCACTCTACACTATCATGTTTGATCTTAAATATATACTTATACATTCCTTTTATCCATGATTATACATTATACAGTGTATTTGATATTCTATGTAATTAACTTTTTTAACACATTAAATCTATGGGCCACTACTTATGCTTTTCCTTTACACAATTCCTTGAGTGTTTTTCCTTAATATTGCCTTTTTTTAGTATTTGAATATGCTCCATTATATGTGCCCCATGTGCCTATGTTTTCCTTCTTGGACATTTGAATATGTCATTATTTGCTTTTTTGGATATTTGACTAAGCCATATCCATTTGATTTCACAATATTTGAACATGCCCCTTATTTTCAATCTCCTTGGACCATTACCTTTTGATTTGTTTTTTAGTGCTCTTGTCTATGTGCTTGTTTTCTTGTTGATCTTTTATTATTACTATCTAGAAATTACCATGATATTTATCATGAATCTTATGCCTACATGTGATCACATTGGTTCTATGTGCTTCAATGTTACATCTACCTAGACTTATTTCATTCTATATGCTACATGGTTACATTCATAGATTTATAGTTATCTTACCCTTTTGAGGTGAGATAATTACCCATTAATATCCTTCCCTCACCTAAATGGGGGTTATTTTAGTGGGATCATGTCATGGTGATATGGCTTCCATATTTTTCATAGTTTTCATATTACAGTGGGGGCATCCTTTGGATGCATGTTCTCCACACTCACACAATATATAGTACTTACACCATTTTAAAGATTTAGTGGAGGAATGCCATATGGACATGGCTTCCACATATTTTTCATAGTTTCCATACTATAGTGGGATTATGCTTTAGAAGCATGTTCTCCATACTCACACAATATATGGTACTTACACTAATTTGTAAATTTGGTGGGGGCATGTCTTATAGACATTGCTTCCACACATTCAAAGAATCATATTAAATGGGGGAATTCTTTTGAATCATGTCCTACACATTCATTTAATATGGTACTTATAACTCAATGATTCAATGGGGGCATGCTTTGGAAGCATATTCTCCACACCTACTTAGTTTTTAACATCTCCAGTTTATAGTGGGGGAATGTTTAAGAAACATTTACTCCACATTGGTACTTATATAAATTTTAAATTTCTCCATATAAATTAGGGGCATGCTTTGAAATCATGTCATCCACAATTACGTAATTTTTCAAACTTGCCAAAGCACATAGTATTATGATTTTGATACACATTTATGGAAGAACTATATACATGGTACCATGGTTACACACAATTTAATCATGAGACAAATTTAAGGTGCATATGCTATGCAACACATGCCTAATATTGAAAAATACAAATCAAATTTAGATTCTAAAATTATTGCATGTACAGATAGCTAGTGAACTTGTATGAACTTTAGTGAGACAATCTACTACAATAGTTGGTTCACCTTTTGGTATGGTTGGGGTTATTAAATCACTAAATATTTCATTTTTTTTAGTTCAAAATTGATCATCCAAACTTACCACATTACATGTATCATTATGTTGCATAGTTGAGCTAATCTCAACTGCCATGGGGTAACTCACTTTTAGTCCAAATTTGGGGGCATGTGCCTTCTAATCTCTCTCTCTCTATTTATCTATATTTTTTATATCATTATATATATATATATATATACTTTAAATAATTATCTATATTTATCCTAACCTAAGTTTTAGATCCTTACAATGATACTTTTTTATAAAGACAACTTGTTAATAGGTAAGTTAGTTACATCGACACACGGGTGTAATCCTAAACCCTTTTCTTTCAATTTAAATGTATTTCAATTACTTATGACATAGATTATACACAACGATTATACACTGTAACATGCTCTTCATTGTCTATCATTTACTAGTACAACATTCAAACCCAACTCCAGCAAAGCACTCAAATTTAACTCAAGCAAAGACAAGGTGTGCATACACACCCATGTACTTATTCCTTTCCTTTAAACTAGAAATTTTATTACTAGATTAGGGGGAATTATAGATGATATTTTGTGATTATGTATCACCTCAATCTTGTATGCTTGGCAAACTAATGAACCTAATTGTTCCTTTTAGTTCTACACATGCCTGAATTCTGTAATCCTTGCATCTACTTTATCTTATGCCCCTTTTCCTATATTTTAGTCTTACTATCCTTATTTTTGTCACATACACATTCTAGCTTTCATAAAATCCTTAAAATGTACTTATATTATACCTTTGTAACTTTGGAGCCTATGCCTACTCTCTTTCTCCATAAACATTAACATTTAGGTCAGACAGTAGCATCGATATTAATGTTGTAGACACCTAAATTTGGCCACCAATAACCTCCAATCAAGGTTTTCGCTAATTTCTACCCAAAATGTACATTTGACCTAAAAGCACAAAAACACACTAAATTATGTGAAACTAACATATTCAAGTGTTGATTTTGGCTAGGGTATCCCTAAATGGGGTAATGCAATTTATGGGTGAACTTTTATCAGATCATTCTAAGTTAAAATGCCTATTTTGCACCTAGGTGCTCTGGATTGCTCTTTCCTATCAAATATTCTAAACAAGACATGTGCCTTTCTTATTTGTTATTAGTAACATCTTGAATAGGAATATGATTTCAATTTATCTGACATAACCTTTCAATTCCAATCTAGTCAAATGTTGAACCAATAACAAGGCATTCTAATTAACTTGAGTAATTTGTGCACAAAGTGCTTAAACATGCTTAAGAGCTAATTAACCCAAATCAAGGCCTAATTAAGAATTCCATGGAAACTTGTCGAAAACTTATTTTTGGAATTGGATATTGAATATCTGCATTATCAAGTGACCTCATTTCTTGGGAATACATCCCTAGGCCATAAATGCCACAAATATCAAGATTCATGCCATCCATGCCTCATCAATGCCTTCTATGATTCCCTCCATGCATCTTAATTTCGCCATATTCCAATGTCATGATGATGATAATTACAAACTTAATTCCAAAAATTGAATTAATCTTCAACCACACATCTTCATCTCAGGATGGATGGTTTAGGTTGACTCTGATCAATCTCAAAAATCTATAAATAGGAGGCCTCACCACATAAATTTTAAGACTTGATAATGAAAAGTTATAATGAACAAATGGTTCCAAAAGCTTCAATAAATTAGTGTTACCATGCCAAATTGATTCCAAGCCAAGCCAAGCCACAAAGGCACCAAGGAGAGATGGAGGTAGCCAAGCTTCCATTGCTAAGGACTTCTTGAGCACAAACCAAGCAAGCCACCACTACAAAGGCATTTGGAGAATCCAAAGAAGGTGAAGGAATTATTGTGTTTTATTCCTTACTTTTTATTTGTTTTTGTTAACTAAGCTCTCCCTAGTGTCTAGGCCTAGAGATGTTATGATAGTTAGTGTGTTTCTTTCATTTTGTTTTCATTTTGGAACTAACCCCATACTAACCATCCTTTCCTGATTCAAATTCTTAGATCACACAATGGCACATCTAGTAGGACTAGATACATCTCACACCTGAAGAAGATCATTTTATATCTTTAAAATATTCATTTGGACCCTTTAACCTCTTACAAATTGATTTTCTAACTTTATTTTAAGATTTTTATTTGCCATAGATTTACATAGAAACCAACGTTAGATAGTAAAACCAACATCAATTTCATAGCTTAATCAATGTCAGTTAGCAAAAATTGATATTGATTATATACCTACTGTCGATCACATTAGTATAACCAATGTTGGCTAGATAACTGACATCAGTTAGCAAAAGTAACTGTCATCAGTTGTATATAACTGATGTTGGTCACTATGTTTTTCTTAAAACACAGACCTAAGAGATCTTTTTTAAAATTTCATTGCTTCAAACCCAAAAGAGCTTCAAGGCTAAAGTACATGCTAACATTTTTGATATAGGACCAAGCTTGACATTTGCTAAAAACATGTTTAGATCACTTTTTGTATGCTTAAAAATTAATTAGGAACCTTGTTTTGGTGTTTTAACAAAAAAATATAGATGTTTATGGTGAATGTTTCCAAAGTTACAACTAAGACCAAGGTTTCAAATGAACACCACCTCACTTTTCATTTGGGCTTAAAAATGAACTCACCTTTTCAAAGCTTTTTGTATTTACTTAGTCATTTAGATTAAATTTTGCTTGGCAAAAAGAGGGATGTTGCGTGTATGCTCTTCCATTTGCCCCCTTTAGGGGACCCTTGGAATCAAAATCACCATTCCTATTACAAGTATCCTAGTCCAAGGATTAGAAATAAAGTCATTTAAAGCACTCCCCAAAAACTTGTCAAAGTTTGGGTGACCTTGAAAATGACCCTAAAGTCTTTCTACTTTCATTATTTCTTTATTTTTATGCAAACTTGGCTTGCGAGGGGGACTTCATCACCTCTCATGAGTTATTTAGAGAATCTTTGACCTAGGGTTTCACCTCTTGACATTTACTTCATTTGGATCCTAATTAGAGTTACACATGAGACGTAGTGGCACTCTAGACATCACACTACACTAAACAAATAGTAGGATGTAGTGGTTATAAAAAAAGAATAGACCTTTTTGAAAAAATCCAAGTGATACGGACCCAAAATCCATGATTTTATTTTGAATTATTTGTCATGAAAGTCATTGTATAATTGATTCCCCTAGATCATTCAAAAACTTGTTAGATCTTAGACAAATCCCCACTTATTGTAGAAGTATTGTTGGTGTAAGGTGCACCTCAAGGTCCATGTCACAGTACTATCATTTGAGAGAAGGGGGTATAAAAACCATGATATATAATGCACATTTATTTTTTGATGAACACTTAAAATCCTCTCAAATAATGTATATTGATAGATTACAATAATACCAAGCAACCTTGTAAGTTTAGGATTTAAGAGTGATTAATTAGTCAGTCTTAACTTAGATTAAAGTCTTGTTTGAAGTCAAAACTTGGTGTAAACAAAAAATACAAACCAAACACATAGTCCAAACTTTATTTTGAGCAAAGAGGCGTTATGTTTCCCATGTGAAAACATCAATTTTCCTTGTTCAAAATTCATCAAAATCTTGAGAGTCATATCATCCACTTTGGTGTAGTTATGCTACCCAATTGAGTCTAGACCTTTACCAGAGTTGTTTTAAGTCCTTCGCTTATATTCTAAATTTGGATTTGCACCTTTACAAGTTCATAGGGTTGATGTGTTAAGTGGATTCACCATTTTCACTAAACTTAAGTGAACATGGGTTTAATTTCTAATTTGGGTTAAAGGTCATTTAATACTCATAATCATTGTCATCACTTGATATACTTAAGGCATTTTGTGTTAAACACTTTCACTTTGAGTCTATGCACCAAAACATTTTGAGTCAAGAAAATTAGTCTTATACTCTCAAAATTGTGGGAAAATGTCTTTGCATTAGAGAGCTTTTGAAAAAAACTTTTTGGTCACACCTTCTGGGTAGTATAGCATCATTACGCTGCCCAAATCATTTCAAAGATTGTTTCATAGACCCTCTTTCATAGAATTCAAAAAAATTTCCTACAGTCTCAGACCAATTCGAGTGTATTTTTGTGATCTTTTGTCTAAAGCACAATTATACCAATCACTTTTGTCTATCTTATTTGTCAAAAGAACCAAGTTTTATACCATTATTTTTGATAACATAAACTATCTCTAAAAGTGCCTTTTATTTCATACCTTATACCTAGTTGATCAATTTCATGTCCAAGAATCAAATGCCTATTGTTTGTTAGAAGTGTTTCAAATCCGTTAGATTAAAACTTTCATCTATTTCAAAGTCTAGATTTTGACACCGTTTGGCCAAGAGTCTTAGTGCATGCCTTGTTTGAGCCTAGGTTTTGATGTTATGTTTGACCTAAAGACCTAGCAAATTTTAAATTCCTAGATTAGACTAATTCAAAAAACTTTGACCTTAGAGTTTGGAATTTTGATTTTTGGTCCATTTAATTGCTTATCTTTGTGTGAATAGTGAAACACTAGATACTTTATGCTAGCTTGTTTCCTCACAAATCTTTGCATAAACCTTTTGATCCTTTTGACAAATCTAGACCAAGTTAAAACATCATATGTTTTAAATTTTGTCCTTTTTAGAGTTTGTATAACTCTTTAACCTTTTATTAAAAAGCATTGACTATGAATCCCAACATGTATTCCTACTTAGACAATTGTTGGTTCAAAATGTGCCACAAATTTAGAGACAAGGTCTTGGTCCACAAGTTCCCACTCCACATCAAGTTTTGATTAGTTGACATCATGTCCCTTTTCAACCACAGTAGGCACAATATAGTTATATCCCTCTGTCCCAACTATAAAATCCTCCAAGTCAAACCTTTATCACCAACCCAAACTAGAGTATCACACATCCAAATGTGCAATTTCAAGTACATCATAATCCACGTATGCATATTCCTAGTCCATTCTCCAACTAAAAAAATATTCCCCAATAGGTATCTCCATCATACCACGGTCAAAGTGTCCCACTTGTGACCTCCTAACCATCTACCCAAACTAATATTCTCCCTCGAACCAATGTTCCTTCCAGTTTCCTATCCCAAGAATTGCAATAGATGAAGGATGCAATTGTTGCTATTCAGGCTGAGATATAGACTAAAAATTTAAAATTGGATGACATGTGTTCTTATCCATTCAACATGGATTATTTTTAGATACCATTCCCTCCAAAATATGAACCACCCAAATTTGAAAAATACAAAGGGAAAGGTGACCCTAAGGCTCATTTGACCAAATTCTTTATTGCATGTCAACCAGTGGCATATAGTGACATATACCTTTTATTGTTGTTTCCAAGGAGCTTGATTGGATAAGCCTTGGAGTGGTTTTTAAAGTTGCATAAAAATTTATCAATAGATATTGATTATCTTTCTGATAAGTGTGTGCAGCACTTTTCCTATAATCTCGAGCATGAGATTTTATTAGTGGACTTAACACAAGCAAAGAAAAAAATTGGTGAGAGTTTTTAAAGTTAGTTATAGTGATGGAGATCCCTTAAAATATATGTCACCCATAATTTACCAAATAAACAATTAGCCACTATGTTTACTAAAAATTTACATAGTGAGATAGCTTATCATCTAAAACTACAATGTGCACATACGTTCAAAGAGATCATTGATAAAAGTTTGTTGATCAAGTAGGTGTTCATCAATAAAGGAGTCATCAAGCTTAATTCAACTAATCAAAATCAAGGTACCAATCAGGGAAATAGCCAATATCAACATCATGTTCAAGCACAACCATCACAACTAGCACAAGCCAATAACCAAGAAAGACCGAAAGAATTCAATCGTAATAGAAATGTTGTGGGAAATGGAGTAACAAAATCCCATCATGTCCAAATAGTATAAAAATCATCTACACCACCTATTTAGCTTACTCCTACCTATCAACCTCTCCAACCAATGCTGCAAGCACAACAAACAAGACTTGCACAATAAATACAATAGTCCTTACCATTCCAAACCCCTCTTCTTAGGATAATTTTGCCTACACATCATATCTTTAGTGACCTAGGAGAACCTATTGAGTCTATATTTTGTAATCTTGTTACCACTAATCTGATTAGTTGGCCTATACCAAAGTATTATCTGTAAGGCATTATTTATCCTAATTGGTACCATGAAAATGAATTTTGTGACTATCATCGGATCAATGGGCATAATCTACGAAGATGTGTCCAAATCAAGCATTTAATTGAGAATATGTTAGAAAATGGGGAGATAACATTTTATAATTGTGCTTCCATTTCCAATCAAACTCTTGGGATTTATCAAAACCCCTTTCCCTGACATAACAATCAGTAGCAAAAAAATAATCAATAACAACAATGACTAGTGTGGCAACAAAATTAATAGTATCAAAATCAAAGGGTGAACCAGTAGACTAAACAAAATTAGTAGAAAATCCCACAATGATAGAACAATGGAAAAAATGAAGGTCAAAATGGTAACAACCAACAAACCTACCATGCAGTTGCACATGACTACAATAGGGTTGTAGGTCATATTATAGGGGGTAGCGTTAATACCATCTCCACTAATCCTGGACCAAGAATTAATTAGCCTAGACAATTGATAAATAATAGCATTTAGCTAAATTACATGGATAATCCTTATTTGACTTGGGAATGCATACAGGTAAACTAGCAAACTAGGACTTCCCCTTTTTAAACTTATACCGACAACTCATCCTTATCACATGACCACATGTGAGTGCACTGGTAATCAAGACTTGTTCTATCTGGTCCCACACCATTCCTAATATTGGTTAGTAATAATGGTCTAGTATTTAATCCTGATTGTGAAATCACAACTCAAAGGTCAAAGATTACTATCCCAGGCCCATAACCATCCACCACTTTACCTGTCCTCCAACCAACCATTCAGCCTCAAAATAAATCATTCACTACTGACCAAGACAAAAAGTTTGATATTGTGGAACAATTGTAAAAGACACCAGCACAAATTTATGTTAAAAATTTGTTGCAAACATCAATAATCCACAAGAACATATTGAATGATTTTTTGACCCAATCCATTGTTGCTAGTGACATATCCGTTGATAAATTTCAAGCTTTGGTTAGACACCTAACTCCAACCCAACAAGTCACATTCAACCAAAGTGATATGTCTTCCCTTGGCCCACTCCATAATAATTCATTATACATGGAATTTTATATAATATGACATTAAGTGAAACGTGCCCTTATAGACAATGTATCTAGCCTCAACATAGTGTCTCTAAAGCTCATCAAGCTTCTTAGGTACACAATGGTAGATCTCTAGCCAAAAACAATAACCATCAAAGCCTATGATAATCATGAAAGACAATCACAAGGCACCATTAATTTTCTAGTTATCATTGGGCTTTTAACCCATGATACACTTTGCCATGTGCTTGATCTTAAGTTATCATACAATATGCTTCTAGGTAGGCCTTGATTATATGAGATTCGTTCGGTCCCGTCAATGTTGCACCAATGTATCAACTTTTTCCAGTCAAGGATGAAAGTGAATATTCCAAGAGATTTATACCCATATGAACACTACAAGAAACTTGAGGCCAAATTTCAAAACTATAATTATTAGTATGACATGAATCCAAGTTCCAAGTAGGATAAAGGAAAGGCTATACTTATTGATCCTTCATCGGATAATTGCATAGATCCTAATATCTTGGATTTTATTTCCCACATGCCACCTCCTAAAGCTTCTAATAATTTCACCATTTCAGATAATAGACCGAGAGAGTATGTGACCTATGATACATTTCATATTGTCAATCTTCCTCAGAGTCTAAAAACCTTTGGGTGACCTAAAGTCACCTCACATATGCATTGGCAAAAAAAGAACAAAGATAAGGGACCTATCACATTTGTACCAGTATTTAGCCTAAAAACCAAACCTCTTAAAGGGGATGAATCATGGTTATACAATGACAACCAAGCTGATTATTATAAAAGTACAAAGTATCCTATTCCCAATAGGATCATAGAGCATCAGAATTATGAAGAAAGAGGCCTCAGACCAAATCAACAAGGAACCATCAAGCCAATTTCTATGACTAATTATGAAAGACCTTATGGACTTGGATTTAAATCACCTAGGGGTGACCCCACATATCTTATTCAAAATCCATCACCAGTAACTAGTGATGATGATGCTGATAGTGAAGCAGAGTCTGATCATAGCCTCACCTTTGATGACCTAGATGAAACCAACTTGTTTGATAATAATTTCATTTATACCCTTAACTTGGTCATTCATCACAACCCTTCGCCATTATATTATCCTCGACTGATAGGTTGGGACTAACAAGAATACAGTCTACTGATTGATGAGTTCTAGAATGATAAGGCATTTTGTGACTTTTTAGACCCTAGAGACAACATTTTGTTGAGAGATCACAAATTAGGATTCTCAATCACATTAGATCTTGTAGCCTTTTTTGGAGAGCAAGTGAACATCCTTAGCCAAAAACAAATAAATAAAACATTGAGGTCCCAAAGTGAAAACCCCTTTGAGGTGATTTTTGACTAGGGAAAAAGTAAAGATACAGGCCAGTCTAGTGGTAGAACCCTGCTTTAGGTGCCATTAGATGGGGGTGTTCATTCTTATTCAAATTTAGACTAGGAAACCACTAATGATGAACTTGTCTGTGGATCTGAGTTTAGCTTTGAGAAACAACAAGTATTTGATCAAATTCTTCAATAATTTTTAACTATTTTTGCCACATGGTCAGATCTCCCATTAGGGGACTCAGATTCATCATGCCTAAGATAAGTTGAAGAGCAAGTCCTAATAAAGGACCCTAACATAATTCAATAGTTCAAGTTATTGCATACTATCCTAGAAGATGGTTTGACCCTTCTAGTCAAAGATACAATAGAGGTAAATATCGAGACTCCATCAGACCTAAAATAGATAAAATTAGGCATGTCCCTCACTGAGGAGGAAGATGACATATTTATAGCTCTATTGATAGAATTTATAGATATCTTTTCATAGGCCTATTCTGACATGCCAGATTTAGACCCCACCTTGGTTCTACACCACCTTGTTTTCAATCCTAATGCCAAATTGGTAAAACAAAAGATACGTAACATGCATCCTTGCATTGTTGTATTAGTAAAGAAAGAGTTGGAACAAATCTTAGAATTAGGATGTATACGATCCATTGACTACTTGAAATGGATCTCTAATGTGGTACCTATTAGAAAAAAACTTGAAGGGATAAAAATTTGTACTAATTTTTGAGACATCAACAAATATTGTCCTAAAGATTATTTTCCCTTGCCTAACATCAACATGATCATCGAATTCATGGCTGGTTATAAAATGCTCTCACTTATGGATGGATTTTTAGGATACAACCAGATTAGAATAGCACCAGAGTACCAACATAAAATAGTGTTCAACACTCCATGGAGAATATTTTGTTATCAGATAATGTCATTTGGCCTTAATAATATTGGAGCTACATGTCAAAGGTATGTGACTATCATATTCCATGATATGATGCATGATATTGTTGAAGATTATGTCGATGACATATTAGGAAAATCCAAAACTAGGGTGACCATCTAGTAGTGTTGTGTAAGATATTTGAAAGATTATAGGAGTAAAAAGTCAGACTCAATCCAAAGAAATGTGTGTTTGGTGTAACTTTAGGCAAATTACGTGCCTTCATCATGTCTCATAGAGGTATTGAAGTCGATCTGGCTAAAGTCTATGCTATAACTGAGATGCTTCCACTAACCAATTTAAAGTAACTTCATAGTTTGTAGGGTAAGATCCAGTCAATCTAACACTTCATCTCTCAGTTAGTAGATAAGTGCCATTAATTTACACATCCTTTAAAGAATGGAGTTGCATTTCATTGGGATGATCACTGCCAAAAAACTTTCCAACAACTCAAAGACTATCTTGTTAATCCACCTATTTTATTACCTCTTATGCCAGGAAATCCATTCTTGTTATACCTATCAGCTACCGACCATGATTTAGGGGCACTCTTGGCTCAACATGATGATAATGGGAAAGAGCATGACGTATACTACCTAAGCCATACCTTGGTTACATATGAACATAACTATGCACCTATTGAAAAAACTTATTTGGCCATGATCTTCGTAGCTCAAAAACTATGCCATTACATGTTGAATAATAAGACCATGGTCATTTCAAAAGTAGATCCACTCAAGTATCTACTATCTAAAATATATTTTCAAGGTAGAATAGATAAATGGATCATGCTTCTCAGTGAGTTTGACATAGAGTATGTCAATCAAAAGGTAATCAAGGAATAATTTCTTGCTGATCAACTTGCTAAAGCACCTCTCATAGACACACAACCACTCACATTTCAATTTTTTAATAAATCTGTCATAACTATCATTGACACACCCCTTGAGGAATAACCCTTGAAGCTATATTTTTATGGTTCATTTATTGCACATGGAGCAGGGATAGGCTTATTGTTTATTATACCATAGGGGGATCTAATCCCTAAATCTTTTAGAATAAGCTTTCCTTGTATAAACAACATGGTTGAATATGAAGCACTTATTGTAAGACTTTAACAAGTAGTACATTAGAATATATCTCATATCTAAGTTTATGGTGATTCTTAGTTAATCATCAATCAAGTCACAATTCATTTTTAGACCAAAAATGACCAGCTAGTTCCATATAAAGCCATGGTCGACACTCTTAAACAATAAATTGCCAACATTCAGTTTGAGCACATACCAAGGGCTAGTAACAAAACTAAAAATGCCATGTCTACTATTGTCTCTTTGATTTGACAAACAGATAAAGCTAGAGAGTATTAGTTCCTCATCAAGAATTTGTCAACACTAGCTCATGAACTTTCAACCATTGCCATGATTTGTGATATTGTTGCTCCTAATTCTATCTAGTACTCATACCTTTACAACTACCTTCATGACCAATTTTTTCCACCTAACCTATATCAAAAATAAACCAAATCCTTTATTCATCATTCCACTCATTATACTCTACTAGGATCCACCCTTTACTATCACAATTTTGATGGAACTCTACTTCATTGTTTAACTTTGATAGAGTCTACACTAGCATTAAGAGAAGTTCACAAAGGAGTATGTGGCACCCATTCTAGTAGGGTAGTCCTATCCAAAAATCTCTTGTGTACTGGTTATTATTAGCCCATAATAGATGCAAATACCACTACACATGTAAAAAAGTGTGACAAATGTCAATGGCATTCTAATCTAATTCATGCCCCAACAAAAACTTTGAAACCAATGTTAACACCATAGCCATTTTCTACATGGGGACTTGACCTCATTGGGAAGATCAAGCCCACTTCATCTGATGTCCATAAACATATCCTTATCACCACCAAATATTTCACTAAGTGGGTTGAAGCTATACCCCTCACTTACGTGACTGGAAAGCAAATTTCCAAATTCATCTTTAACCATCTCATTTGCCACTATGGTTTCCCCTCTGACATTATATCTGATATTAGAGGATCATTCAAGAACAAGGATGTAGACTAGCTATGTATTTAATATAACATCACATAACATTTTTCTATAGCATATTACCTTCAAGTTAATGACCAAGTTGAGGCATCCAACAAAACAATTGTCAATACTCTCAAAAAGATTTTCAATGATGTCAGTCATGATTATCACCTTTAGATATTTATTGACCTTTGGGCATACCTTACCAATCATTGTACCCCCATAGGAGCCACCCCATACTCACTTGTTTATGGTACTAAAGCAATCATTCTCATTGAGTTCAAATTGCCTTCACTGCACATCTCTTCCAAGCATGCCTTGGATGATCATGACTATCAAGTAGCTCACCTGCAAGAGCTAGACCTACTTGATGAGAAATGCATAGTCATGCTCAATAATCTTCAAGTATATCAGAACTGATTCAAAGGCCACTATAATCAGTGTGTTTAAGTATAAAACATTTGAACTTGGTGATCATTTTCTTTAAAAAAACCAAAAGAATATTGTGGTTGAAAAAAAAAATGGAAATTCAAACCAAACTGGATATGGCCTTTCAACATTACTGTAGATTAAGGATAAGGAGCATACAGGCTTGCCACACTAGACAAAGATGAACTTTATGAGCTGATGAACATTGTTCATCTCAAGTGATATTATGCTTGAATGCTAAGGTGTATTATCTATAAGGACCATTTTACTTATGCCATTTTATCACTATTCCTCTTTGTACAAATATCATCCTTATCAATCCTCTAAGCCTTATCCACTTTCCACTTCCTACCTATCAACCCAATGAGTTCTAAAGCCTAGCCTATTTGACCTTGGTTTTTTCCATTCATTACACAACATTAAGGTATCTGATCAATTTTATCAGTTGGTTCAATTACTTCATATAGAGATCATATTTTGGGATAGTGTGACAAAAGTTTCAATAGTTGCATCCTTTATTTCTTATTCCTTTTTTACCACTGGTCTTGCTACCAATTCTAACTACCTTTGGGCAAATTAGTAACATTGATCTATGTCATTGTGTCCTAGTTATAACCACCTATGGGCAAACTAGGGGCAACATTAAGCCTTGACATACCAACTTAACACTTCTTATGTCGTACTATGCCTTTTTTACTAACTATGCCTATTTTATTTGAATTGAATGTTACACTAGTCAAATTCCTCTGTTGTAAGGCTGGAACTACAGTGATTTGAGGTCCTACTCTAGGACTATGTAGGTAGCACTTAATATTTTTTGAGATTATCTTAGTCACCCTTACCACTACACTCTCACCATTTTATGAGTAACCTAATCCATGCTCTCACCATTTTATGAGTAACCTAAGCCACGTTATCACCATTTTTTGAGTAACCTAAGATACACTCTCACCATTTTGTGAGCAACCTAAGCCGCGTGCTCACCATTTTTCAAGCAACCTAAGCCACGCTTTTACCATTTTACAAGCAACCTAAGCCACGCTTTTACCATTTTACAAGCAACCTAAGCCACACTACCACCATTTTACAAGCAACCTAAGCCACACTCTCACCATTTTGTGAGCAACCTTGGTTTAAACTCTCTTTTCATTTTATGAGATTGAACCATTTAGTGTCTCGTCATTCTTGATCGAGTTGAGATACTTCAAAAAAAATATAAAAACATTTGAAAAATCATTAGAAAAGAACAAAAACATTGACCACTTCTTTGCCTTAAGTATTTTGGGAACCCTTACTAAGTTACAAGTAAATCACTTGTCATTTATTTTCCCCATCCTTTTTATCCTTTTTCTCTCACACACTTGCCATTTTTAAAGACCATTCCTCTTCTTCTCTCACATTCATTCTGTTTGTTTTCATTAGTTATCACATTCTTCTCATTCCCTAGGAGAACTACATTTGGCCTAAAGTTTTTTATTGGATATTACATCCATGAAACTATGTAGGTAGCATCCACTTGCCTAGTGCATATGGAGACAACTCCACCACCCCCTTCCTTTTTTTTTAATTCCCCCATTTTTTTTATTTATTAAGTTGTCACCTATTTTCTAGGGGCAATTTTTGTAGGGTTTTTATTACATTGTTTATTTGTTTGTTTTTCCTTATTTTATTTGTTTGTATGCCTATGTATTTACTTTTAGCATTGTTTCCTTGATTCACTTTATGTGTATTCACTATTGACCACACTTACACTTGAATCCATCCATATTCATATGTTTACATTGTCATCATCATTTTTATCATTGGAGCATTATTTTCTATTGAGTATTGGTTATGAGAGTCAGTCCTCATGCATATTTTGGCCAAGTCCTCATGATGTTATATCATGATACCTATCAACATATGTTATAATAAACCTCAATTTCAAGACGTCTATTTGATAATGGTGGCATCAACATCTCTTCAACACTGACATCCTGATTCACTCCCAATCATATCCTAAACAAAGTAATTAACCATGAAAGAATTTCAATCTTTATTAGTTTAAATGAGCATCTCCCTACTAGTAGGTTGTTCCAATTCATCATTACCCTATGTGTTAAGTTATCATCATCATCAGCCAAGTTTATCATGTTTTCCATAGTCAGGGTCCAATGATTATAACCACCTATAAGAAAATCATTGCACACCATCCCACCTACATTTCTCAATGATTATAACTACCTTTAGGCAAATCATTATGTTGTCACCACTTTAATTTTTATACCCATATAGGGGTATGTTATTCTCTTATTTGTTTATCTTAACTAGGGTAACTCCATCTTTTCAATGATTATAATAGCCTTTGGGCAAGTCATTGTGTTATCATACCACATTGCCATCATTAGGGTATAATGTTTATAACCACCTTTGGGCAAACCATTGTGTACCATCGCACTTCCATTCTCAATTATTTTGACTACTTTTTCAATATCATTATGTTTTCACCTCATTATCTTTCTTTTCTTTGGTCCCCTCATTTTACTTCTTTCTTTTTGAGGGACCATTTCTCAACTTATTTGTGCCAATCATTCCCTTAAGGGGGTATCATACAATTAGTTTACCATCATTGTAGTTGTATGCATATAAGACCTTTTCATTCTTTGCGAAGATGTTACCATTATTATATCTTTCAATGCTTTCCCAAATAGGGGAAAACTGTAGACACCTAAATCTAGCCACTGATAACCCCAATCAGGGTTTTAGCTAATTTCCACTTAAAATGTACAATTTGGCCTAAAAACACTAAACATGATAAATGATGTGAAACTGATATATTCAAGTGTTAATTTTAGTCTAGGTATCTCTAAATAGGGTAATGCAATTTATGGGCCAGCTAACTTTGATCAGATCATTCTGAGTTAAAATGTCAATTTTGTACCTAGGTGCTCTAGATTGCTCTTTCCTATCAAATATTTTACACAAGACACGTGACTATTTTATTTATTATTGGTAACATCCTAAATGGTAATATGGTTCCAACTCATCTGACATCACATTCCAATTCCAATCTAGTCAAATTTTGGACCAATAACAAGGCATTCTAATCAACTTGAGTAATTTGTGCACAAAGTGCTTAAACATGCTCAAGATATAATTAACTCAAATCAAGGCCTAATTAAGAATTCAATGGAAACTTGTTGAAAACTTATTTTTGGAATTATATATTGAATATCTATATCATCAAGTGACCTCATTTCTTGGGAAGACATCCTTAGGCCATAAATGCAATAAATATCAGGATTCATGCCCTACATGCCTCATCAATTCCTTCCATGATTCCCTCCATGCCTCTTAATTTCCCCTTCTTCTAATGTCATGATGAGGATAATTATAAACTTAATTCCAAAATTTAATTAATCCTCAACCATGCATCTTTATCTCAAGATGAATGGTTTAGATTGATTTTGATCAATTTCAAAAATCTATAAATAGGAGGCCTCACCACAAGAATTTTAAGACTTGATAATACAAAGTTATAATGCACAAATGGTTCTAAAAACTTCAATCAATTAGCATTACCATGCCAAATTTATTTCAATCCAAGCCGATCCATAAAGCCACAAAGGTGCCAAGGAGAGATGGAGGTAGCCAAGATTCCATTGCCAAGGACTTCATGAGCAAAAGCCGAGCAGGCCACCACTACAAAGGCATTTCGAGCATCCAAGGAAGGTAAAGTAATTATTATGTTTTATTCCTTAATTTTTATTTGTGTTTTTCATTCATTTTTATTAACCAATCTCTCCCTAGTGTTTAGGCCTAGAGATGTTATACTAGTTAGTGTGTCTCTTTCATTTTGTTTTCATTTTAGAACTAACCCCATACTAACCATCCTCTCTTGAGTGAAATTCCTAGATCACAAATGTCCTAGCCTGACACAAGTCTTCAGTGCCCTAAAGTCATCTAATTATCAAATTAAATGTATTACAATGGTTTGCCTAAGTGATTTAGTGTGAGTTATCTCTTCATAGGATTGGTATAAATATAATATCAAACCTCACTCATTCCTCACCTACAAAATCTAGTAATCAGACCAAAAAATCACTTGATAAGCATTCAAGTTACCAAACATTTTCTTATTCTACCCTATTATGATATTAACCAAAGGATAAACCTAGCTAGAGGTCTAATTCACTAAAAGAGAAGTCATGAAGTCATATTTTACAAGTTACAAGCTAGTTCACTATTATACTTATTTTACATATTACATGATTCACACACAAGCTAACATGTAGGGTAGAACTACATGAGTTTGAGGCCCTCTTCTGGATATTGGCTATGTATGTAGTGCCATTTTATAGTAGTGTCATTAAGGGTCAAATCAATACCATGTGCCCACTAACCCATTTTTTACAAGTCACATTGAAGATGTAAATCTAGGGTTTTACTATTTCATCAAGAAAAATAGTCCATGACCCAAATCTGAATGCACCAGAATGAAGGAAAAGTCAAACCTAAAATCTCCCAAGCGTTTGCATTCAATTTGAGTACATATTCTATATATGACACTAGCATTGAAATGACACACTAGTATCGATGCAATTATCCCAAGTTGACACAAGTGTTTAGAGAGATAGAGGCACCAGATCTAGAATCTAACAATTAATCTAGAATCTAATTCATGCCTACTTCTCTCCTATACTAGATCTAACACTATATTAACATCATAAATAACTAAGAACCTTATTTTATGCTATTTATATATTTAGAATAGCTATAATTTCCATTAATATCCTATCTCAAATTTATAAATTAGCATATGGTACATCTAATCTTAGCACATTAATTGGCCTATTATAAATCTGATATTCACATTTGTGTGTTATCATTTATATATATTTATCCCTGACCGCTAAATAAGAATCATATCCAAATTGGGTTAAACATGTGCATATACATATTAGATGTCATGATTCGAAACACTCTCATAAGGTAACTCTACGTTATACTACCATGTCTAATACTCCACTAAAGAATCCCCCCAAGCTTGTGTTGTAGAATATTATTTAGAATGTGGATGTTATTATTATTATTATTATTATCTTGTTAAAAATGGGCATGTGACCATTATACATGTAAATATTGGAATAATATCAATTATCATCCTCATGTATAAACATTTTAGGTCTAATGATGTTGTGGTACTGTTACAAGGGCTCGTGTTATACTATCATGTCCAGTACTCTACTGAAGAATCCCCCCAAGCTTGTTTTATAGAATGTTGGTTAGAGTGTGTATGTTCATATTATTATTATCATGTTTTGATAATGGGATGTTCCCATTATATACGTCAATATTATAATACTTTCAACAATCATCTTTGTGCATGAACATTTTAGGTCTAATGATGTTTTAGTACCATTGTAAGGGCCAACATTATACTATCATGTCTAGTAGTCCATTTAAGAATCCCCCTAAGCTTGTGTCATATAATATTGGTTAGAATGTGGATGTTCATATTATTATTATCTTTTTTAGAATGGGCATGTTCCCATTCTACATGTAAATATTGGAATACTATCAATACTTATCCTTGTGCATATACATTTCATGTCTAATGATATCATGGTACCATCTCAAGGGTATATGTTATACTATCATGTCCAGTACTCCACTAAAGAACCCCCTAGGTTTATGTTACAGAATATTGGATAGAGTGTATATGTTTATATTATTCTTATCTTATTTAGAATGGGGATGTGCCTATTATACATGTTAAGATTGGAATACCATCAATAATCATCTATGTGCATATGCAATTCATGTCTAATGATGTTGCAATATTGTCATAAGGGTCTAAGTTATACTATCATGTCTAATATTCCACTGAATAGTTCCCCCAAGTTTGTGTTATAAAATATTGTTTAGAATGTGTATGTTCATATT
Source organism: Torreya grandis (assembly GCA_037957365.1). NCBI lineage: Eukaryota > Viridiplantae > Streptophyta > Pinopsida > Cupressales > Taxaceae > Torreya > Torreya grandis. Next base: position 4,805,434 of record JARHVA010000238.1, on the reverse strand, counting down.
ATTCTTATCTTGTTCAGAATGGGTATGTGTGAATTCTACACATCAAGATTGAAATACTATCAACAATCATCTTTATGCATATACATTTTAGGTATCATGATGTAGTGGTACTATTTCAAGGTTCCACATTATATTATCATGTCCAATACTCCACTAAATAATCCCCCCAACTTGTGTTATAGAAAACTGGTTAGAATTTGGATATTCATATTATTATTATATTGATAAGAATGAGCATGTGACCATTGTACATGTCAAGATTAGAATACTATAAATAGTCATCCTTGTGCATATACATTTAAGGTATCATGATGTTGTGGTATCATTTCAAGGTTATAGTGTCCAATACACCACTGAATAATCCCCCCATCTCCTTCATTGCTTCTCTAGTGAAATCCACACAAAAAAATATGTATACACATTTAGATCATTGGGATTTATTTTGGATATCTTCACTAAGGGAAACAAATTTTATCTTTGTCTCCACAATTGTGACACTTGTCCACTACTTGATTACTCAGGCCTTTAGATTTTCAATCTTTGCTTTATAAGTTTTGGGGTTGCAAGATAATGTAATTATGCCAACTATCATCTTCTCAAAGCCTAGAATCCTAAAGGTATTAATCTATAGGGCCTAAAGGTCATTAGGATTTTTTAATCCTATTATCACTCTAGGTTAATATAATTATGCCACCTATCAAGCACTAAGAACTGTGAGACCTCAAAACCATTAAATGATTGAATTTGTTTTTAAAGAATAAATGGTTTTAGATTAATGTAAGTGAACTGCATGGCATGTTATTGGAGCTCAAAGTATTGGACACAAATTTTTATTTAAATCTTTAAGGGCTTTATGTAATGTAGTAATGCCACCTATCCAACTCTCAGAACTCTAAAACTTTCAAGGCTTAGAAACTTTCGTGGCAAATGAAGGCTCTAGGTAATGTAAGAATGTCACCTATCCCAATCTTTTATGAATAAAGGTAAGTTTTAGACATGAATGATTTAAAAAGCCTTTGAAAATGGTCCTTCAAACACATATGAAAACATGGGAAATGAATATGAAATATATTGGTTTTTTTAGTCCAAATAAATCACTAAAATTATGAAAACCCAAGGTTCAAGATGAAGTAAAATGATCGTTCAATTTTTTATTTTCATAATTCAAACTTATGTATATGTATAATTTAAGGATAAACTTAGAATATTACAAATTAAAACTAGATTCATGAATGTCTAAAGCTTAGAGGACCCTAAATAAAGATATTCAAACCAAAGTGGGTCCCTGTTAGAATTTCAAAAAATGGGGTGTATGTGTTAGGGTACAAAAACTGCAATGCATTATTAATATTAAATATAGTAATATAAATGTAATATCAAATAGACACATCTCATTCTCATGCATATACATTTCATGTCCAATTCTTCATGGGATACTTATAGGTATAATTTATTATATCATGAATGGCATATGTAGTTGTCTAATGTCACAATGTCATTCCAAGGTTTTGTGGTATACTATTATGTCCATTACTCCATTGAAGAATCCCCCAAGCTTGTGTTATAAAATATTGGTTAGAAAGTGGTTATTCATATCATTCATATATTGTTCAGAAAGGGTATGTGTCCATTCTACGTAAGATTGGAATATTATAAAATGACAAAAATCTATATCTTATGTAGAATAGGATTAATTGATAAAATTCTTAATGTCTTATATACAATCAATTACAAACCCATTATGATCAAGATGTAGAATATCATCTCCATTTTATTACAATGCATTCCATTTTATTACAATGCATTTTTAAGACCAAATACAATAATAAAAATTAATATGAAACAACTACTCATACATAACTATGAATTCACATAACATAAAAATATTCAAAATCTCTTAAGATTATTTATTAATATCTCCAAACGGTTACATATGATAGATTAGTAAAAAAATATGATAGCTTTGATGATATTCCATATATTTATTTTACTAAGTATAAATATAATTATATACTCTAAAGTTTTATCAATTATATATTTATGATGTCATGAGGTACAAGTTATGCCATGGTAAATTGTGTTCATAAGTATGTCATGGTAAAACCATAGACATGCATAGTTTATTGTATATTTTCTTTAATAAACCCACCAACATTATCCCTGGACTTAAACTTGTTGGAACACAACTAGATATTGAGAGTGGGGGTGAATCAATACATCAACTAGAACTATTCCTTTAAATAATTTTAATGTAGATTAAAAGATATATGCATATATCACACACACACACACATAAATAGACACAACATAAGATATACCATAGAAAACCCAATATGGGAAAAACCATTATAATAATAGTTACTAGAATCTACCATTCTAATCTAACCTCATAATAAAGAACCTCACTGGTTACAATGTTTAAGGGAACTAACCCTAAGGAGATACCAATCCCCTGATTTAAGATCTTTAACTTTAAGGAAGCACCCACTCCCTAATCTGATCACCCACTCAGCTTATCTGACGGCACCAACCTATCAGATTCTTTTATGGAGATACAACTCTAGATTCTATCATAGATTCATAAATGAATCTAATCCTTTTATTATCTATTAAAATTTTGATTTGTAACTATTCATACTTTGCACTCTATTCTCTTCTCTTCTCTTTGTACCTCTGTGTCTCTATATATCTCTATTTGACACATTTCATCAATCTCTTGCTCTTTTCCTCTTTAACTCTACTCAATGACAATAGAAATAGCTTCAGTAGCCTTTTTTGTGTTCTAGATCACACACACACACACACACACACACACACACACACACACACACACACACACACACACACACACACACACACACACACACACACACACATGCATTTGATCTAAGTCTTCATATCTTCTATGTTCACATTTGGACTGTAATACATCATGCTAATTTTAGACATAGTTCTAATTTCTTGAGCTATAAGTTTCTCACATCAAGAACTCATGCACCACCATCATGATTCCTAGTCTTTTACTAGCTATAGCATTTATTGGACTCTATTTTTGATTCACATGCATATTTACATTGATTTGATTGATCACAATTATCTAAATCATTATTTATTTCATGATTTATAGCTTAACAATAAATTTATGCATGTTCTAACACTTGATCATTAGTCTGATCATAAATTTAAATCTTGACCTTTGATCTTATCTTTCACACCATGATCTGATGGTATTTATTCAAATGGTTTAACTTTAAAATGCATCTATTCAATCCATCTCTAATAAGCTTATGCACTCTGTTGGATCTATGTATGCTTTCAAACTTTAACTCTTCAAGTTTCAAACATGTTCATTGATCTTCCTAATCTAAGATCCCATGTGTCCTTAGATATTCATAAGTTCATGAACATTATCTCTGTCTATATTTAAAAATTGACTACGTATCTTCATCTTGTTTCATCCTAAGCCTTTGGAATGCTTACACTCTATTAATTTTCTTAGACTTACTTGGTCTTTAACTTGCCACTGTGTTGATAAACTTAAGCACTTTTTCTCAGAGTCTACTCACTCTATTAGATCTCCTTTGCATAATTACCCACTCACCATCAAATCTTCTAACAAGTTTGATCATTAACTCTAACAAGCTTATGCTCATTGGGTCTCTATCTAACAATCTTTGTGAATGTGATACTTATCACTTATGCATTTACTTAGAGGTGCCTTTGACATTTTTGACTTTATTGTGCATCGTTGGATCTTAAATTTATGATTAAGTGCTAGCCATTGATCAAGCTAGGATAAATACTAAGCCAAGGACTTAAGAAATATTAGAAACTTTAATCCTACTTAAGCTAGTAATTATTAGGTCAAAGGGGTCAATTTCACATTGACAACAAAGGCTTAAGTTATAACTTAAGCTATCAGGATCCCAACTATTTCTAGTCAATATCAAAATAGAAAATCTTGTTGACACCATGACTTAAACCCTTAGGGTTTTGTTGAGAAACCCTAACATGTCTGAGAGCAAAGATAATTTAATGTTGAGCTCATTCCTTCTCATTTGAAACTATTGACCATATATTCAAGATGCTCATGAAAAACCCATAATAGGTCTTCTATATATTTCCTTTGAAAATGTCTATAAATTATCTTTGTAAAAGCATGACAACTTTATAGGACTTTGTGTAAATTTTGACTATGGAGACTATTTCAATATGCCTAGAAGGCTAACTTTGGACCTGCATAACTCTTGTTGTGCTTAGTCGCATGACCTATAATTTAGCACATAAGATCCTCTTACATAGGAGATTCCATCCATATATTCATCTACTCCTAAAATCTTCATATGTTTAAGATATGACATCATAAAGGTTCCTACTTAGTTTTATCTTGTAACCTACAAATTTGACTAAGTGTTCAAAAACACTATCAAAATGCCTAGGAACCCAACTTTGCTCAAGCATATAAAGCCATATGATTATAAAAATGAATAATCATATGGCTTTATTCATTTTTATGCTTAGTTTCTATTTAGTGCATAGAAACTAAGCATAAAAATGAATAAAGCCATATGATTATTTTATCCTCAGACCTCCATATGTGTGAATGCTAACCTCATCAATATACTTACTTGGCTTTGCTTAACGCTTTTGTAAATTTGGCTAAGTATAGAAACTTAGTGAATTATGTCTAAGTAGCCAACTTTGCATCCCCATATCTTCTACCACGCTTCAATGAGTGAATTCAAATTTGGTTCATAACAACTAGGGACTAATATGATCATAACCATATGACCATCTCCCCCAAACTCATCCACATATGGTAATGGTGATGTCATCAAAATGCCTTCTCGTATTTTCCTATCATAAACATAAAATGTCTAGATGATCAATATGAAGAATTAGATGAATTCCACTTATGTAAACAATCACTCTAATTATCCTTGACCTCTGATAAGATCCTTTTCATATCCTCTAATCACCATATTTAGTCCTGAACATCAATGATATGCTCATAATGTCCCTTTTGACATCAATGATAATCATATTTCCAACAATCTCCCCCTTTGTCATTGATGGAAAACTAAATGCTCTGATCTTCTAATATTCTAATGTTTTTTTGGCATTGCTTGCATTATCTTCTAATGAGTATGAATTGAATCTATTCATACCAAACTTGTTCCCCCTTAGGCAATGACACATTTGCCTAAACTCAAATTGGACACTTGCTCTGCTTCTTCTTTGACATTTGCACTTTTTCTCTAAACTTTTGCAAAGAGCATTTGTTCTTTTTCTCCCCCTTTGAAATCAATGGAAAACAGACTCTTTCTAACTGTTTGTTCAAATGTTTCTCCCCCTTTATCAAATAAATGAGTTTGTCCAAGAATCTACAACCATTAACTCATTATAACTTTGCAAAAGAATGCATACTTGAGTT
>JARHVA010000238.1:3485000-3595000 GCA_037957365.1 Torreya grandis | reverse complement strand
TACCTTGTATATACAACTACTTCAAGTGGAGTTTTCTCTAGGCTGACAATAAAAGGCACACTATCAAATGTGCCCATATATGAATACCATACTCCACTAGTTATTTCACAATACTACAAGCATTACATTGTAGTAAACGATGGGTTTTTATATGAACTAATTTTCAAGTTACATACAGCCTTAAAACATAAAAGAGTATTAGATGAGGCTTGGGAAATGGTTTCCCAGTATGGATGTATTTTCATTCAATTCCTTGATTTTACATAAATCAGAATAGGAGGTTTCTTATGGGCACCTATCAAACTACCCAAATGCCCAAGTGATAAGTGGATTCTCATGGAATTGTGTAGACAACTGATTGAATTACTTAATTTGCAATCAAAAGCACACCGTGTAGCCATCGATTTTCCCATTATCATTGGTCACTACCATTGTCCAACCATTTATAAGGCTAGGAATGTACAGAGAGAGATGTAACATCATTACACTCAAACACATTTTGAGTCTAGGATTAAATTTGATTGTACAGGGGTGGCATAAAATATAGTTTCTTTAGAATACATGCATATCCTAGCACCTGAATATTTTTGGATTGATGGCAGAGATGAATTTGAGGTAAGAAGGAGGGACAACATTAGGTTGTCTATTGAGAAAATCCATACCTTTGACTTGGCCACCATCCCCAAGGGCATGGATGATGATAGGATTGTCACAAATGGTGCTTTTTATGCAACTAAAGGAGATAATGTCCCACTTTTAGCAATCATTTTTGGTGATGATCATGATACAACAATTTCTGACAGATCTTTAAATGTTTTGGCAATGAGTTCCACTTGGCTCCTTGACAAAGGATATTATATGAAGGAGTTGATAAGTGATACCACATGTGTGGGTTAGAAAATAAGAGCGATGGTACAGGGGGAAAGTAACTAAGTACTCACAAAGAAGATAAAACTAAAAAGGAATATTGATGATACCTATTCTATGATAAAAGATAAAGAGCCAATACCATCAGCTATTTCAACACCCCTATTGGTTGCTTCTACTGCCATTCCCATTTCCAATGGACCCATCACAGACCCATCAACATTTATGCCACCTCTTAAGTTTTATAATACCAAAACTCCCAAGAAATCCACCCAAAAAGAGGCAAGTCCTCCTCCTCCCCATCTTCTCCACCTGCTTCACCACCACCACCTCCTCCTTCTAAAGAGCAACCCACCATTGGAAAAGAGCCTGAAAAGGTAACTAATAAAGAGATAACCTCATCCCAGGAAGCCCTACAGGAAAAACAAGCAATTAAACCTGAGAAGGAAGCCATGAAGGAGGCAGTAGCTAAAAAAGCAAAAGAAGCTGAGAAAGAAAAGGAGGTAGAAGTAGTGGTAAAGAAGGTAAAAGAAACTGAGAAGCAAGTTGGGGAGTCAATAAAATAAATTTAGAAAGAGACTGTGGTACAAGAAGTTCCTTCTCAAGAACTAGTAATCAATGATAATCAACAACAAATGGTTATTCATTTAAGCACTTCTACTAGCACAAACTTTTCATCTTGGTTGGCAATGCAGGCAATCCCAGAATCCAAGGAAGTGATTAATCTTGAAGAGATAGACTTATAATTATTGAAAAGTCTAGACAAAAAAGGGAAGAATCCTAAGTCTACAAAAGAAACTTCAAAATTGATAATTGAACCTTCAGGGCAAAAGTTTGTAAAAATAATAGTTCCTCCTCAAGGATTAAATAAGGGAGAAGTTACTAAGAAGGACTTAGCAGTCACGAAGGTATATTTTAGAGAAGTTATCATAGAAGGCCTAAAGCAAGATACTTAGACCTTAATCAACACCATTTTTAATAAGTTGGATGAAGAAAAATTTATCAAAGATAAATTAAAAGACCATAACGTACAATTATGTGAAATAATAGCCAAGGTTGCCAAATCTGTTCCACAGCAAGCTATTATTTCAAGAGAATCAATTGAGCAGCAAGTAGTCACAGAAGTGGAAGAGACTGGAGACAAAGTGAAGGTAGTTGATAAGTGGATGGAAAAAATACATAAATTTGCTCAAAAGCTACTCCCTAGTGCCTTAGATGCTCATGCTGACATTCTAAAGAAATTGGCAGAATTAAAGATAGTGATGAAAGAAATTGAGCTTGAAAATGGTATTTATGAGTTGCAACAAGAAAGCCTATAAAAAATAGGTAATTTAGGTGAGAAAATTTTGATTGAAGAAAAGATTACTCTTGATGGATCCACAAGGAAAATAAAACAAGAGGAGTATCTCCTATATTTTTGTATGAATATTCTGTAAGCAATGAGTGAGGAAATGAAGACTCTAGAAGAAGAAGTATGCAATGCAAAGTCAAATCTGGAAGATTATTTTATTGGTCTTATTGGTGTCTAGTCTGACAATGTTCCAAGGACATTTGAATAGTTATATGAACAATTCAAGTAACTTATGGACAAGGTCACAACTCTTTTTACAGTTAAATCCATCATGGAGTTAATTAAATATCAACAAGAAATAAAAAGACTTGAATTAAGGATTAAAAAGGTGAAAGCTCATTGCAAAAGATTAGAGAGAGAAATGCTAAGATTTGAAATAGAGAGACAAGCACTTGCCAAGCTTGATGATGTGGTTATACAATTTATGATGTCTCAGCACATCAAATATAGGGAGAAATGCAGAGAACAAGTTCATGAATTAGACCAGATGTTTACTTCAATTTTGTTTTGAGACTTCTTCCTTTCTTTTTCTTTTTTTATTTTCTCAAATGTATTACAGGTAATCTTGTTTCAAGTAATTACTTCATTAAAAAATGTCATTGGACAATTTATTTGTAAAGTAAAATTACTTTATAAAAGTGTAAAACTTAAGTAATTTGGTTAAATGTCGTTACTTGAAGTTATTTTGTAAAAATAGATTACTAGAAGCTACTTCTGTGTCACATGCAAGGAGTTGGTGTTTGATCCAAACAAGGAGACTAAACATCACCACTGGTCATTAATGATTGCATGCCATAGAAGAGAAATCTAAGGAAGATATTTCTCAACAACCTTCAACTTTTTATGCAACACATGGGAATTGGAGAGGTCTAATCCTATTTGTTTTTTATCTCTTTATTTATATAAATATAATTGCAATCTTACGTGCCCGAGGATGATAATTTTTGTAAGCAAGCAATTTTATCAATTGTACAAGAATTTTAAGAAATCTAAAACTTTGTGATTAAGATAATTGGATTATTTTGTATGAATTTTGTTGAAAGTGAACAAGAAAAAAAATTGTTTTTTCTAAAGAACTTTGTGTCTGAGGGAATCATTTTGTGCGTTCTATGAAGATAAAATGATAAACTTTGTGTTATCTTTTAGTCCAAGTTGAATTCATATTTTTCTTAATCATTTGTTGGAAAGGTTATCACATTTTATATGTTTATCTACTTGCATGGATACAATAGACTTTGCAGAACTATTTATTGTGATGAGCCATTTTCTTCTTTTTTAAGCATTATAATATTTTACTTATTCTCCAATCTCTCCTAAATTCTTTTCACATTCCCAAAACTAGCTGCTTTCTTATTGCAAAATTCCTTTGTTATGGATCATGAACATAGTGATTAAAGTAATATCCCCAATCAAAACAATTTGCACGTAATTTATATATATTGGGAATAAATCTAAGCAGTGAGTAATTAGAAGTAGATAGACATAAGCTTACGAGAACTTCACCATTAAATGAAGGGGATTTAATCCCATGATTGTCTAGGTAATTTTGACTTCATGTAAAATATCTAGCCAACAGTTTCTAGTGACTTTGTTGGGGATGAAGTGTTTAACTCACCAAAGAAAATTCAGATTTACAAGACCAGTTGAGATAAGCGTAGTAGCACACTCAATTCTCATAAATTATAAGAATTAAGTTTCCCCAACTACTGTTTAAAAATGCTACATATTAAGAATAACACATGGGTCTATTTAAAATGCTTTACTGAGCTTCTCTTATATTGATTTTAGTAAGCACATCTTTTTTTAGATAGTTTGTTGCATGTTTAAAATACCTCAGTTTCACGCCCAGTTTACTCCCTAGTTCACTTTCCCAACTCATTGCATGTTGAATTAGACCATTACCCACTTTTATCTTTAAAATTGAGATTATTGAGAGCAAATATTTCTTCTTTCCAATCTGATAAAAACCTTACACCAGACCAAGGAGGGCATAGGGTCAAGCAAATGACTTTTTTGAGTTACAAGAGTCATTCAATTTTTAATTTCGCTATTCAATCTAGAACCAAAAGAGCTAGTCTTTCACCTATTAGACAAGCCACATCTCCCATGCACCAATTTTAGCATAATTCTTCTAGGATAATTCAACCAGTTAATCTCCAGCTTCTTGCTCCTAAAATAATGGCGTTACCACTTCTTGTCCCATGGAGGCCAACTATTGGTCCTTTGAATCTGACTCCTCCTCTACATGGCTTGCCAAAAGGATTAAGGAAGAATTTTCCCAAGTTCACTGGTGATGATAAACAAAATCCGTAGGAACACCCAACTACTTTCTTTGTAGCATGTGGAGTAATTGGTGTTGAGCACAAAGATGTCTCTGTTAGACTCTTTATTGAAATTCTACATGACTTAGTAGTAGAATGGTTCTACCATATAGCTCCTAGCACTATAACCAATTGGGATACCATGCAAGAGCAATTCAAGAAAATATTCAAAGTTGTTGAAGATGTACATATGTTGCTTACACAATCGACTCAACTCAAGAAAGAACCTCATGAACATATGTGTGATTGTATTAACAAATTCAATAGTTTACTATACAAAATTCCTCAAGTTGCACTACCCATTATAGATAATCAAAAGTGTTTCTTCATCAATGCTTAGCTATTAGAGGTCAGTTACCAGTTAAGAAGAGCATGACTAACTGAATTGGCAGTAGCTCAAAATCTAGCTACTAAAGTTGAGGATAATTTGATAATAGCTGGTAAAATTAAGAAAATGGTTTCTAGAGGAGATTTTTCTACTCTAGTTACCTCACAAACAACTAATCCCTTGTTGTAGAAGTTGGCCAATGACTTACTTCAAGTCAAGAGACAAATTGCTCAAGGCACCCATGGTGGTGTTGCCCCTGGTAGGAATGCACTTGCTCAAAAATTTAACAATAACTAGAATATAAAGCGTATTGTTGGCCCTACTCTAAGATTGGAAATTGAAGGTGATCTTAGAAATAATGTTAAATTAAACAAATAAGATTAAGTGATTGAAGACACTCATCAAAGTCTTGTTGAAGAAGATGAATTCATGATTCCCACTGGCAACTCCAACATCAGATCCTAGAATATCAATCTGGAAGTGATTATGAAGAAGCTTTTGATGAAGATCATAGTCACTCCTTTGTGGTGTTTACAAGGTCACAAGCTCAGCAAGCAGGTGAGAAGTCTTCTAAAGAACATGAGAAGAAGAAAGCAGACCCTATAGTGGACGTGAGTATCCTTAAAAGAGGTAGTCATGTACCTTCTTCTTTTCTTGCTAAAGATAAGTTTACAACCCCTTCCTCTCAAACTCATAAGCCAATAACTCATACTACTAAGGCTAATCCTATTTTGTCTACTTCAATCCCCTCTTTTGACATACTTGATCATATTAAGACCAAAATTCAAATATCCGAAGCTGAGTATTTGAGATCCTATCCATACCAATTGAATAGGCTAGTTAAATATGTTCAAATCAAAGGGTTAAATAATTTAGCTAATCCTTCTAAAGGTATATTGCCTACCCCTAAATAGTTCTCTCCTCAGAATAATGTTGCTACTACTGCACCCACATCTCCTTTTACATCTGAAAGAACTGAACCATTTTATGTTTCTCTTTTGATTAATGGGTTTAATTTAAGCAATTGTATTTTGGATTTTGGGGCTTTAGATAATGTAATGCCAACTAAGGTAGCTGATGCTCTTGGTCTCACTTTTACCAAGACAATAGGCAGGTATTACTCAATGGAAAGGTAGGTTCCTTTGATTGGACAAATTAAGGATGCTCAAGCTATTTTGTCAACATTCCTAGATAAAAGATTGAAAATGACAATTATAGTAGCATATATTCTAGTTTCCTATGGAATGTTGCTAAGTAGGATCTTCTATAAGGATCTAGGTGGTGAAGTAGAAATGGATCAGTCATGTGTGTTGTCCCCAAAAATGAGTGACATCTTTGGGACAACCTATGAACTATTTTGGTTCGCCAAACCAAAATCGTCTCTTCCCTTTTCAAAATTGGTTTTGAGCATCCAATTTCCTCACTTTCCAAGCTTTATCAGTCAAGGGTTCAACAGGTTCAAAGGTTTCTGCAGGCGAGCTCAATCAAAAGAACAAGTTTCCAACACTTAGTCATTTTCAGGACTGTTTCAATGACTTGGTTCAATCAAAAATGACCATCGGCAAACTTCAAAGAACAAAGGCTTGAACTGTCAAACCGTTGAACCTTGAACCATTTTGGTTCAACAGTTCAACAGGTTCAATGACCAATTGGTTCAACACGCTTGGTGCAAAAGATTAAAAAAGACTTAGCCAAATAATGAAGAATGAACTGATTGAACCATTGAACCGTTGAACCAATGTTGGTTCAATTAGTTGGATCAATCAGTAGGTTCAAGGGGCTGCCCCAAAGCCAAAGGGACAAGTGCCCTTGTGGAGGGCAGTGAGCAAAAGTAGACAAAGTTGGAAATCCCTCGAGAAAATGACTAAGTAAAAGAGGCCGAAAGAATTCTTTCGAAAGTATTTTTTGTGGAAAAATGACTAAAGCAAAATTCCTTCAGACTTTTTTTCTGAAGGAATTCATTCGGAAGGAAAGCTCGAAGAAATTGAAAAGAACAAACAGCTAAGTAAAGGAAACTTTCCTTCGGGCTTTTTGTTCGAAGGGATTCCTTCGGACTTTTTATTTGAAGGAAAAACTTGAAAGCTAAAAGCCCGCCGAAGAAGTAAGAACCCGTCGGGGAAGTTAAAGCCTAAAGGCTGCCCAAAAAATCTCGAAGGGTAGGTACCCTTGCGAGGGGCACTTAACAACAAAGAAAGGACCGTTTTAAAAGCTTGAAGGGACACCTTCCCTTCAGGACGTTCCAAAGGCTGAATAAAGATGCAGAAAGGAACCTTCAGAAACTTAGACAAAAAGGGCTTCAAAGAATGAACTGAATGAACCAATTGAACCATTGAACTGTTGAACCAAAAGGTTCAATGAGTTCACAGGTTCAAAGGTTCGACTAGAGCTTAGAAAGATAAAGGAAGCAATGATTGAACGAGACAAAGGATGAACCAATGAACCAATTGAACTTTGAACCGAAAGAGTTCAAAGTTCAATGGTTCATAGGTTCAAAGGCAGCCTCAGTCAAGGAAAGAAGCAACAAACAGGTGGTTCAACGAATGGTTCGACCGACCAAGGAGCGAGAAAGCGATTAAACCAGGAAGCGATGGAACAAAAAAGATAGAATGAACTGATGAACCAATGTACTTTCAATAGGTTCAACATGGTTCAAGCGGCTAACGACCATTGACGGCCCCACAGGCATCAAATTTAAAGTAAGGAAATATCAATGGAAATTCAAATAAAGCACAATATTTAAAGGAAGAAACAAGCGACTGACTGAAAAGAGAGCCTGAAGACTCAAATTGCTACAGGGAAGAGAGATAGATGGCGTATCCTACCCCTGAGTGTTATTTTTTGCATATATATAAAAAAAAATTAAAATCCTGGTAAACTTTTTAACATGACTGGCAGTGCTAGCTAGACATGCCTAATATTGGTACCACAGGGTAGGGGGAGACTAGAACTTGAGACAACAGAGCCGCAACATAAATACTTAGCCAACTAGGTTAGGGCCCCCACCTTATTTTTTGCATATTTATAGTATATATAGCTCCTGCATATTTATAAGGAACCTTCCCTTAATGAGAGGAGAGATTTTTCCACCTCTGATGTAGTAAACCTACACACTGGGCCGACCAATCTCCTTTGCTGTGGATGATAAGACCTATTTTGCTCAATCAGACAACTGATTGACAAAATATTCACCCAACAATCTTTTTGGTGACTCTATTGGGGAAGAGCACACAGTTTGAAGTCTCAAGCTTCAAGCTGAAGCAGATCTTGCTCTTTTCCATTTTTGTTATGCAATCTGGCAACTCCACATTATACCAGAAGCTAGAAATCCCAAGGTGTTGTTGACCCTACATTTGAGTTGGTGCAGCAGAGTAATTTTTAGTTGTCTCCTCCACAACCTCACTTTCAACGAACTAGGAGTCTTCCTCCTAGCCCTACCAGGCCACCAACACAAGGCATAACTTCTTTTTCTGCTACTAGCAGAGCTTTGGTTATCCATTCTCCACCCAGATTTGTGATCCCACTTTTACATAATCAAATCATGGCTCAAGGCCCTTGGGGTAACTCTTTTGGTCCACTGAATTTAAATCCACCTCTACATGAGTTTCCATGCAATTCAAGGAAGAATTTCCCCAAATTCTTTGGTGATGGAAAAGTTCATCCTGATGAACACATTGCAGCTTTCAGCATAGCCTATGGCATAATAGGGGTGGAATTTGAAGACATAGTGGTCAAGCTATTCGTGGAGACACTATAAGGTGCTACTACAAACTGGTTCTACCACCTATAGGTTGGATCAGTGACCAACTGGGATACACTTAAAGACAAATTTGAAGCCAGGTTCAAGCCTATTGAAGATGTGCATGCCTTGTTGGCCCAGCTCACACAGATGAAGAAGGATCCCCACGAGCCTATGAGGGACTTCATTGCTAGGTTTGACAAGTTGAGGCACAAGATTCCCATGGTCGCCCAGCCAACACCTCAGAATCTCAATTGTTTCTTCATCAACTCACAACTGCTTGAAGTGAGTTTCTTGCTGAGATGAGCTAGACACATAGACCTTGCTACTGCTCAGGACTTGGCTACTGAGGTAGAAGATGACCTTATCTTGGTAGGAAAGATAAGGAGAGACCCTAATAAAGGTAAATCCTCTTCATCTTTTAAATACTCACCTACAGTCACCACTGACCCAATGGTACAAAAGCTAGCAAATGAAATGCTAACTCTCAAAAAGCAAATGGCGCAAGGGATGTCATTTGCTTCTGCATACAGAGATATGCCCAGGAGGACATTTCAGAATCAGGCATACCAAGGCAATGCTACCAGGAATCAAAGATAGTTATATCACCTTCCTCCTCCATAGAGGAACCTCACCCTTGAAGTACCTCTAACTAACTCAACATTTGGATATCTTGAAGCTAAATCGAATTTCTCATTCCAACCTGAGTTGAATCCTGAAGATGATGCTAATCTCTTCACTGAGGAAGAAGAAGAATTAGTTGATGACTCCAACATTAATTTCTTGAATTATCAGGATGTACCCAAAAGTGAAGGTAATGCAACTAAGGGGTCGTATGCTATATTCACCCAGTCTAAGAATCAAGCAGCTCAACAAGCTGATAAAGAGAAAGTAGAGGAGTGACCTTAACCAGTAGTTTCAATTGCTAAGTAGGGATCCACTCTTCCTTTCCAGCCAAAGGACCCGGTGATTGTAAGAAAGGTAAGTACCCCAAATACCCCTATGCCTTCTACTTTAAATTCGCAGTCCAGTCCTCCCCCTTCCAAAAATTGAAAGGATGAATTCACATCCTCTGGTCTTGGCTCATTCCAAACATTTGACATAATTGACCATATAAAGAAAACTAAAATTCAAATGTCTGAATTTGAATTTCTGCAGTCGCATTTTGAGCAATTAGATAAATTAGTTCAATCTATGAAGAACCAAAACACCCATGTCGGACAAGCAGATCCTAAAGTGACACATGATTCTCCCAAGAATGCACCCACCAAGAACAATCTTGTCATTACCCCTCCTACTGCTCCTAGTAGGACTGAACCTTTCTATGTCTCATTGCTGATAAATGGACATCAGTTGAACAACTGCATCATTGATTCCAGAGCCTCAAATAATGTTATGCCTACCAAAGTGGATGAATCCCTTAGCCTTACACTGACCAAAACCTTTGATAGATGCTTCTCCATGGAAAACAAGCAAGTACCACTGCTGGGGTAGATTAAAGATGCCCAATTTGCATTTGCAGCTTTCCCAGACAAGAGGACCAAGATGACTATCTTGGTGGCCGACGTCTCTGCCTCCTATGGCATCCTTCTTGGGCAGAATTTTTGTAGGGATGTTGGTGGTGAATTGAGCATGGACTTATCCAAGGTGAGGATTCCAGTCAAAGGTGTTATGAAGAGGCTACTCCCTAAAAAGGAATTTAAATACGTGGTTACCTAGACCTCAGCACCTAAAGCTCAAATTTTTTTTGAGTCTTCAGGTATGGGTAACTACTTTTTATCCACAAATGAATTCCATGAAATGCCTGTTGAAACTCTTAAAGGTGACAACCTAAAAATTAGTTTAGCTGGAACAGTAGAAGAATTGGCTGAGCGCAATGCAAGTATGCAAGAATCTCCCCCTCCAGATGAAGAGGAACCTAAAGAAAAATTAGTATCAAATGAGGTATGGATTCTTGAATTTGATGGTAGCTGCTCCTCCACTAGTTCAGGAGTAGGAGTTGTCTTGATCTCTTCTCAAAGAGATATTTTTCTTTCATCCTACAAGTTGCAGTTCAACAACACAAATAACACAGCTGAATATGAATCTTTGTTGCTTGGATTGAGGGCTGCTCGAGATAAAGGCATCAAGCTCCTTCATGTTAAAGGAGATGTTGAACTAGTGGTTTATTAGGTGAAAAACCTATACCAAACTAAGAATGAAAGATTGCATCACTATCGCAATATAGTCTGGGACCAAATCAAAAGTTTTGATGCTTTCAGCATCTCTACCATTCCTAGAGAATTCAATGACCAGGCTGATGCACTGGCTATCTCAGCTACTCTCTTGGTCCCCCACTTAGACTTCAAAGGAGACAGGTACACTATTGAGTTGGTCTTTTGACCAAGTATACCTGATAATGCCAGTTATTGGCAAGTGTTCAATAATGATAATCAAATCTCTGCCTTCCTAGAGCAAAAGGACAGCTTTAAACAACTGCATTTTGAAGGCAGTGGACCTCAAAAGTGTGAACTGACTCCTGAATCAAATATAGATACAGGTGAGGAGTTCTTGCAACTTAAAGGGAATAAGATTCCAAAAGGCCTGGTTTCCCTTGAAAAACTATTTGACAAACATGACAGATTCGTCAAATAGTAGCAAACAAATTCAAGCTCCTCTCAGGAGTTTGATCAAGTAAATCTAGGCACCAAGGATGATCCTAAGATGGTGAACATTGGGAAATGTTGCACTCCTAAGGAGAAATTCAAGTTCACTACTCTACTCTGTCAGTACATGGACGTCTTAGCATACTCCTATGATGACCTGAAGTCACTCAGGCCTGATGAAATTCGACATGACATTCCTCTCAAGATTGATTCGGTACCCTACAGGCAAAATTCTAGGCAGTATAATCCAAAAATATCAGGTACCATTTTCTCTGAGATACAAAAATGTTAAATGCCAAGATAATCTTCCCAATCCATCATTCCACATAGATTGCAAATATAGTGCCTGTAAAGAAGAAGAATGGCAAAATTTGTCTCTGTGTGAATTTTAGGAACTTAAATCAGTCATCCTTTAAGGATAACTATTCTTTGCCAATCATGGATCAAGTGCTTCAAACAGTGATAGGTTCAAAGATGTTATCAATGCTAGATGGCTTCTCAAGATATAATCAGGTTGAAGTTAGTGAGGCAGACCAGCATAAGACTGCTTTCACCACACCTTGGGGCACGTTTGCATATAAAAAAATGCCTTTTGGCTTGATAAATGCTGGCGCCACCTTTCAAAGAGCAATGGACCTTGCCTTCAAAGATGAATTAGGTAAGTTCATCATAGTTTATCTTAATGACTTGAGTGTCTTTTCTAAGCATCACCCAGATCATATACACCACTTGTAACAAGTACTGGAGCGCCACCGCTAGAATGGCATTTTCTTAAACCCTAAGAAGTCAGTTTTTAGAGTAACAAAGAGAAAACTTCTCAAACACATTGTGTCCAAAGGAGGCATAAAGATTGACTCAGATAGAGTCAAGTTTATCCAAGAGCTTACCTTGCCCACAAGTAAGACTACTATTCACTCCTTCTTTGGAAAGGTGAATTTCTTACGGAGGTTCATCCCTGAGTTTGCTAAGAAGACCAAGCACATTGTAAACATGATGAAGAATAAGGCCACCTTTAGCTGGACTGAAGAAGGCAAGTCAGTATTTGAGGATATCAAGACTGCCATTGCCCACGCCCCATTTCTAGTTTGTCCAGATTATACAAAAGATTTCCTTATGTATAATTATGCTTCTGAACACACACTTTTAGCCATCCTGGTTCAGCAAAATGAATAAGGTGTGGAATCTCCCATTTCCTTCATGAGTTGTCCTCTCAAAGCTCATGAGCTGAAATATTCAAACATAGAGAATCATGCTTATGTGGTGGTCAAGGCAGTGAAACATTTCCGTTTCTACATCCTCAATTCATGAGTTACTGCTCTGGTTCCTGATAAGGAGTAGCAAAGCCAACTTCTGAAATATTTCCACAGTTTGGCCTGTGGAGGACATTTCTCTACTCCTATGACTGCCCATAAAATTATGCGAGCCAGGTATTACTAGCCAACTCTCTTTCAAGATGCATACAAGTGGGTAAGAAAATGTGAACTATGCTAGCAGTTTGTTGGGAGGCCCAAGTTAGCTGCCCTGACTCTCAAGCCAGTGGTCATAGAGGAGCCATTCCAATAATGGGGAATTGATTTTATTGGAGTTGTAAACCCATCTTCAAGTGTTTTACATGATTATGTCCTTACAACAACAGACTACTTCACCAGGTGGGTGGAAGCAATTCCAACCAAGCATGCTACTTCAGAAGTAGTATGTAATTTTCTCAAAGAGAATATCATTTCTAGGTTTGGGGTCCCAACCAAGATTGTCACTGATAATGCAGCTTGTTTCACTTCCCAGGAAATTATTCAATTTTGTTTCTATTATAGGATTAACTCTCCCACTCTTTTGATTACTTTCCATAAGGGAATGGACAAGCTGAATCAAGTAATAAGAACTTGGTGACTATCATCAAGAAGCTGGTGGATGATAACCAAAAGACATGGCATAAAGCATTGGTTGATGCTCTATGGGTGGACAGAATTATACCAAAGAGAGTAATTGGTATGTCTCCTTTCCAACTTCTTTATGGTAACAATGCTGAAATACCAATCACCTTGGAATTGCTAGCATTGAAATTGGCTAAGGCAATTGAGGATCAAACGTATGAAAGTGCCCTTGATAAGAGGATCATGTGCCTAACTGAGCTGGATGAGCAGAGAACTATGGTGGTAGACCGAATTGCTGCCTACCAGATTCTGGTGAAAAAATTCTTCAACCAAAAAGCAAAAAACCATGATTTCCAAATTGGAGATCAAGTCCTGCTGTGGGACAAAAGGCGAGAGCCAAAGGGTATGCATGGAGAGTTTGATTTTCTTTGGAGAGACCTATTTATTATCCATCAGCTAAATGGTGAGAATAGCTTCTTATTGAAATATCAAGATGGCATGCTCTTTTCTCTGCCTCATAATGGGCAATATCTGAAGCACTTACATTCCTGAAATGTCAAATAAGTTCACCTGTACATATGTATATCTGTATAGTCTTTGTTTTTTGCTTTGTGTTGTTCATTTTCATTTTTTTTAGAGACTTTTTTTTTGGGTAGCATGACTCCATAGCCCAATGGCATACTTCAAGGCACTAGAGATTTTGGTTTCTACTCCCCTCAGATGTTCCAAGTTTTCAACTGAAGGAAGTTCCCCAACTGGAGCCAGCTGTTGTCCCAAAAAATGAGTGACATCTTTGGGACAACCTATGAACTATTTTGGTTTGCTAAACCAAAATCGTCTCTTCCCTTTTCAAAATTGGTTCTGAGCATTCAATTTCCTCACTTTCCAAGCTTTTTCAGTCAAGGGTTCAATAGGTTCAAAGGTTTCTGTAGGCGAGCTCAATCAAAAGAACAAGTTTCCAACACTTAGTCATTTTCAAGACTATTTCAATGACTTGGTTCAATCAAAAATGACCATCGACAAGCTTCAAAGAACAAAGGCTTGAACCGTCGAACCATTGAACCTTGAACCATTTTGGTTCAATAGTTCAACGGGTTCAACGACCAATTGGTTCAATGCGCTTGGTGCAAAAGATTAAAAAAGACTTAGCCAAATAACGAAGAATGAATTGATTGAACCATTGAACCGTTGAACCAAAGTTGGTTCAATTGGTTGGTTCAATCAGTAGGTTCAAGGGGCTATCCCAAAGCCAAAGGGTCAAGTGCCCTTGTGGAGGGTAGTGAGCAAAAGCAGACAAAGTTAGAAATCCCTCAGAAAAATGACTAAGTAAAAGAGGTCGAAAGAATTCTTTTAGAAGTATTTTTTGTGGAAAAATGACTAAATCAAAATTCCTTCAGACTTTTTGTCCAAAAGAATTCATTCAAAAGGAAAGCCCAAAGAAATTGAAAAGAATAAACGGCTAAGTAAAGGAAACTTTCCTTCGGACTTTTTGTTTGAAGGGATTCCTTCAAACTTTTTGTCTGAAGGAAAAGCCCGAAAGCCAAAAGCCTACCAAAGAAGCAAGAACCCACCAGGGAAGTTAAAGCCCGAAGGCTGCCCGAAAAATCTTGAAGGGTAGGTACCCTTACGGGGGGCACTTGACGACAGAGAAAGGACCATTTTAAAAGCCTGAAGGGACACCTTCCCTTCAGGACGTTCCAAAGGTTGAATAAAGATGCAAAAAAGAACCTTCAGAGATTTAGACAAAAAGGGCTTCAAAGAATGAACTGAATGAACCGATTGAACCATTGAACCGTTGACCCAAAAGGTTCAATGAGTTCACAGGTTCAAAGGTTCAACTAAAGCTTAGAAATATAAAAGAAGTAATGATTGAACGAGACAAAGGATGAACCAATGAACTGATTGAACTTTGAACCGAAAGAGTTCAAAGTTCAATGGTTCATAGGTTCAAAGGTTCAAAGGTGGCCTCAGTCAAGAAAAGAAGCAGCAAAAAGGTGGTTCAACGGATGGTTCAACCAAGGAGTGAGAAAGTGATTGAACCAGGAAG
Organism: Torreya grandis; assembly: GCA_037957365.1. Taxonomy (NCBI): domain Eukaryota; kingdom Viridiplantae; phylum Streptophyta; class Pinopsida; order Cupressales; family Taxaceae; genus Torreya; species Torreya grandis. Next base: position 3,579,834 of record JARHVA010000238.1, on the reverse strand, counting down.
CGATGGAACAAAAGAGACAGAATGAACCGATGAACCAACGAACTAATATACTTTTAATGGGTTCAAAGGTTTAAGGTTCAACATGGTTCAAGCGGCTAGCGACCATTGACGGCCTTGCAGGTGTAGACACCGAAATAGTGTCTACCCCTTGGTCACCTCCCCCCTTGGTCCATTCTTAACCCATTCTTAAACCATGCACTAACTAATTTAAAAATAATAATTTATTATTAATATCCTCCCTTTTGACACATCACCTATAACACCTCGTCTGACACCTCGCCTTGGACTATTTCCCACCCTATGACTCACCCAAGACCTATTCTTACTTCTCTCTAACTGCCTAACCAACTCTCGTGCGTATTTAGCCCAACCTTTTGACATTCTCCAACGGATAATGCACTTGGCGGATGGAGAACGGGCTTGGTGGCTCTTTTACCCATTCTCCACCCGCCGACGTCGGTCAAATGTCAGTCGATGCTGCCAGAATCGCTGACATCGATTATACTTAAACCATTTTTCTGACCCTTTGACGATCCCAATCAGAAATCGGTGAATCTCTGGAGCTAATCACGACTCTCGAATCTTCTTCTGGCAAAACAAAGTTCTCATGCTTTTGCTTTTCAGTGTTCTGGCTTCTTGGTGTTCTTCCAGGGATCAACATTCTTGACAGCACTTTCTAGGCACTAAGGTCTTGCATCAGACATTCTGCACAGAGATTGCACGATATCTCCATCACCAGCAACAACCGAAACACAGCTTCTGCACCTTTGCCAACTCGTATCACAGCTAAGTTTTTATACTATTTTCATTTCAGTGTCATTTACAATATATTAGCATTCTGTCTACTGTCTATTCCAAGCATCCTTGACCCAACCTTCCCTATTCTTCCCAGAGAGGCTAAAAAGCCTTCTCTCTCGTTCATCTTTTTTTTGCCTCTGGCACGAATTCAGTCCATTCCCAGACAACATTCTCAGTCCCTTAGATCCCAAGCAGTCCCTCTGAAACCCTCATAGACCCTCAGACTCACAAACAAGACCACAGTCCATCTTGCAGACCAGAAACTAGACTTGTAACCCGTCCCTGGCCATTGCCCCAACCGACCTCGTCTACTTCCCCTAACGACATCGACAGTCTAACCGTCGTCGGCGACCTTCCGGATCGACGCTGGCAATTTCACCGACGTCGACGACTGTGTTAAGCAAATTGCAGCTTATCAGGTATGCATTTGCTTTTAGTTCTTTCTTTTCAGTCTTTATTATTATTTCTCTTTCCTTTCTCTGTCATATTCTATTTTAACAGTGGATTGTCATCTTCCAAGAAGCCTTAGCGCTTCTAGGACCAAGCCTTTGCTTGGCAATCCACCCTCTTATCAACTAACATTTTTCATGTTTTAGTGTCTGTCTCTTTCAGGTGTCATCTTCTACAACAAAAGAGGAGTTCTCACAACGTTTGGATTACGGTGCGCAGACTACATCCAGGTACATACAAGCCTTGACCATTTCTTTAAGTTTCTCATTTTCTCTCTTTGAATGTGAAAGCGAAATTGCATAGAAATATTCTGGCACGCCCGGTGGGACCCTTAGGGCCTTCCTTGGGTTCCTTTCCTTCTTTTTTCATTTAGGTGCATTAGGTTTCTCCCTCTTTACCTCTTTCTTCTTTTCTAAAAGACATCATAAGCAGGAATAAAAAGAACTTTTCTTTCTTTTCTTGCATTTCTAGACTAGTCTAAAATCATTTTCTTCAACCCTTTCTCAACTTGTTTTCATTCTAACTTAACATTTCGATTCGGGGCTTTAACATATATTGCATTCCATTTCTGCTTGCTTACACTTCTTAGTCCACACTTAGTAATTAATAAACCGTATATTGAATAAATCGTAGATCACTTGATGTTACACAACCAAACCACATGCACTAAATTAAACATCAAACTCACTTGAGACAAGGCCCGACTGGGATTTCATCACCCAGTGGATACCTTACCCATCCCGACGATCCTACTTGGATTTCACCACCAAGGAGAAAGCCCACTATGTTCTCTGGCAGAGTCTAATCTATAAGGAAAGTATATTTTGGCTAAGCGAGACCAGCTAACCACTGGAATCGTGAAGTGAGGGGAGCTTGCTCCTTAGCACCAGGCCATGTATGGAACCTAACACAGACTTTTGAGCGCCTAAACATACCTGAGACCATCTTTAGACTACCCATTCTAGGACCCTTCTAAAAGCCAACCTCCTCAAACATCACTTTAAGGCATAAGCCACACGATCCTAATAAAATTATTTCTAGGGATTTAACGCTAGGATCTGCCTATCCTCATCTTATTTTCTATTTTTATCTTTTTTTTTGAGCTGGTAAGGACATCTTCTTCATTTCCAAAAACTTTTTTTCTGAGTTTCTGAAAAACACAGTAACCGACATCGGTTCTGTAACCGACGTCGGCAACTTTCCTCCACCGGCATCAGTTATCTGACCGACATCGGCAGACTTCTTCACCGACATCAATTTTTATACCGACGTCGGTCACTGTCCAATTTCTTTTTTTCAAAAATAGCAAGCTTAAAATCCAACTTTCTTGCTGTCTAAACATTCATTCTGGTTTTCTGAGACTGAAAAAACACAGTTTTTTGAAACCTGACCCTTTCTTGCCTTGAATGGTTTTGACACGCAGTCAAACCAAGGTTTTCTTTGACCATGCTAATCAACAACCGCTTCCACCTTCACCATCTATAACCAGTCCTATAATGGAGTTCCACTCGGAGACTGAAAGAACTCCTACTCACCCAACCCCGCCTCAGACTCCTATTGTCCCAGAAGGGGACCAAGATTTCGCACGATTCTTGGACCTTAACGTCAAAGCCTTGCAGCACTATCTCGCGCATAGCCAAATGCGAGACTCCCAAGGAAACCCAATCTATGGGATGTTGACTTCCTTAGTCGAGACAAGGATCACATCAACAACACCTACAATTCAGCCTCTAGACAATCAAGTCAACGCCTCCACTAATAACCCAACCGTGTCCTACCTTCAAAACTTAGCCACTCCATCTAAACCTACCTCCATGGGGGTTTCGGTACTCCCTCAACCTCAAGCTACTCAATTAAATCCCACACTTTTTCAAAACCTACTAGTCTCTATCCCCCCTACTCTTGCACCTATCAACACAAGAGTAATTGTTTACCCGTCAACAAGTGTGGCCACTCTTCAACCATCCTTGACGGCCCCTATCCAACTTGTGCCTACCAATCCCATAACACAAGTGCCTTTGGCTTCAACTTTCGCTCCAATAACCAGTTACCCATATGTTGCATCTACGCAACCAACCACGTCATATGCCCCTCCCAATATCTTTCAAGCGCCTTATAATCTAGGGGCGCTCCACCCGTCAATCCGTCAGTAGATATCATCAAAATGCTGATAGACAAGATGTCTAGCCTAGAGACCTCCATTTTCGGCTCACGCAATGCTCTCTCATACGAGCAAATTTGAAATGAGCCCATTCATCCTTCTGTCTCGATTAGACCATACCCCAACCAGTGGGAGCTTCCCAAATTTTCTCGCTTTCAAAGCAAGGAAGACCCACAATAGCACTTACGGGCATTTAGACATGCCTGTTACCTTATTGCCCATGACGATGCATTACTCTTGTGAATGTTTTCTATGTCTCTCTCTGGTGCTGCATTTGACTGGTACAGCTCTATTGCCAGCCATTCCCTCTTCACCTTTACACAGCTGGCCCAGCTCTTTCTTGATCACTTCTCCATTAACATCACCAAGAAGGTCTCAATCAAGGACCTCTATACTATCCGCCAATTCAAGGATGAATCTATAGTTGACTTCGTTGCTCGCTGGAGAGGCCTCATCAATCAACTCTCCTTTTCCTTACCTCAACCCGAACTTATTGAACTTTTCTCTCGAGCCTGCGCCAAACATATTTCTTCCACCTTACGGGTTCAGACCTTCCGCACCTTCGACGAAGCCTTCACGATGGCCCGCAAACTTGAATTACGTGCCATCGAGGAGAATAAAGTCAAGTTGCAGAGCAAGAATCCCAACTCTAAGACCAATGATTCCTCTTCTTCTAAACCTTCATCATCCAATCCTAAGTCTAAAGCTTCAGCTAACGCTGTAGTCGTTAGACCTTCATCCTATTCAACCAATCAGCCTGAGCCATCCACATCTTAGAGTGCCACCTGTCAATTCTAGTAGAGATATGTATAACGACAGTATACTCCTCTTGGAGAATCTTATGCGTCTATACTGGAAAAACTTGTTAAACAGTGGATTCTCAACCTCCCCCAGATTCGACCACCTCCACAATTTGATCCCTCACGCACCATCCCTGCATGGTATAGGGAAAATGACTTCTGCAATTACCACTGTGTCAAAGGTCATGACACGGGAAACTTAAAAACCTTTAAAAACATAATCCAAGAAATGCTTGAAAAGGGTGAGCTCGTCCTAGATAATCCCAATGCACCTCCTAATTAGGGCATCAACATCTTCAAGCAACCATTTCCCAATCATCCATCGACCCAAAATAATGTCCAGACCTTGATTGACAACACTCATGAACACGACATTCGGACAGTCAATACGGTCTCGCCCTTCATCCCCGACCAACCTCAAGAGGTTAGTCCATCTATCAGTCCATCACGTGTGGACGAACCTTAGGTCCGAGACTACTGCCACACCTAACACATCTTCTCAAGGACCCAAACTTCATCCAACATCTTCTCAACCATTTTCTTGACTAGTGGAGAAAATCGAACTTCTCCCTTCAAAGAAAGTGGAACATCAGGGATTGTGGGAGCGTCTTAAAGTTCTTCAACATTCCCGTGCCCTCTCATCTCATGCTGTCAATCCTCCCAAGGCAAAATCTCCCAAGACTCTCAACAAATACCAGACTCCCGCTTCTAAACCTGCATCTACCCAATCTAAACCGATCAAGTTACTCGGCATTCGCCCTGTCTCTACCCTCACTCACCCGCAAGTGAAGGTGGACTTAGACCAGACCTCGACCAATAGTAGTCTTCCAACCAAGTCGAAGAAGACTGCTAGACCACAAAAGCGAACCCCTCCTCCACCGTCAACATTACCCTCCATTTTAGGCCCTCATCCTTCTACCCTAATCGGAGTGCTCCCTACTCTGACCCTTAACCAACACAAATTACCTCCATTACTTCCTTTGCCCACCACAAGTCTACCCCCTCTTAAAAATTTGGCACCTCTCACAAAGAAAGTGCCATCTTCACATGTGGCCGCACCACCAACCCAAAAGGTGGTACAAAAACCTTCTTCAAAGCAAAAGTCACCAGCGCGTCATGCATCAATAGGCACGGACCCCTTAGTAGGTTCATATGCTTTGATATTACGCCAACTTTTACAGACTTCTAGCATTACCCTTCTTTCTATCAAGCCATTCCAACCCCTCGGGTCAAAACCTTCTTGGTTTGACGATACGAAGATTTGTTTATACCATCGTACGCCAGGACACAATACCGAGACTTGTTGTGCCCTCAAGGCAGTCGTTCGCCGCTATATGGAGAAAGACACTCTTCTCCTTGAGGACACTCTTGACCGACCCTCGACACCTTCCCATCCAACCTCTTCAACCTCATCAGCATCTTACAAGCAGGCCATGACCCCTTCTTCACCTCCTATCTTATCAATGCTATCCACATAACCACCAAGTAACAAAAGGACAAGGTGAAAGAAAAAGCTGTTATTCCTTGGACCTATCTTTTTGTCCAATCACCTCAACCACCAAAACTCAAGATTTCCATTTTAGGTGCATCCCAACCCCCTTCTTCAGAGGCAATCAAAGACTCTATGATAAAACAACTTCACCAAATGCCTGTGAAGATGACCTTATATGACCTTATCCAAAGCTCCCCCCAGCATCGTCAGGCTCTAATCAAAGTGTTACAGGCAGCGGAGGTCCAACCTGAAGACCCTCAACCCCTAGCTGCCCTAGTCCATTCTTTATCCCCCATTGCCTCTATCACTTTCAGTACCATGTCTGTCTTAACCCCAAGAAATGCGTCTTTGGGGTCCTCTCCAGAAAGCTCCTAGGATTCATTGTCTCTCTTCGTGGCATTGAGATAGATCCTGCCAAAATTCGTGTTATCCTCGAAATGCCACCTCCAATTAATCTCAAGCAACTTCACAGTCTACAAGGGAAGCTCCAATCCATCTACCGCTTCATTTTACATCTTTCTGACCGTTGCCAACCCTTTCATAACCTCCTTAAGAAGGACGTCTCCTTTAAATGGGATAAAGATTGCCAAGAGGCTTTTAAAGCCCTCAAACGCTATATGGTTTCTCCACCAGTCTTTATTCCACCAAAGGACAACCAGCCCTTCTACCTTTACATCTTAGCAACCAATCATTCATTAGGTGCCATGATCGCGCATCGAGACGAGCAACACCGTGAGCAAGCGGTCTATTACATAAGCCGAACACTTGTCGATTACGAAACTCGGTATACTCATACCAAGAAACTCTGTTCGGCATTAGTCTTTGCCACTACCAAGCTCCGTCACTATCTTCTCAATCACAAAACCTTTGTCGTCACCCACACTGATCCTCTTAAATACATGCATTCTAAGCCATATCAAAACCAGTGTATGGCTCATTGGCTCATACTTCTTGCTGAATTTGACTTAGAATTTGTCCATCAAAAATCTATAAAGGGGCAAACAATCGTTGACCAACTAGCAGATGCCCCTCTTCCCGACAATCAACCTTCTCAGTGCGAGTTTCCCGATGAATCTATCGCCACTCTCTCGACTGATGACACATTCTACCAAATGACAATGTTCTTCGACGGCTCTAAATGTCAACTCGGTGGGGGTGCGGGGGTCATCCTCATCCCACACGAGGGTGAACCCATGCCCCTGTCTTTCAAACTCAACTTTGAATGTACCAATAATATGGCCGAATACGAAGCCTTAATTTTGGAACTTCAAACTCCCTTTTCTTTAAACATCAAGTCCATCAACATCTTTGGTGACTCACAACTTGTCGTCAATCAAATCAATGGTTCATATCTTTGTAAAAACAAAATTTTACAAAGGTACAAGCACCGTGTTGATATTCTTCTAGCATCTTTTGACCATCACTTATTGCAAACTGTCCCTCGATCTACGAATAAGTTTGCTGACACCATGGCTTCCCTCGCCTCGTATATTCCTTCTTCTTCTTCATCCTCGTCAAGAATTTATGTCATGGTACATTGTGTGCCATTTCCTTCATACATTTCCACTGACATCAATCTCGTCCACACCATAGACTCTAGTTCACAAGATGTATGGTATAAACAACTTGAGGACTACTTGGCTCATTCTATCATTCCTCCTAACCTCTCTAGCAATGCGCGGCGGGCTTTCATCAAGCGCACTGCTCGCTATACCATGCTAGGGGGCCTTCTCTATAAAAGAGGTTTTGACGGTCTTCTTCTTCATTGTTTAAACTCCACTGAAGCTTCTCATACTGTTAAACAAGGCCATGACGGGATTTGTGGCGGAGACTTCAGTGGTAACTCGGTTGCCAAGCGCATCCTTCGCCTGGGTTATTATTGGCCCACTCTTCATCAAGACTATAGCGATTATGTTCAGCGTTGCATCAAGTGTCAGCAGCATGCTAACTTGCTTCATCTCCCTAGTCACGCCTTACAAGTCCCTCAGGATTCCTGGCCTTTTTCACAATGGGGCTTAGATCTCATCGGCGAGATTAATCCTCATTCATCTCTTCATCATCAGTCCATCATCACTGCCACCGAGTATTTCACTAAATGGGTGGAAGCTATTCCTCTCATCGCCACAAAAGTCGACAAGATTGTCGACTTCATCAACACCCACATCATCTGTCGTTTCGGTGTACCTCACAAAATCATCACCGATAACAGAAAGTCATTTAAAAACAAAACTGTCAAAAAACTTTGTGACTCCTTTGGCATTAAACTCAGCTTTTCTTCGCCTTACTACCCACAAGCAAATGGGCAGGCCGAGGCTTCTAATAAAATCTTAACTAAAATTCTCATGAAGGTGGTCAAGGACACTGGAAGGGATTATCACATTCATATTCCCTTCGCTTTGTGGACCTACCTCACTAGCATCCGAACCTCTACAGGCGCTACCCCTTTCTCTCTAGTGTACGGCACAGAGGCTATCTTACCTCTTGAAGTACAGATCCCGTCTCTTCGCATCTCACTCCATGACATTCTTTCTAACGATGACTTTTGTCAAGATCGATTAGCTCAACTTGAGTTACTCAACGAACATCGTCTTGCTGCCCTCAATCATCTCCATGTCTATAAAAATCGCATCAAACGAGCCTATAACAAAACTCTGCGAGAATGAGATTTCAATATCGGAGACCTCATCCTCAAAAAAAACCAACATGTGACCAATATGGAATGGAGTAAATGAGGCAAATTTGCTCCTAATTGGCTCAGACCTTATATCATCACGCACAAGTATGGATCAGGGACTTATCGTCTGTCTTTTCTTGAAGGCCGACCAGAACCTGAGCCCCTTAATGCTTTGCATCTACGACCATTCTACTGTTAGTCGACTACTCATCCACTTGACATTTAACTTAAGCTCGTCCCTTGAGCAATCTCTGTCCTTTTAATCCTCAATCCTTTCCCCCTTTTTCCCTTAACAACATCCTCTATAACCCTTTTATGACGTATGGATGCTTCATCCTAATAAAAGGGAGCCCTTGACCTTCTATAAGTCTTGTCCATGACTCAACATTCTGTCAAAACTAAATCAAGATGTCAAAATATCCAAGGTCACAAAATCAAATCAAAAAATAGACTGCTCCCTCGAAGGATAGCTGTAATATCATTGTTGTAGCTAATAGACTGTTCCCTCGAAAGACAGTTATTCAAACGCCCTTAAATCTATAAAGCAAACTATAGACCACTCCCTCGAAGGATGGCTATGACTAAATCTTGCTACAAACAGCACTTTCTTAGAAGCTTCCCGCATCGATCAGCTTCACAAATGACCACAAAACAAGTGACATCTCTATGTGGACTTCCTGCCTTGATCAGTCCGCTCTAAAAAAAAAAAAAAGAAGGGGTCATGGACTTGGCTTATAGTTGTTTCAGGGTCTCCTATAAAAAAGGGCAAAGTTATCCCTACTTTAAAACGGGTTACCCTTTCCTCCTATCACATCACCTACTCAAGGGACTTCGAGCTCACTTTAATGTCAAAGTGATTCGATTACCACTCTAACATAACTCATGGTCAACGATGCAACGCATAAATGGGGCTCTTGGTTCTAACAACCCCTATCTATGCTGTCATTTTGGTCCTTGTCAATAAAAGGGCGCTTAGGCCTTTTACTTTCTACCTACACTTTGGTCACGTTTAACCACATCATTTGTCAAAACAATTCAACTCGACTCTTTTCAAACCACTCACATAACCTACTTATTCTGGTTTCCATAGACATCAACACACATGGAAACTATCAACCACACAATTTATGTCAAGCATAAACCATTACTTGCTGAAACATAAATTGACCTGCAATTCATTTTTAGCAAACATCCATCACGAATATGGATAGTTGCTAGGGATGAAAAACCCCGACCAATGTTACAGCTTACACCATTTGGAAAAGGCTGTCGCATCATCTCCTCCTTGTCATTTCAAGCATGTTCCCTCAGACATATGGGAAATGCTATATCTTTATCATGACCAACATCAACCACTTCGATCTTTTTCCTCCCTCTTGGGAGAACTACATTGGCCTGAGGCCCTAACGACAAGGGCTATGTAGGCAGCACTCAGTTGACATGGGGTCTTCTGGGGTTAGCTCGGCCATTCCTTCATCGCATTCCTTCATCGCATTCTTTCATCGCATTTCTTCCATCACATTCTTTTGTCACCTGCCAATCACATCACAAACAATCACATATTTTCATAATCATTAACATTAATCATTTTCATTCATATCATTAATCATTAATCTTAATCATACGTCCATCATCATATAAACACCATAATCTCAGCATCATAATCCTAAACATATATCAAAACAAAATAACATACAAACACATCCACAACATTTTTCATAAACACATCCATGATCAAATATCTCATCATATATATATATATATATATATATATATATATATATCAATAGTTAGTACAATGACACAATCTATGTCTCTGTCTCTCTCTCTCAACAAAATATATATACATCCTGCATCATCGGCTCGCAGGCCGGTATATACATAGTAGCAAGGTCTGCCCTCAAAGATGTGACTGTGGTGGTGGCGGCGATGGCCTGGAAGATGCTGTATCATCTCCCCCCTCTGATCTGCACCTCCTGCGTGACTCAGTAGTTGTCGTTCATGACCTAGACCGCTGTTGGCTCTGCTCTGCCCTCATATCAGAGTACCACTGTATTTGAGGAAACCCCCTAATGGCTCCCTCATAATATGCAATCTCGTCCAACGCATTATGGTATCTAACTATAGATACCGTCTGCGGTGGACCCATCTGACCTACAACTGTGCCCTGCACTGAACCCTGCGGTTGTGAGAACGCTAGTTGCGCTGACACTGACTGTGTGGGCTCCTGAGCTGGCTGCTGAGGTGGATGCTGCATCGGGTCCTGCCCCCTCAAAAACCTATCCTGCCGCTGCCTGTGCTTGGGCTACGGTGAGCTGTCCCTGTAGCAATGTGACTTGAGCCGTCAACACTGTCACTCGACTCATCATCTCTGTCAGCTGCCCTGTAACCCTTGCCAGCTGTCCTTGCAAAACTGTGACCTGGGCCTATGCCGCGTCCCTCTCCTACCGCGCGGTGTCCCTCTCCTCGCAGGCTGTATCTCGCTCCCTGGTAATAGCCTATGGATCTGGCTGCGGCCTTACTAGTAAACCTGTGTAATGCCCTGCCCACCACGCCGTGTAGGCCTCTGTACAACTTCGGTCAGCCACCTCAGGTCCTGTCGGCAACTCCTCAAAATCTGGGCCCTCTATCTCCTCTGGTAGTGGGAGCGGTGCCTCAATGTCATCCTGTCTGTACAGTGGGAATGTGGGAGGTACGTCTTGTAGCAGCCCATACTGGCACCGCACTCTCTCTACTTGCACTCTCTCGAGCTCACCGGCTCGCCTGCCCCTGACCCATCTCAGGGTCTGCACACCAACTTGCTGCTCTCCCTGGTCTCTAAACGCTGGATAAACCAAGTATGGTCTCCAGATGATGTCAGCAGGGATCAGGGCCTCCAGTACCCCTTTGTACTGGTTAATGTCTCTGACCACTCCGTTTACCCGCGTTTGCGCCAGCACCTCGCGCCACCGCCTGAATCCGACCCTGAAGCCGGCCAAAATTGCCACTGGGAGGCCAAGAAGACGGGTAACCACTATATGCTTATAGGCCCAGCAATGTAGCAGGTGGCCCACGCACAAGCTGTATCGCCGCCACCGACTAATACCCCACAACTCTCTATATACTTAGGCCAAAAAGATAGGCACCCAAGCAAACACTGTCTGTCGCTCTAACATATCTGTCAAAACTCCAGTCATAGTGATCGAAAACCTGCCACCCTCTGCATCTGGCAATGCATACACCGTGATGCCTATCATCATCAACACCGCTAGCTGATGTGCATCCTCATTTGTAGCGTACAAAGGCTCATACGCAAAACTCGCTGAGTGGTAGCTCATCTCAGCGACGTGCTCTCTAAACAGCGTAACCATATGAATATCGTACACCTCTCTCGAGCATGCATAAAGGTCTACTCCATGTACTGGCAGCCATAAAATTTGGTACACATCCTCGACTGTGACCGTCATCTCTCCCATGGGTAGATGGAAAGTATTGGTGGAATGATCCCATCGCTCGATCAGCGCCACCATCAAGCTCACATCTCGCACCACTCTGCAGTAGCATCGCAGCCCGCTGAGTCCAACTCCATTCATTTGTGCCCACTCATCGACTGTCACCCCTCTGCGCATCCGTGTTAGCAATGTCGGGAGGCGATCCCGCAACATCAAAGTCAGCCTCACCTGCATCCACCCAAGTCAATCTCATGTTAAAAATTTCCCTCTTCTTTCTATTTTGACCAACCTATTTGACCATCTACGTCCATCCTGACCCCCGAGAAGCCCTTGGTGTAGCTTCGACCCCTCAACTTGACTATTTTTCATCTCTCTTTTCATCAGGCAGCCACTGACATCGGTTAGCATGCCAACGACGACACTCACCTAATCGACGTCGATAATCTAGTCACCGACGTCGACAGGTTAGTGACTGACGTCGGTTGTTGGTCGGCCGACGCCGGCGGATACGCCGAAGTTGGTGACTTGTTCGGCCCTAGGGCTGAACGGAGCGAGCCCTAAAATTTAGGGCTTCCCCATTTCTCCCCCCTACACTACCCAAAACCCTCTCAAAACCCCCTAACCTATCCTAGATCCCTTTCCCACCCTCCTAGCTACCCTCCCCCCTCATTTTCTGCCCATATCAACAAAAATTTCAAAACACAAATAAAAACAAAAATCTAACCAACTAGGGCTTAGAGACCCTCCTACCTCATCTCGGCGTCGCCGACATGGTGGCACGATGGGTGCCGCTGGTGGTGGACTTCCCGCAGGTCCTCTACTACCCTCTGCCATCACTTCTGCGTCAAACTCCTGCTGGCCCACAGCTGACTCTTCAACCTCCAATCCAACTCCAATCCACTCCCTCTCTCCACCAATCTCACTCTGCCACCTCACACCGCTAATTCGCTCACTACCAGTCACTTTCACTCCTAAAATTTAGAGCACATTTTTTCTCTCAGTCAAATAATCACAAATGACTTTTGGTAGGCTGCTAATCTAGTTTTGTCAGATTTGGCAGGCTGCCAACATCGACATAATCGTGCCCTAGTCTGCTGACGTCGACTGATATCCTGCCAACGTCGGTCCCTTTATATCTCCGACATCGGTTTTATCACCGATGTCGGCAACCTTCAAACCTTCTTTTTTCATCACGTTGGCCTAAAATCATGTCCCCAATTAGTCAGAACTCCAGTACACGTCATTTTAGCCCCCTGGGGCACACTTGAGATCACTTTTGCCTCCATCCATCGACCACTAGACCTTGGAGATCATGACCATCTCCTCTAACTGCGACTACTTCCAAAGCAATTTTGTCTTGGTTGTTTTTGCATGTATGCTACCTCATGATTGGTTAGCAAAATTATGCGCACACTTTTGACCTTCACAAGTATAAGATTGCAAGCCAGTTGATCTGCACTACTTGTGACATTTTCATGTTTTCGAGAGCACTTCCTGAGTTTGGGATACCTGAAACACGACGACCATTGGAGCTTCAGCTTAGATTGAATAAACCAATCAGTAGATGACTAAATGCTGGGGCCCAGTTATTTCAATTTTAGCATTCCTTGACTCTCGACATGCGATAATTTGACCTGACCATCCTCGTGAAGTGGTGTACGCGCAATCACAACTTTTGCTGCATTTCTCAATCTATCTTCACCCCTTTTCATCCACTCTCTATCAAATCAGAACCCGATTTCAGGTTTCTTTCCCTCGACTCCTGCTTTGAGGGGGAATACCTCATCCATAATCGGGGCAACCAACCCTCGCCTATTTTTGTCTTGCAGTTCACTTGAACAACCAACAAGACAAAATCAACCTTATCCCATACCTGGGGCAACTGACTCCTGTTTTTGTCTTGCAGTTTATTTAGAGCAATCAACAAGACAAAAAAAGGCAAATATAGACACTGAAATAGTGTCTAACCCTTGGTCACCTCCCCCCTTGGTCCATTCTTAACCCATTCTTAAACCATGCACTAACTAATTTAAAAATAATAATTTATTATTAATATCTTCCCTTTTGACACATCACCTATAATACCTCGTCTGACACCTCGCTTTAGACTATTTCCCACCCTATGACTCATCCAAGGCCTATTCTTACTTCTCTCTAATCGCCTAACCAACTCTCGTGCGTATTTAGCCCAATCTTTTGACATTCTCCAACGGATAATGCACTTGGCGGATGGAGAACGGGCTTGGTGGCTCTTTTACCCGTTCTCCACCTGCCGACGTCGGTCAAATGTCGACCGACGCCGGCGGAATCGTCGACGTCAGTTATACTTAAACCATTTTTTTGACCCTTTGATGATCCCAATCAGAAATCGGTGAATCTCTGGAGCTAATCACGACTCTCGAATCTTCTTCCAGCGAAACAAAGCTCTCATGCTTTTGCTTTTCAGTGTTCTGGCTTCTTGGTGTTCTTGCAGGGATCAACATTCTTGACAGCACTTTCTAGGCACTAAGGTCTTGCATCAAACATTCTGCACAGGGATTGCACGATATCTCCATCACCAGCGACAACTGAAACACAGCTTCTGCACCTTTGCCAACTCGTATCATAGCTAAGTTTCTATACTATTTTCATTTCAGTGTCATTTACAATATATTAGCATTATGTCTACTGTCTATTCCAAGCATCCTTGACCCAACCTTCCCTATTCTTCCCGGAGAGGCTGAAAAGCCTTCTCTCTCATTCATCTTCTTTTTCCCTCTAGCACCAATTCAGTCCATTCCCAGATAACATTCTCAGTCCCTTAGATCCCAAGCAGTCCCTCTGAATCCCTCATAGACCCTCAGACTCACAAACAAGACCACAGTCCATCATGCAGACCAGAAACTAGACCTGTAACCCATCCTTGGCCATTGCCCCAAACAACCTCATCCACTTTCCCTACCGACGTCGGCAGTCTAACCGTCATCGACGACCTTCCGGACCGACGCCGACAATTTCACCGACGTCAGCGATTGTGTTAAGCAAATTGTAGCTTATCAGGTACGCATTTGCTTTTAGTTCTTTCTTTTCAGTCTTTATTATTATTTCTCTTTTCTGTCTCTGTCATATTCTGTTTTAACAATGGATTGTCATCCTCCAAGAAGCCTTAGCACTTCTAAGACCAAGCCTTTGCTTGGCAATCCACCCTCTTATCAACTAACATTTTTCGTGTTTTAGTGTCTGTCTCTTTCAAGTGTCATCCTCCACAATAAAAGAGGAGTTCTCACAACGTCTGGATTACGGTGCGCAGACTACATCCAGGTACATACAAGCCTTGACCATTTCTTTAAGTTTCTCATTTTCTCTCTTTGAATGTGAAAGCAAAATTGCATAGAAACATTCTTGTTAGGGTGTGTTGGGAATCAACCAACAATGGATTACACTTGTGAAAGCAATAAATGCAGAAATAAATCAGATAGATAAGTAACTGAAATGATAAATAGCACAGAACAAGATATACAAGAAAACACCCTGAAAACTTGTATTAAAACTCTTTACAATAGGAATACAATTGAAGAAACTTCATTTTTTTCCACACCTCTCTCAGATGCACACAAGATCTCTCACTAGATCTCTATTCCTCAGGAGCTCTCTCTCAAGTACAATCAAATCCAACAACCTGGATTGATGCAACTCAGTACTGTCCTTCAAACATTCACAATGTTCTACTCATACTATTCATCTCACTAAGCTAAGAAGATCTTTCCTACATATAGAAATAGGAAACTTGAGCATGCTCTTACAACAAACAGTTAAGCCTCTTGAACAAGGGCTCTAAAAATAATATTGCCAATAATAGAGACGCGAGCTTAAGTCTACAACTCAAACTCATCATGCAAACACTCGCTTTTGTCCTCGGAAATCGCTTTCTGGACACACAGGTAACCGACGTCGGTTCTTGCCTGTTCGCCTGTGACCGTCGCCGGCCGACCCTACTGCCGACGTCGACGCCTCTGTAACTGCAACTGACTGACGTCGATCGCTCCTGACCGACGCCGGTGTCTGTGTAAATCCGAACCTGTTTGAGTTTGCTCCTTGGTGAAGCTTTTAGCTCCACACCCTAACCGGGTGTGGAGCTAAAAGCTTCACCAAGGAGCACACTTATCAGTTTCGGGTCTACACAGGCACCGGCGTCAGTCAGGAGCGATCGACGTCGGTCATGAGCAGTTGCAGAGACACCGACGTCGGTAGAAGGTCGGCCGATGGCGGTCATAGACAAGCAGCAGGAACCGACGTCGGTTACCTACGTGTCCAGAAAGTTATTTCCGTGGACAAAAGCGAGTGTTTGCATGATGAGTTTGAGTTGTAGTCTCAAGCTCGCGTCTCTATTATTGGCGTTACTATTTTTAGAGCCCTTGTTCAAGTGGCTTAACTGCTTGTTGGAAGTGTATGCTCAAGTCTCCTAATTCAATATGTAGAATTAGATCTTCCTAGCTTATTGTTGTAGTTATTGTAGAGAGTGAATTATTGTAATTCATTGTATGAGAAGAACAGTATAGAATTGAATCAATCCAAGCTTGTTAGAGTTGATTGTTCTTGAGAGAGATAGCTCTTGAGGAATAGAGATCTAGTGAGAGGTCTATACATCTAGGAGAGGTGTGGAAGAAAGAAGTTTCTTCAATTGTATTCCTTTTGTAAAGAGTTTGTTAATACAAATTTTCAGAGTGGTTTCTTGTATCTCTTGTTCTTGCTATTATATCATTCTAGTTACTTGTCTATCTGATTTAATTCTGCGTTTATTGCTTTCACAAGTGTAATCTATTGTTGGATTGATCCCCCAACAAGTGGTATCAGAGCATTGGTTGCAGGTTCAGAGCTTGATATCCAATAAGTGGTATCAAATTTCAGGTGCACTAACAGGTGGTTCAGATCTGTGTAGTGTGTATTGATTACAGGTTCTCACAGGAGTTTCTGCAGAGATTTCTGTTTGAGTGGGAGAAGCAATGATAGATGAAAGTAAATTGAGAATGGAAAAGTTTAATGGCAAAAATTACCAACACTGGAGAATGAAGATAGAGGATTATCTGTATCAGAAAGATCTCTACTTACCGTTAGGTGGGGTTGCAAAGAAGCCCAAACACATGGAGGATGAAGAATGGGAAGTTCTTGACAGAAAGGCTCTGGGGTCTATAAGACTGAGTCTAGCATCCACTGTGATATCTAATTTATCACAGGCAAAGTCTACGGTAGAGTTGATGACTATGTTAGCAAATTTGTATGAAAAACCCTCAGCTTCAAATAAGGTATATCTTATGAAGCGGTTATTTAATTTGCATATGAATGAAGGTGGATCTATTTCTACTCATCTGAATGATTTCAATGGTATTGTGAATCAATTAAGTTCAGTGAATATAGTGTTTGATGATGAAATAAAAGCTCTTTTGATATTATGTTCTTTGCCTGAAAGCTGGCATGGCTTAGTAATGGCAGTAAGTAATACTGCATCTGCATCAAATATTTTGAAAGTAGAGGATGTTGTTAGTGTTATCTTGAATGAGAAAATACGTAGAAAAAGCACAGAAGAGACATCTAGGAACGCTTTAAGTTTTGAGAGCAGGGGAAGGCAAAAAGAGAAGAGCAAGAAAGGCAGATCAAGATCTAAATCAAAGGGGAAAGGTAGATCTAAATCCAGAAATGGTAGAAGGCCACAATGCTAGAATTGTGGAAAGATGGGGCACATAAGCAGAGATTGTTGGTCAAAGCCTAAAGAGGACAATCAGCACGAAGAAAAGGAAGAAGCCAAGATTGCAGGTATTGCACAAGATGCCTTAATTTTCTCTCTGCATAATAATATAGAATCTTGGGTATTAGATTCTAGTGCATCTTTTCATGCTACTCCTAACAGGGAATATTTCAGTGACTATATCCATGGAGATTTTGGAATAGTGTATCTAGGGGATGATGAGCCCTGTAAAATAATTGGCAAAGGTAAAGTGTAGCTGAAGATGCAGAATAGCAACACATGGATGTTGAGAGATGTGATGCATGTTCCTAGCTTGAAGAAAAATTTGATTTCTGCAGGAAAGTTAGGGGATGAGGGTTGTACAGTAACTCTCACAGCAGAATCTTGGAAGGTGACCAAGGGTGCACTTGTTATGGCCAGAGGTAAGAAAGAAGGTACTCTCTATTTGTGTAATTGTGTTACTAACAAATCTCTTTCTGTATTATCTACTTCAAATGTGGACGCTAAATTGTGGCACTCAAGGCTTGGCCACATGAGTGAGAAGAGGATGTCAATTCTTAAGTCCAAAGGTATGCTTTCAGATTTAAAAGGCATAGATCTAGAGTTTTGTGAGCACTGTGTATTTGGAAAACAGAAAAAGGTTAGTTTTCTCAAGACTGGGTCTACTAAGAAGAGGCATAAGTTGCAGCTTGTTCACACAGACGTGTGGGGACCAGCTCAAGTTGCTTCCAATGGAGGATCACAGTACTATGTATCTTTCATAGATGATGCTACAAGGAAGGTATGGATCTATTGTATTAGGAGAAAATCTGATGTATTTGAGACTTTTAAGATTTGGAAAGCTATGGTTGAGAATGAAACAGGTAAAAGATTACAGTGCCTGAGATCAGACAATGGTGGTGAGTTCTGCAGTCATAAGTTCAGAGATTATTGTTACATGCATGGAATCTATAGGCAAAGGACGGTTCCAAGGACACCTTAGCAGAATGGGATTGCTAAAAGGATGAACAAGACAATAATGGAGCGTGCAAGATGTATGAGATTGCATGCCGATTTGCCCTTACAGTTTTGGGCACAAGCTGTTGACACTACAATATACCTGATTAACAGAGGACCCTCTACAGCTCTGGATGGTGGTATTCCAGAAGAGGCATGGACAGGTAAAAATGTTGATCTCTCATATCTCAAAGTTTTTGGTTGTGAAGCCTTCGTGCATATAGATAAGGAAAATAGAAAGAAGCTTGATGCTAAGTCTATGAGGTGCACGTTTATTGGCTATGGCTCAGATGATTTTGGTTACAGATTATGGAATCTAGAAACTAACAAGGTAATCAGGAGCCGTGATGTTGTTTTCAACGAAAGAGTGATGTATTGTGATCAGCTAAGAAAGTTGAATCAATCTGAACAGAGCAATGGTGAATTGGATGAGGTGAAAGTCCAATATGAGCTCGCGGGAAAAAGAAATAATCACTTGCAGGAAAATACAGAGACCGACGTCGGCAGGGTAGGAACCGGCGTCGACAGGACAGAAACCGGCGTCGGCCGTACAGGTACCGAGGTCGGTCAGGCAGAACCGACGTCGGCTAGTAACAGCTCTGGAGGTGACCGAGGTTGGTCACTGTCAGAGAATTTGGGTGGACAGCGTGTTGGAAATGAGTCTCAGACACCCATTAGGAGGTCAAAAAGGGTGAGTAAGCCTCCAATTAGATATTCTCCTTCTTTATTTTATTTATTGCTAACTGATGGTGGAGAACCAGAGAGTTTTGAAGAAGCAATACAGGTGGAGTCCAAGAGTCAGTGGGAGCGTGGCATGGTTGAGGAGTTGGAGTCCTTAAGAGAGAACCAAACATGGGATTTGGTTGAATTGTCAGCTGGTAAGAGAACACTCAAGAACAGATGGACCTACAGGTTGAAAGAAGGTGAGAATAGACAGATGAGATATAAGGCTAGATTGGTAGTAAAAGGATTTGCACAAAAGCCAGGTATTGACTTTGGTGAGATTTTTTCCCCTGTTGTTAAGATGACTTCTATAAGGGTTGTATTGTCCTTGGTTGCTTTTGAGGATTTGCATCTTGAGTAGCTAGATGTTAAGACAGCGTTTCTTCATGGAGATTTGGATGAAGAAATTTATATGGAACAGCCAGAAGGATTTGAGGTCAAGGGTAAGGAGAAGTTTGTGTGCAGATTGAAGAAAAGCTTGTATGGCCTCAAGCAAGCTCCTAGGCAATGGTACTTAAAATTTGACAGGTTTATGACTGAGCATGGCTACAGTAGGTGTCAATCTGACCATTGTGTGTATTTCAAGAGATTTGATAATGATAGATATATTATTCTATTGTTGTATGTAGATGATATGCTGGTTGCAGGATCACACATGCAGGATATCTCTGAGCTTAAGGTGAAATTTGCTCAAACGTTCGCTATGAAGGATTTGGGAGCAGCTAAAAAAATCCTTGGCATGAGCATTAAGAGAGACAAGAAAAATCACAGGTTGATATTGTCTCAAGAAGATTATGTGGACAAGGTGTTGAAACGGTTCAATATGCAGGATGCTAAACCGGTAAGCACAGCTTTGGCTGGACATTTTAAGTTGAGTAAAGAATAATGTCCTAATTCATATGATGAGGTAGAGTACATGAGTAAGGTTCCATATTCTTCCGCAGTAGGGAGTTTGATGTATGCAATGGTGTGTACTAGACCAGATATTGCCCAAGCAGTGGGAGTGGTAAGTAAGTATATGGCCAATCCAGGTAAGGAACATTGGAAAGCAGTTCAGTGGATCCTTAGATATCTGAGAGGAACCAGTAGTAAGCACTTGTGCTATGGAGGTTCAGATACTTCTCTACATGGTTATGTAGATTCAGATATGGCAGGTGATTTGGATGGCAGGAGGAGCACTACAGGTTATGTGTTCACTGTAGGTGGAACAGCGATTAGCTGGATATCTAAGTTACAAAAGGTTGTTGCCTTGTCAACTACAGAAGCAGAGTATATTGCAGCCACAAAAGCTAGCAAGGAGATGATATGGATGACACGGTTCATGGATGAGCTTAGTAGGGAGCATGAGAGTTGCAGATTGTATAGTGACAGTCAAAATGCAATCCATTTGGCTAAGAATTCATCCTTTCATTCAAGAACAAAGCACATACAGCTAAGGTATCACTTCATACGGCAGGGATTGGAAGATGGTGAGTTGAAGCTGGAGAAGATCCATACAGATAGGAATCCTGCTGATATGTTAACCAAGCCGGTTACAAAGGAGAAGTTAAATCTTCATTCAACTTCTGTTGGTCTTCATGATTGAGTTGAAGATGGAGGAGCTAGAAGATGTTGCTGTACAGGTACTGGTGCAGCTGTTTATCTCCAAGTGGGAGATTGTTAGGGTGTGGAGCTAAAAGCTTCACCAAGGAGCACACTTATTAGTTTTGGGTCTACACAGACACCGACGTCAGTCAGGAGCGACCGACGTCGGTCATGAGCAGTTGTAGAGACGCCGACATCGGCAGAAGGTCGACCGATGGTGGTCATAGACAAGCAGCAGGAACCGACGTCGATTACCTGCGTGTCCAGAAAGCTATTTTCGTGGACAGAAGTGAGTGTTTGCATGATGAGTTTGAGTTGTAGTCTCAAGCTCGCGTCTCTATTATTGGCGTTACTATTTTTAGAGCCCTTGTTCAAGTGGCTTAACTGCTTGTTGGAAGTGTATGCTCAAGTCTCCTAATTCTATATGTAGAATTAGATCTTCCTAGCTTATTGTTGTAGTTATTGTAGAGAGTGAATTATTGTAATTCATTGTATGAGAAGAACAGTACAGAATTGAATCAATCCAGGCTTGTTGGAGTTGATTGTTCTTGAGAGAGATAGCTCTTGAGGAATAGAGATCTAGTGAGAGGTCTATACATCTAGGAGAGGTGTGGAAGAAAGAAGTTTCTTCAATTGTATTCCTTTTGTAAAGAGTTTGTTAATACAAGTTTTCAGGGTGGTTTCTTGTATCTCTTGTTCTTGCTATTATATCATTCTAGTTTCTTGTCTATCTGATTTAATTCCGCATTTATTGCTTTCACAAGTGTAATCTATTGTTGGATTGATCTCCCAACAATTCTAGCACGCCCGGTGGGACCCTTAGGGCCTTCCTTGGGTTCCTTTCCTTCTTTTTTCATTTAGGTGCATTAGGTTTCACCCTCTTTACCTCTTTCTTCTTTTCTAAAAGACATCATAAGCAGGAATAAAAAGAACTTTTCTTTCTTTTCTTGCATTTCTAGACTAGTCTAAAATCATTTTCTTCAACCCTTTCTCAACTTGTTTTCATTCTAACTTAACATTTCGATTTGGGGCTTTAACATATATTGCATTCCATTTCTGCTTGCTTGCACTTCTTAGTCCACACTTAGTAATTAATAAATCGCATATTGAATAAATCGTAGATCACTTGATGTTACACAACCAAACCACGTGCACTAAATTAAACATCAAACTAACTTGAGACAAGGCCCGACTGGGATTTCATCACCCAGTGGATACCTTACCCATCCCGGCGATCCTACTTGGATTTCACCACCAAGGGGAAAGCCCACTTTGTTCTCTGGTAGAGTCTAATCTATAGAAAAAGTATATTTTGGCTAAGCGAGACCAGCTAACCACTGGAATCGTGAAGTGAGGGGAGCTTGCTCCTTAGCACCAGGCCATGTACGGAACCTAACACAGACTTTTGAGCGCCTAAACATACATGAAACCATATTTAGACTACCCATTCTAGGACCCTTCTAACAGCCAATCTCCTTAAACATCACTTTAAGGCATAAGCCACATGATCCTAATAAAATTATTATTAGGGATTTAACACTAGGATCTACCTGTCCTCATCTTATTTTCTATTTTTATCTATTTTTTTTGAGATGGTAAGGACATCTTCTTCATTTCCAAAAACTTTTTTTCTGAGTTTCTGGAAAACACAATAACTGACATCAGTTTTGTAACTGACGTCGGCAACTTTCCTCCACCGGCATCGGTTATTTGACCGACATCGGCAGACTTCTTCACCGACATTGGTTTTTATACCAACGTCGGTCACTGTCCAATTTCTTTTTTTCAAAAATAGCAAGCTTAAAATCCAACTTTCTTGCTGTCTAAACATTCATTCTGGTTTTCTGAGACTGAAAAAACACAGTTTTCTGAAACCTGACCCTTTCTTGCCTTGAATGGTTTTGACATGCAGTCAAACCAAGGCTCTCCTTGACCACGCTAGTCAACAACCACTTCCACCTTCACCATCTATAACCAGTCCTATAATGGAGTTCCACTCGGAGACTGAAATAACTCCTACTTGCCCAACCCTGCCTCAAACTCCTATTGTCCTAGAAGGGGACCAAGATTTTGCACGATTCTTGGACTTTAACGTCAAATCCTTGCAGCACTATCTCGCGCATAGCCAAACGCGAGACTCCCTAGGCAACCCAATCTATGGGATGCCGACTTTCTTAGTCGAGACAAGGATCACATCAACAACACCTACAATTCAGCCTCTAGACAATCAAGTCAACGCCTCCACTAATAACCCAACCGTGTCCTACCTTCAAAACTTAGCCACTCCATCTAAACCTACCTCCATGGGGGTTTTGATAATCCCTCAAACTCAAGCTACTCAATTAAATCCCACACCTTTTCAAAACCTACTAATCTCTATCCCCCTACTCTTGCACCTATCAACACAAGAGTAAGTGTTTACCCGTCAACAAGTGTGGCCACTCCTCAACCATCCTTGATGGCCCCTATCCAACTTATGCCTACCAATCCCATAACACAAGTGCCTTTGGCTTCAACTTTTGCTCCAATAACCAGTTACCCATATGTTGCGTCTACGCAACCAACCACGTCATATGCCCCTCCCAATATCTTTCAAGCACCTTATAATCTAGGGGGCGCTCCACCCGTCAATCTGTTAGTAGATATCATCAAAATGCTGATGGACAAGATGTCTAGCCTAGAGACCTCCGTTTCTAGCTCATGCAATGCTCTCTCATATGAGCAAATTTGCAATGAGCCCATTCATCCTTCTGTCCCAATTAGACCATACCCCAACCAGTGGGAGCTTCTCAAATTTTCTCGCTTTCAAAGCAAGGAAGACCCACAACAGCACTTACGGGCATTTAGACATGCCTGTTACCTTATTGCCCATGATGATGCATTACTCTTGCACACGTTTCTTATGTCTCTCTCTGGTGCTACACTTGACTGGTACAGCTCTATTGCCAGTCATTCCCTCTTCACCTTTACACAGCTGGCCCAGCTCTTTTTTGATCACTTCTCCATTAACATCACCAAGAAGGTCTCAATCACGGACCTCTATACTATCTGCCAAATCGAGAACGAATCTATAGCTGACTTCATTGCTCGTTGGAGAGGCCTCATCAATCAAATCTCATTTTTCTTACCTCAACTTGAACTTATTGAACTTTTCTCCCGAGCCTGCGCCAAACATATTTCTTCCACCTTACGGGTTCAGACCTTCCGCACCTTCGACGAAGCCTTCACGATGGCCCACAAACTTGAATTACGTGCCATCGGGGAGAATAAAGTCAAGTTGCGGAGCAAGAATCCCAACTCTAAGACCAATGATTCCTCTTCTTCTAAACCTTCATCATCCAATCCTAAGTCTAAAGCTTCAGCTAACGCTGTAGTCGTTAGACCTTCGTCCTCTTCAACCAATCAGCCTGAGCCATCCACATCTCAGAGTGCCACCCGTCAATTCCAACAGAGATATGTACAATGATAGTATACTCCTCTTGGAGAATCTTATGCATCTATACTAAAAAAACTTGTTAAACATGGGATTCTCAACCTCCCTCAAATTCGACCACCTCCACAATTTGATCCCTCACGCGCCATCCCTGCGTGGTATAGGGAAAATGACTTCTATAATTACCACCGTGTCAAAGGTCATGACATAGAAAACTGCAAAACCTTTAAAAACATAATCCAAGACATGCTTGAAAAGGGTGAGCTCGTCCTAGATAATCCCAATGCACCTCCTAATCAGGGCATTGACATCTTCAAGCAACCATTCTCCAATCATCCACCGACCCAAAATAATGTCCAGACCTTGATTGACAACACTCATGAACATGACATTTGGACAGTCAATACGGTCTCGCCCTTCATCCCCGACCAACCTCAAGAGGTTAGTCTATATATCAGTCCATCATGTGTGGACGAACCTCTTTCCCCGGTTAGTTTTCCGTCAACCTCTCTCATCTTGGAGGATGCCTCAACCTTACCGGCACCACCGGTCTCAGCATCCTCCTTCCTACTGCCTATGGAGGACCCGACCTTACCTACTCCTCGACCGCAAGTGGAGGGCACCATAATCCCTGCCCTTTACCGGCTTGAGGAATCACACTCTCCAGTTCCTTCTCCACCAAGAGAAGAACCTGACTCTCCATCTTCTTCGATCAATGACAATATAGTTATAACTCCCACATACCTTGGGTCCAAGACTACTGCCACACCTAACACATCTTCTCAAGGACCCAAACTTCATCCAACATCTTCTCAACCATTTTCTCGACTAGTGGAGAAAATCGAACTTCTCCCTTCAAGGAAAGTGGAACATCAGGGATTGTGGGAGCGTCTTAAAGTTCTTCAACATTCCCGTGCCCTCTCATCTCATGCTACCAATCCTCCCAAGGCAGAATCTCTCAAGACTCTCAACAAAGACCAGACTCCTGCTTCTAAACCTGCATCTACCCAATCTAAACCGATCAAGTTACTCGGCATTCGCCCTGTCTCTACCCTCACTCACCCGCAAGTGAAGGTGGACTTAGACCAGACCTCGACCAATAGTAGTCTTCCAACCAAGTCGAAGAAGATTTACAGACCACAAAAGCGAACCCCTCCTCCACCGTCAACATTACCCTCCATTTTAGGCCCTCATCCTTCTACCCTAATCAGAGTGCTCCCTACTCCGACCCTTAACCAACATAAATTACCTCCATTACTTCCTTTGCCCACCACAAGTCTACCCCCTCTTAAAAATTCGACACCTCTCACAAAGAAAGTGCCATCTTCACATGTGGCCGCACCACCAACCTAAAAGGTGGTATGAAAACCTTCTTCAAAGCAAAAGTCACCAGCGTGTCATGCATCAACAGGCACCGACCCCTTAGTCCATGTCATTCCTACCGACCCATCCCCTTTTAAGACTTGTAACACAACTTATCGACCAAACGACGTTCTTATCCCTCTCAAGGCACCAACCCAAACATCGTCTCCATCCGCATAAGCGTCAACTAGTACACAAACAACGGTTGCCACCACATCACCTTCTCAATTAACAACCAAGGACCCCATGGACGATATCTTCCAAAGACTTTCACTGGGGGAATATCGCCTACTTACTCTAGACATGTTCCAGACTCCTCAAGAGTATGGACAGCTTCATCAAAATCCAAGCTATGACCGTCGGATCAGAATGGTCATTCTTTATGGTCCTCCTAGCTTTCGAACCAATCTCGTCTATGGAGAGTTGGATCAAGCTCCTACTGAATCAAATCCTTCCTCCTTACCTCAAATATCCACATCTGATTTCTCCTTTCTTGGCAACCCCACCTTTGCACATACCTACCTTTATAGGTGTGCATGGAAGGGTTTTGGCTTTGGGCACTACGAACAAGGCTCCCATCGGCCCATCGAACCATGCAATGACGATAATGCCAAGAAATGGTATGGACTAGGTTTCCAAGAACCCACTGAGGCTTCCACAAAACTTTGCCCCGAACCAACCAGCGACCAATCTCTTCCAGACTCGCCTATTCTTCCATCCTCACCTACAGAGTCGATGGTTTCCATCCCTCCTAGTTTTTTTTTGCATAAACACCATCCGTTTGGAACCCCTAACCTATAAACTCAACGGGGTTTCCAGATCTCTCCCTCTCATTTATCCCAGCATGATAGACGATGAATCGACAACCATCAACACTGTCCACTACATAGACGACGACGCCATTCTTATCTATATGGGTGTCGACGATTCTTTCATTCAACGCTCCCTCCCTTCTGAAACACAGGTTATGTTAAATGAATCAACCATTGACATTAACCTTTCATCTTTTGGTGTTCCTCAAGTCTTAAATATTGGTCAATCTTTAGACACCCAAGAACAGATCGACTATACCGCATTTCTCTCAGACAATCGCAAAGCCTTTGCTTGGACCTACGTTGACATGCCTGGCATCGACCCTAACATTGCCACTCATAACATTATCACAAACCTAGAGGCTAAGCCTGTTAAGCAAAAGCTTCGCAAGATGCATCCTCGTGTTGCACTTCTTGTCAAAGAAGAGCTTCAATGCCTTCTTTTTGTCTCCTTCATCCAACCCATCGATTATCCGTAGTGGGTCTCTAACATCATTCCTGTCACCAAGGCGACTGGGGGGATCCAGATTTGTACGGACTATCGCGACCTTAACCTAGCTTGTCCCAAGGACAACTTTCCTCTTCCAAACATTGACCAACTTGTTGATCTTACGGCTGGCCATGAGATGTTATCACTCATGGACGAATTTTCAGGATATAACCAAATCCTGATTACACCGAAAGATCAGCACAAAACCACCTTCATTACACCATGGGAAACTTTCTGCTATCGAGTCATGCCTTTTGGTCTGAAAAATGCAAGCGTCACATATCAGCGTGTCATGACTTACATCTTTCACGATCTCCTCCATAAAATCATGGAAGACTCTGTAGATGACCTGCTTGGCAAGTCTAAGCTTCTTCGCGACCATTTTACTATCCTCAATATCATCTTCTCTCGCCTTCTTCAGTACCATGTCTATCTTAACCCCAAGAAATGTGTCTTCGGGGTCCTCTCCAGAAAGCTCCTAGGATTCATTGTCTCTCTTCTTGGCATCGAGATAGATCCTGCCAAAATTTGCGCTATCCTCGAAATGCCACCTCCAACTAATCTCAAGCAACTTCGCAGTCTACAAGGGAAGCTCCAATCCATCCGCCGCTTCATTTCCCAGCTTTTTGACCGTTGCCAACCCTTTCATCACCTCCTTAAGAAGGATGTCTCCTTTAAATGGGATAAAGATTGCCAAGAGGCTTTTAAAGCCCTCAAACGCTATTTGGTTTCTCCACCAGTCTTTATTCCACCAAAGGATGACCAGCCCTTCTACCTTTACATCTCAGCAACCAATCATTCATTAGGTGCTATGATCGCGCATCGAGACGAGCAACACCATGAGCAAGCGGTCTATTACATAAGCCAAACACTTGTCGATTACGAAACTCGGTATACTCATACCGAGAAACTCTGTTTGGCATTAGTCTTTGCCACTACCAAGCTCCGTCACTATCTTCTCAATCACAAAATCTTTGTCGTCACCCACACTGATCCTCTTAAATACATGCATTCTAAGCCATATCAAAACTAGCATATGGCTCATTGGCTCATGCTTCTTGCTGAATTTGACTTAGAATTTATCCAGCAAAAATCTATAAAGGGGAAAATAATCACTGACCAACTAGCAGATGCCCCTCTTCTCGACAATCAACCTTCTCAGTGCGAGTTTCTCGATGAATCTATCGCCACTCTCTCGACTGATGACACATTGTACCAAATGACGATGTTCTTCGACGGCTCTAAATGTCAACTCGGTGGGGGTGCAGGGGTCATCCTCATCCCACACGAGGGTGAACCCATGCCCCTGTCTTTCAAACTCGACTTTGAATGTACCAATAATATGGCCGAATACGAAGCCTTAATTTTGGGACTTCAAACTGCCCTTTCTTTAAACATCAAGTCTATCAACATCTTCGGTGACACACAACTTGTCGTCAATCAAATCAATGGTTCATATCTTTGTAAAAACAAAATTTTACAAAGGTACAAGCACCGTGTTGACATTCTTCTAGCATCTTTCGACCATCACTTATTGCAGACTGTCCCTCGATCTACGAATAAGTTTGCGGACACCATGGCTTCCCTCGCCTCGCATATTCCTTCTTCTTCATCATCCTCGTCAAGAATTTATGTCATGGTACATTGTGTGCCATTGCCTTCATACATTTCCACTGACATCAATCTCGTCCACACCATAGACTCTAGTTCACAAGATGTATGGTATAAACAATTCGAGGACTACTTGGCTCATTCTATCATTCCTCCCAACCTCTCTAGCAATGCGCGGCAAGCTTTCATCAAGCGCACTGCTCGCTATACCATGCTAGGGGGCCTTCTCTATAAAAGAGTTTTTGACGGTCTTCTTCTTCGTTGTTTAAACTCCACTGAAGCTTCTCATAATGTTAAACAAGCCCATGACGGGATTTGTGGCGGACACTTCAGTGGTAACTCGGTTGCCAAGCGCATCCTTCACCTAGATTATTATTGGCCCACTCTTCATCAAGACTGTAGCGATTATGTTCGGCGTTGCATCAAGTGTCAGCAACATGCTAACTTGCTTCATCTCTCTAGTCATGCCTTACAAGTCGCTCAGGATTCCTGGCCTTTTTCACAATGGGGCTTAGATCTCATCGGCGAGATTAATCCTCATTCGTCTCTTCGTCATCATTCCATCATCACTGCCACCGAGTATTTCACTAAATGGGTGGAAGATATTCCTCTCGTCTCCACAAAATTCGACAAGATTGTCGACTTCATCAACACCCACATCATCTGTCGTTTCGGTGTACCTCACAAAATCATCACCGATAACGAAAAGTCATTTAAAAACAAAATTGTTTAAAAACTTTGTGACTCCTTTGGCATTAAACTCAGCTTTTCTTCACCTTACTACCCACAAAAAAATGGGCAGGGTGAGGCTTCTAATAAAATCTTAACTAAAATTCTCATGAAGGTTGTCAACGACACTGGAAGGGATTGACACATTCATATTCCCTTCGCTTTTTGGGCCTACCGCACTAGCATCCGAACCTCTACAGGCGCTACCCCTTTCTCTCTAGTGTACGGCACAGAGGCTGTCTTACCTCTCAAAGTACAGATCTCGTCTCTTCGCATCTCACTCTATGACATTCTTTCTAACGATGACTTTTTTCAAGATCGATTAGCTCAACTTGAGTTACTCGACGAACGTCATCTTGCTGCCCTCAATCATCTCCATGTCTATCAAAATTGCATCAAATGAGCGTATAACAAAACTCTGTGAGAATGAGATTTTAATATCAGAGACCTCGTCCTCAAAGAGAACCAACATGTGACCAATATGGAACAGAGTAAACGAGGCAAATTTGCTCCTAATTGGCTCAGACCTTATATCATCACGCACAAGTATGGATCAGGGACTTATCGTTTGTCTTCTCTTGAAGGCCGACCAACCTGAGCCCCTTAATGCTTTGCATCTATGACCATTCTACTGTTAGTCGAGTACTCATCCACTTAACATTTAACTTAAGCTCGTCCCTTGAGCAATCTCTGTCCTTTTAATCTTCAATCCTTTCCCCCTTTTTCCCTTAACAACATCCTCTATAACCCTTTTATGATGTATGGATGCTTCGTCCTAATAAAAGGGAGCCCTTGACCTTCTATAAGTCTTGTCCATGACTCAACATTCTGTCAAAACTAAATCAAGATGTCAAAATATCCAAGGTCACAAAATCAAAACAAAAAGCAGACTGCTCCCTCGAAGGACAGCTGTAATATCATTACTGTAGCTAATAGACTGCTCCCTCGAAGGACAGCTATTCAAATGCCCTTAAATCTATAAAGCAAAGTATAGACCACTCCCTCAAAGGATGGCTATGACTAAATCTTGCTACAAACAACACTTTCTTAGAAGCTTCCCGCATCGATCAGCTTCACAAATGACCACAAAACAAGTGACATCTCTATGTGGACTTTCCGCATTGATCAGTCCGCTCTAAAAAAAAAAGAAGGGGTCATGGAATTGGCTTATAGTTGTTTCAGGGTTTCCTATAAAAAGGGGCAAAGTTATCCCTACTCTAAAACGGGTTACACTTTCCTCCTATCACATCACCTACTCAAGGGACTTCGAGCTCACTTTAATGTCAAAGTGATTCGATTACCGCTCTAACATAACTCATGGTCAACGATGCAACGCATAAATGGGGCTCTTGGTTCTAACAACCCCTATCTATGCTGTCATTTTGGTCCTTGTCAATAAAAGGGCGCTTAGGCCTTTTACTTTCTACCTACACTTTGGTCACATTTAACCACATCATTTGTCAAAACAATTCAATTCGACTCTTTTCAAACCACTCACATAACCTACTTATTCTGGTTTCCATAGACATCAACACACATGGAAACTATCAACCACACAATTTATGTCAAGCATAAACCATTACTTGCTGAAACATAAATCGACTTGCAATTCATTTTTAGCAAACATCCATCACGAATATGGATAGTTGCTAGGGATGAAAAATCCCGACCAATGTTATAGCTTACACCATTTGGAAAAGGCTGTAGCATCATCTCCTCCTTGTCATTTCAAGCATGTACCCTCGGACATATGGGAAATGTTATATCTTTATCATGACCAACATCAACCACTTTGATCTTTCTCCTCCCTCTTGGGAGAACTACATTGGCCTGAGGCCCTAACGACAGGAGCTATGTAGGCAGCACTAAGTTGACATGGGGTCTTTTGGGGTTAGCTCGGCCATTCCTTCATCGCATTCCTTCATCGCATTTCTTCTATCACATTTTTTTGTCACCTGCCAATCACATCACAAACAATCACATATTTTCATAATCATTAACATTAATCATTTTCATTCATATCATTAATCATTAATCTTAATCATACATCCATCATCATATAAACACCATAATCTCAACATCATAATCCTAAACATATATCAAAACAAAATAACATACAAACACATCCACAACATTTTTCATAAACACATCCATGATCAAATATCTCATCATATATATATATATATCAATAGTTTTTACAATGACACAATCTGTGTCTCTATCTCTCTCTCTCTCAACAAAATATATATACATCTCGTATCATCGGCTCGCAAGCTGGTATATACATAGTAGCAAGGTCTGCCCTCAAGGTTGTGACTGTGGTGGTGGCGGCGGTGGCCTGGAAGATGTTGTATCATCTCTCCCCTCTGATCTGTGCCTCCTGCGTGACTCAGTAGTAGTCATCTGTGACTTAGACCGCTGTCAGCTCTGCTCTGCCCTCATATCAGAGTAGCGTTGTATTTGAGGAAACCCCCTAATGGCTCCCTCAAAATATGCAATCTCATCCAACGCATTATGGTATCTAACTATAGATACCATCTGCGGTGGACCCATCTGACCTACAGCTGTGCCCTGCACTGAACCCTGTGGCTGTGAGAACGCTGGCTGCGCTGACACTAACTGTGTGGGCTCCTAAGCTAGCTGCTGAGGTGGATGCTGCATCGGGTCCTGCCCCCCAAAAACCTATCCTGCCGCTGCCTTTGCCTGGGCTACGACAAGCTGTCTCTGTAGCAGTGTGACCTGACTCATCAACACTGTCACTCGACTTGTCATCTCTGTCAGCTGCCCTATAACCCCTGCCAACTGTCCCTACAAAACTATGACCTGGGCCTATGCCGCGTCCCTCTCCTGCTGCGTGGTGTCCCTCTCTTCGCAGGCTATATCCCGCTCCCTGGTAATGGCCTGTGGATCTGGCTACGGCCCTACCTGTAAACCTATGTACTGCCCTACCCACCAAGCCGTGTAGGCCTCTATACAACCTGGGTCAGCCACCCCAGGTCCTGCCAGCAACTCCTCAAAATATAGGCTCTCTGTCTCTTCTGGTAGTGGGAGCGACACCTCAATGTCATCCCATCTATACAGTGGGAATGTGGGAGGTACGTCCTATAGCAGCTCGTACTTGCACTGCACTCTCTCTGCTGGCACTCTCTCAAGCTCACCGGCTCGCTTACCCCTGACCCATCTCAGGCTCTGCACACCAACCAGCTGTTCTCCCTGGTCTATGAACGCTGGATAAACCAAGTATGGTCTCGAGATGATGTCTATAGGGATCAGGGCCTCCAGTACCCCTCTGTAGTGGTCAATGTCTCTGACCACTCCGTCTACCCATGTTTGCACCATCACCTCACACCACTACCTGAATTCGACCCTGAAGCCAACCAAAATCACCACTGGAAGGCCAAGAGGACGGGTAACCACTATATGCTCATAGGCCCAGCAATGTAGCAGGTGGCCCACGCACAAGCTGTATCGCCGCCACCGACTAATACCCCACAGCTCTCTATATACTTGGGCCAAAAAGATAGGCGCCCAAGCAAACACTATCTACCGCTCTAACATATCTGTCAAAACTCTGGTCATAACAATCGGAAACATGCCACCTTCTGCATCTGGCAATGCGTACACCGTGATGCCTATCATCATCAACACCGCTAGCTGATGTGCATCCTCGTCTGCAGCGTACAAAGGCTCATACGCAAAACTCGCTGAGTGGTAGCTTGTCTCAGCGGCGTGCTCTCCAAACAATGTAACTATATGAATATCGTGCACCTCTCTCGAGCACGCATAAAGGTCTGCTCCATGTACTGGCAGTCACAAAATTTGGTACACATCCTCGACTGTGACCATCATCTCTCCCATGGGCAGATGGAAAGTATTGGTGGAATGATCCCACCGCTCGATCATTGCCACCATCAAGCTCACATCCCGCGCCACTCTGCAGTAGCGTCGCAGCCCACCGAGTCCAACTGCGCTCATCTGCACCCACTCATCGACTGTCACCCCTCTGCGCATCCGCATCAGTAATGTCAGGAGGCGATCCCGCAACATCAAAGTCAGCCTCACCTGCATCCACCCAAGTCAATCTCATGTTAAAAATTTCCCTCTTCTTTTTATTTTGACCAACTTATTTGACCATCTACGTCCATCTCGACCCCCGAGAATCCCTTGGTGTAGCTTCAACCCCTCGACTTGACCATTTTTCATCTCTCTTTTCATCAGGCAGCCACCGACATCGATTAGAGTGCCAGCAACGGTACTCACCTAATCGATGTCGATAATCTAGTCACCGATGTCGACAGGTTAGTGACCGACGTCAGTTGTTGGTTCGCCGACGCCGGCAGATACGCTGATGTCGGCGACTGGTTTGGCCCTAGGGCCGAATAAGGCGAGCCCTAAAATTTAGGGCTTCCCCATTTCTCCCCCTACACCCCCCAAAACCCTCTCAAAACCCCTTAACCTATCCTAGATCCCTTTCCCACCCTCCTAGCTACCCTCCCCCTTCATTTTTTGCCCATATCAACAAAAAATTCAAAACACAAATAAAAACAAAAATCTAACCAACTAGGGATTAGAGACCCTCCTACCTCATCTCGACGTCGCCGGCATGGTGGCACGATGGGTGCCACTGGTGGTGGACCTCCCGAGGGTCATCTACTGCCCTCTGCCATCACTTCTATGTCAAACTCCTGCTGGCCCACAGCTGACTCTTCAACCTCCAATCCACTCCCTCTCTCCACCAATCTCACTCTGCCACCTCACACCGCTAATTCGCTCACTACCAGTCACTTTCACTCCTAAAATCTAGAGCACCTTTTTTCTCTCAGTCAAATAATCACAAATGAATTTTGGTGGGCTGCCAATCTGGTTTTATCAGATTTGGCAGGCCATCGACGTCGGCATAATCGTGCCCTAGTCCGCTGACGTCGGCTGATATTCTGTTGACATCGGTCCCTTTATATCTCTAACGTTAGTTTTATCACCGACGTCGGCAACCTTCAAACCTCTTTTTTTCATCACGTTGGCCCAAAATCATGTCCCCAATCAGTCAGAACTCCAGTACACGTCATTTTGGCCCCCTGGGGCACACTTGAGATCACTTTTGCCTCCATCCATCGACCACCAGACCTTGGAGATCATGACCATCTCCTCTAACCGTGACTACTTCTAAAGCAATTTTGTCTTGGTTGTTTTTGCATGTATGCTACCTCATGATTGGTTAGCAAAATTGTGTGCACACTTTTGACCTTCACAAGTATAGGATCGCAAGCTAGTTGATCCGCACTACTTGTGACATTTTCATGTTTTTGGGAGCACTTCCTGAGCCTGGGATACCTAGAACACGATGACCATTGGAGTTTCAGCTTAGATTGAATAAACCAATTAGCAAATGACTAAATGCTGGGGCCCGATTATTTCAATTTTAGCACTCCTTGACCCTCGACCTGCGACAATTTGACCTGACCATCCTCGTGAAGTGGTGTATGCGCAATCACAACTTTTGCAGCA
This sequence comes from Torreya grandis, assembly GCA_037957365.1. Lineage (NCBI taxonomy): Eukaryota > Viridiplantae > Streptophyta > Pinopsida > Cupressales > Taxaceae > Torreya > Torreya grandis. The sequence goes on along the minus strand of JARHVA010000238.1, from coordinate 3,545,061 downwards.
TTTCTCACTCTATCTTCACCCCTTTTCATCCACTCTCTGTCAAATCAGCACCCGATTTCAGGTTCCTTTCCTTCGACTCCTGCTTTGAGGGGGAATACCTCATCCATAATTGGGGCAACCAACCCTCACCTATTTTTGTCTTGCAGTTCACTTGAACAACCAACAAGACGAAATCAACCTTATCCCATACCTGGGGCAACCGACTCCTATTTTTGTCTTGCAGTTTATTTAGAGTAACCAACAAGACAAAAAGGGGCAAATGTAGACACCGAAATAGTGTCTAACCCTTGGTCACCTCCCCCCTTGGTCCATTCTTAACCCATTCTTAAACCATGCACTAACTAATTTAAAAATAATAATTTATTATTAATATCCTCCCTTTTGACACATCACCTATAACACCTCGTCTGACACCTCGCCTTGGACTATTTCCCACCATATGACTCACCCAAGACCTATTCTTACTTCTCTCTAACTGCCTAACCAACTCTCGTGCGTATTTAACCCAACCTTTTGACATTCTCCAACGGATAATGCACTTGGTAGATGGAGAATGGGCTTGGTGGCTCTTTTACCCGTTCTCCACCCACCGACGTCGGTCAAATGTCGACCGATGCCGGCGGAATCACCGACATCGGTTATACTTAAACTATTTTTCTGACCCTTTGACGATCCCAATCAAAAATCGGTGAATCTCTGGAGCTAATCACGACTCTCAAATCTTCTTCCGGCAAAACAAAGTTCTCATGCTTTTGCTTTTCAGTGTTCTAGCTTCTTAGTGTTCTTGCAGGGATCAACATTCTTGACAGCACTTTCTAGGCACTAAGGTCTTGCATCAGACATTCTGCACAGGGATTGCACGATATCTCCATCACCAGCGACAACCGAAACACAGCTTCTGCACCTTTGCCAACTCGTATCACAGCTAAGTTTCTATACTATTTTCATTTCAGTGTCATTTACAATATATTAGCATTCTGTCTACTGTCTATCCAAGCATCCTTGACCCAACTTTCCCTATTCTTCCCGGAGAGGCTGAAAAGCCTTCTCTCCCGTTCATCTTTTTTTTGCCTCTAGCACCAATTCAGTCCATTCCCAGACAACATTCTCAGTCCCTTAGATCCCAAGCAGTCCCTTTGAATCCCTCATAGACCCTCAGACTCACAAACAAGACCATAGTCCATCCTGCAGAGCAGAAACTAGAGCTGTAACCCGTCCCTGGCCATTGCCCCAACCGACCTCGTCCACTTCCCCTACCGACGTCGGGAGTCTAACCGTCGTCGGCGACCTTCCTGACCGACACCGGCAATTTCACCGACGTCGGCGACTGTGTTAAGCAAATTGTAGCTTATCAGGTACGCATTTGCTTTTAGTTCTTTCTTTTCAGTCTTTATTATTATTTCTCTTTTCTATCTCTGTCATATTCTATTTTAACAGTGGATTGTCATCCTCCAAGAAGCGTTAGCGCTTTTAGGACCAAGCCTTTGCTTGGCAATCCACCCTCTTATCAACTAACATTTTTCATGTTTTAGTGTCTGTCTCTTTCAGGTGTCATTCTCCACAACAAAAGAGGAGTTCTCACAACGTCTGGATTACGGTGCGCAGACTACATCTAGGTACATACAAGCCTTGACCATTTCTTTAAGTTTCTCATTTTCTCTCTTTGAATGTGAAAGCGAAATTGCATAGAAACAGCAGGCATCAAATTGAAAGTAAGAAAATATCTGTGGAAATTCAAATAAAGTGCAAAATTTAAAAGAAGAACCAAGCAACTGACTAAAAACAGAGCTCAAAGACTCAAATTTCTATAGGGAAGAGAAGATTAATGCAAAGGACCAGAAATATTTTCAAAAGAGTTACTTCCAGTAGGTGAAACAGTGGATCAAGTAGACTTAGACTTCTGAGTGCACCAAATCAAGGATGCAGGCCCATTTTTCTTCCATAAAGTAATGATGAATTGGAAAACTACGTAGATATCAGGAAAAGGACCAGACAGTCCATACTAAGAAGAGACATATTAGAGGAATAGACACACCATAGTTATGGCAATACACTGTTCCCAGCATGGTCTCTCCAGACAAAATTAAAGGCGCATTGAAGACATTGACTGCAGCATAGGCCATCCCATGGGAAGGAACGCCAAGCCTTGCGTAGTTTGCTATAAGATTGTAATTTCTCTCATTAGTAAAGGAGACTTTTTATTTTTACAAGATCGAAACTCTGCCTAGTTGAAAGAAGAATACTAAGACTTTGAGCTTAGATTGTAATTTCATTTCATTTTATTTGAATGAGAAAGCAAGTTGTTTCCAGACTTTGTGTTGTTTTGGCTTGTATCATTTTAGGAGATTATTCTTATGTCTGTCTTCTAAATGTGTTCTCATCTATTTAATTTGGCAAGTAGATTTAGTGAAATTAATAAGGAAGGTGTCTTGAAACCATGTGTGGGAAAGACTTTGCGCTTTCACATTTGTTTTTAGTATGTGTTTTTTCTTTTCTTTCTGTGTTGAGGATTCTAGGATGACTTTGTGCCCCCATTATCCTTTGTGTTTTACTCTTTGGGTATTTGAGGTGGAAACTTTGCGTTCCATTTCATCCTACTGGTTCTTATCCTTTGTTACCAGTCACTTATCATACCTAAAATAAAATCCTATTGTTTCCTGCAACAACACTTTTGAAAGAAGAGAAGTGCCTTTAGTGTTTTCACCAAGATTTTCTCCTTTGTTGGTTAACATCATCTCTGAAAGAAGAGATATGGATGGCATATCCTACCCCTAAGTGTTATTTTCTGCATATTTATAGTATATATAACTCCTACGTATTTATAGGAAACCTCCCCTTGATGAGAGGAGATATTTGTCCACCTCTGATGTAGTAAACCTACACACCGGGCCGACCAATCTCCTTTGATGTGGATGATAAGACCTATTTTGCTCAATCAGACAGTTGATTGACAAAATATTCACCCAACAATGTGTTCGCATCCAAATCAAAGGAGTGAATCACAAACTTGACCCTAAGAAAAAGTCCAAATACACGGTTTCTAAATCTAAAGATCCAAAGTCACACATTCTTTTGAAGAGTCTGACCATGGAGTTTACTTCTTTGAAGTAGGCAAAGAAACCCAATAGGAAAAGGAAGAAAAAGAAGAATGTGACAAGATATGGACACTGGATTTGATGGCAACTATAGATTTCTTGGTTTAGATGCAGAAGTAGTATTAATCTCCCCTGTTGGTGAAGTTTTTCCCTGTTCATATAAGTTTATGTTTAAAAATACCAACAACCCAACTGAATACGAAGCACTCTTGCTATGACTTGAGCAAGAAGAGGAGAAAGGAGTAAGACTCCTTAGAGTACAAGGAGATGTTGAATTAATAGTGAGAAAGATTAGAGGGCAATATCAGATGAAGAAAGATAAGCTGAAACACTACCATGATAGAGCTTTGAGTGCCACACTTGACTTCTCTACTTTCTCAATCAACTCAGTTACTCAAGATCAGAACTCCAGAACTAACTCACTTGTTGTTACTACATCTTTACTTAGGCCAGAATAGCAACCAACAATCTTTAAATAAATTAACTATAAAGTAGAAATGGTCTACCATCTGAAGGTCTTGGACAACGTTAAGCAATGGTAGGTTTTTAATGATGATAAGAAAATAGCTACATTTCTGGAGTAACAAGATAATTTTGAAGGACTATACTTTGAAGGAATTAGCTCACATCCACGTGAAAAAACATGTATCACTAAATCTGAACTTACCCATAGTCAAGACATAATTCAACTAAAAGAAAATAAAATTCCTAAAGGGTTAGTTTCCTTAGAATAAATATTTGACAAACATAATCAATTTCGAAAGAAACAGAAAGAATACGGTGATACTTCTTCTCTGAAAGTATAACAGATTAATCTAGGTGGTAAAGAAAAGCCCAAGATGGTCAACATTGGCAAGTGCTGCTCACAAAAAGAAAAAGAAGCTTTCATCAAGCTTCTCATAGAGTACATTGATGTGTTTGCCTGGTCCTACAAAGACATCAAATCCTTTCAACTAGATGACCCACAACACTATATTCCACTCTAGCCAGAGGTAAAGCCTTTCAAGAAGAAGCTACATCATCATATCCCAACTATTTTAGGTATAATTTATGTTGAGATATAGAAACTCTTCGATGCAAAGATGATTTATCCAATTCATCACTCATAATGGTTAGCAAATATTGTTCTAGTGAGAAAAAAGAATGGTGAGATATGTTTATGTGTTTTTTTTCACAATTTAAATCAAGCCTCTCTGAAAGATAATTACCCATTATCCATCATGGACTGCATCCTGAAAGTAGTTAGCAGCTCAGAGATGTTATCTATCCTAAATGGATTTTTTGGATACAATCAAATAAAAGTAGCTGAGGAAGATCAATACAAAATTGCTTTTACAACACCATTGGGAACATTTGCTTATCCAAAAATGCCTCTTGGGCTTATCAATGCTAAAGCAACCTTTTAGCGGGTAATGGATTTGGCATTCACTCACTTGAAGAACAAGAATATTATGGTATATCTTGATGACTTAACAGTCTTTTCAAAGCAAAGAGGTGATCATCTAGCCTATTTTAAAGAATTCCTTATCTAATGTAGAAGACATGAGATTTATTTAAATCTAAATAAATCGATATTTGTTGTGACTGAAGGAAAGCTCCTTGGTCATATAATCTCAAAGGAAGGAACCAAAATTGACCTAAAGTGAGTTAAAACTATTCAAAATTTGCCTATGCCTACATCTAAGAAAAGGGTGCACTCATTCTTTGGTAAGGTAAATTCCCTTATAAGATTTATTCCTGGTTTTCCAGAATTGACTCGTCACATCTCGGATATGATGAAAAAGAAATAAGATTTCAAAAGGAAGGCTAAAGAAAAATTGGGATTTGAAAGAATCAAGGTAAGTATAGGTGAAGCCCCGGTGTTAGTTTCTCCTTATTTCAGCAAAGGATTCATTCTTTATTGTTAATCTTCTGAGCATACCATGTCAATTATACTTATGCAGAAGAATGATGAAGGAGTTGAGTCCTCAATAGCTTTCATGAGTCAACCTCTAAAGAGCTCCAAATTAAAGTATTCACATATGGAAAAACATGCCTTTGTTGTGGTTAAGACATGTAAAAATTTTAGGTACTATATTTTGTCTTCACATACTAAAGTTTATGAACCTGATATCGCTATCAAGTCAATTCTAACACAACAGGAAATAAGATTATTGAGAGGCACTTGGGTAGCTAAGGTGCAATAATTTGATCTTGATGTCAAACCCACAAAGCTAGTACGAGGAAGAGGATTATTCAATTGATGATAGAGAGAAGACCTGATAACACAGATATAGCATCTTCTCTTCAAGCTAAAATAAATGAAGAGTTGCCCATGGTATTTTTTTTTAATCTTATAGATGAATGGTACAACAAGATTGTCTACTTCTTGACCTATGGAGAGTGCCTAACTGATTTGACATGGAAATAAAAATGTACCATCAAGATAAAATCAAAGCATTATGTCCTTTGGGATAATGGATTGTATAAGAAAGGAATTGATGGCATTTTCCTTCACTATGTAGACAAGGAACAACAAACAAAACTACTAAAGCAATTTAATGATAGAGCATGTGGAGGTCATTTCTCAGCAAGAGTCACAACACACAAGATCTTACAAGCAAGGTACTTTTGGCCTACTTTATTTCAAGATACTTTAGAATGGGTTGCTAAATGTCAGGCATGTCAACATTTTATAGGATGAATTAAGTTGCCAGCCTTGCCTCTAAAACTAGTGATTATTGATGAGCCTTTCCAATAGCGGGACATGTATTTTATTGGTATGTTGAATCCTTCCTCAAGTGTTGGACATTGCCATGTTTTGACCGCTACTGACTACTTTAGTAAGTGGGTTGAATCTATTCTTGTTGAACACACCACTTTTGAAGTTATATATGACTTCATCAAAGAGAATATTATTGTAAGCTTTGGTGTCCCTCATAAAATTATCATAGACAACGTAGCCAACTTTTCTTCAGTGGAATTGACTAAGTTTTGTTACTCATATGGGATAGACTTGGTTCATGATTCAAATCATTATCCTTAGGGTAATGGCCAAACTGAGTCAATTAAGAAAAAATTGATGAACATCCTTTGTAAGCTGGTGGATGATAATCAAAGAACTTGGCATAAAAAGTTGTTTGATGCACTATGGCTTGATAAGATCACCCCAAAGAAAGCCATAGGTATGTCTCCTTTTCAGTTGCTATATGGAATAGATGTTGAGGTGCCCATAACCATAGAACTACCTACATTATAACTCTCTAAGGCCATTGAAGATGCTACTTATCAAGATTCACTAGATAAGAGAATCATATTTCTTACTGAACTATAAGAGGTTTGTGTTCAAGTTGTTGATAGGCTAGGTGATCACCAAATGAAGGCAAAGAATATTTTTGATCATAAGGATCGAGATAGGTAGTTTAAAGTTTGTGATTTAGTCTTCTTATGGGATAAACAAAATGAACAAAAATGGAAGCATGGAAAATTAGATTCCTTATGGAAAGGTCCCTTTACTATAAAGAGCGTTTTTGGAAAAGATAGTTTCATCTTAGCCTATCAAGATGGGATTGCACTACCACTACCATTCAATGGGTAGCACTTGAAGCTTCACAAGCATTGAGCAATAGGGTAACACCTATATGTATATAAATAAAATTTTCAATTTGTCATTTGGTTTGTTTTTAGTTTCTTGTTGCTTGTTTGTTCTATTGTTTTTGTGACTGAGATTTTAGTAGGACCTCAAACCCAATGGATAAGATTTGAAACCAAAGATTTTGAGATCTCATCCTTGCTTCCTTCTTTATGATAGAAACAAATATGTCCCCAGTTAGAGCTAGCTGGTGTTCCCAAAATTTCACACTTCAAATTTTGAGGAGACCCTTATTTAAATTTTTTGCATTCTTGTCTTGTGTTAGTTAGTTGTACTTGTTGAGCTAGTCTACTTAATAAAACTTAGTTTTTAGTAGTTTTTATGTCCAACTATTTAATTTCTCTAGTTGCTCTTAGTCAATCTAGAAGATTGAGAATAATTGCTTGAAATCCATCACTAAAATCCATTTACTCATACCCTCTAGTAGATCAATGAAGTTGAAGTGCTTTAGCTCATTTACAAAGCAAATCAGGTTTTCTAAAATTGCTTTACTTATCTGAGAAGAAGTAAAGTTATCCCATAAACTTGAAATACTCCTTTAAGTTCAAACTAACGTTATCAAGCTACTTTACTACCTTACCAAAACCAAGTAAAGTAATCTTACAAACTTGCTAAACATTCCCAAATGCAAATTAGGTTTTTGATATTGCTTTACTCGCACACAATCTTAAGCAAAAGTAATGTGGGATCCCAGACCTGAGTTGCTCATCGACCTAGTCTTACTCAAGTTTGTGAGAGTGATTTACTTCAAAAGTTAAAATAAGTAAATTTATTCACAAAGCTTGATTAAAAAGGGTTGAGGGCTGACATGGCTTCCCCACGCTTGTCATTAATGAGATGGATTTTTATATATATTAGGAAAAAGCCACCTCATTTCTACTTGGCATCCAAGTTGTTTGATCAAGTAACCACACCTACGAACCCTGAGCCATGCAATTTGATCCTCTAGAGAATCTTCAAGTATTTTATCTTCAAACCATTCATATTCAAGGTAGGTGGATCTCATTCATGTTGTTTTTGTAGTCTCGTATTTGTCTCTTCCTTTTGTATTTTTTCTCAACAAATTTTTCCTTGTGCTACCATGGATTTTCTTTCTCTAGGGTTTCTTTTTGCTCATTTCGGGCATTATTTTCCAAGTATGATTAAGTGTTTTTTTTCAAGATATCATTTTTTTATTTTTATAAAAACACTTATCATAAGAGAATTTTCATAAAATTTCCTTATAAATTAAACTTGATTGAAAACCATCAAATATCCTAGCATGCTCGAGTTTACCAGTCTTCCCTACTTACTCAGGTTTCACAACCTTCTTTACTCCTTTGGATTCTCAAAGTAAAGTAACAAACCTTGAGAAACCTGACTCCCAAAGGCCCCAACTATTCAAACTTTCAAACGCTAACTACTTTGAGTTTTCAATCCCAAGTAACTAACCTAGGAAACCCCAACCTATAAAGGACTAACTTACCCACGTTTTCCTTTCTCCTTAACTTATTTTGGGTTTCTTGAGTGAAGTTACTAATCTATAAGAACCCAAAGTTTTGATCTCGGAGAAGCTCACATAACATACTCAAGGCCATCTCAGATCCCTTCCCTATACTAACTTTGAGGTTTTGAATTTAAGTAACTTGGTACTAAAAACCCGAAGTCTTCAACAAGTGAAAACCCAAACTTATTTGTTTGCTTCAAATGACCCACCTAGAGTTATGAAACCATGTTACTTAAAATCAAGTTACTTAGTTTCTCAAGGATTTCAATTAATCAAAACCTAAATCTTGCTTAGAGGTACTAAAAGAACAAGAAGTTAACTCTTTTCTCAAACTTTCTAAACCAACTAGAGCATTCAAGAAGTGTTTAAAATCACTTAGCAAAAGTTAGCAAGAGCCAATGTCTGGATCAAAAGGATCAGGGAGATCAAAGAAAGAAGTAGCTAAGTTGGGAGTTCAAGGAACTCAAATTGAAGAAGAGCCAGAGTTGGCACTCAAGGAGATCCCAGCGCTGAGTAGGAAAGGTAAAGCAAAAGTTAAGAAGGTCAAGTCATAGGAGCCTAAGATGAAGGATGAGTACAAAAGATATCCAATTGAATCATTCATTGCTTATAAGCTAACAGAGGTAAGTGATACAGACATGGGACATGTGTCTATCACAGAGTTACTGGAAAGATCCAAGGCTATATCTAAGACCCCACTCATGCATGCAATGACCACTATCAGAATTTTAAAAGCTACAACTTTACCAAGCTTAGCCCCATTTCCTGAGTTTGTTATAACATGTGCTAAATATTATGATCCCCTTATTAGGACTGTAAGAGATGTTGCAGGGCATGTAATCATAAGATTGGATGTTTAATACTTTAGTTATTATCTAAATATCCCAACACCTCCAAAAATAATTGATATGAATATGGAAAAAGCTAATAACCAATGGGGGACTAAGACATGAGAGTGTATCAAGATAATGAATACTTATTACTTGAGGAAAGTAAAGCAACCCTCAAGGTTCCCTAAGCACATAGTAAGATAAAATTTTATTCAAGAAGTTGATGACATCGTTTAGTTGTTATGTAGAATCAATGGAGAGAAGAATGCCAAATGGTTCTCACCTTAGATGTATGCTTATATTAGAACCACTAATGTGACTTGAAGCTCTTCCAAGATTGAGTGGGCAAGAATGATCAGTGATAATATAGATCAATAGTTAAGGAATGTATTGCAGACTTTTGATTTTAAAATGACATCATACCTTTTATATACAACTGCTTCAAGTGGATTTTTCTCTAGGATAAGGACAAAAGGCACACTGTCAACTATGCCCATATCTGAATACTATCCTCAATTGGTTATTTCACAATACTACAAACATTACATTGTAGTAAATGATGCATTTTTCTATAAACTAATTTGCAAGTTAGATACAACCTTAAAACACATAAGAGTATCAGATGAGGCTCGGGAAATGTTTTCCCTAAATGGATGTATTTTAATTCAGCTCCTTACTTTTACATACATTAGAATATGAGGCTTCTCAGGGGCACTTGTCAAATTGCCTAGATACCCAAGTGATAAGTGGATTCTCTCGAAATTATGCAGACAAATGATTAAATTACATAACTTGTAGTCAAAATCACACTATACGACCATCAATTTTTCCATTGTCATTGGTCACTACCATTGTCCAACCATTTATAAGGCTAGGAATGTATAAAAAGAGTTGTACCATCATTACAGCTAGGCACATTTTGAGTCTAATATTAACTTTGATTATAGACAGGTGGCACAAAATATAGTTTCTTTATAATACATGCATATCCCAGCACTTGAAGATTTTTGGATTGACTATAGAGATGAATTTGAGGTAAGAAGGAGGGACAATAGCAAGTTGTCTATTGATCAAATCCATACCTTTGACTTGGCCACCATCCCCAAGGACATGGAAGATGATGAGATTATCACAAGTGATGCTTTTCATGCAACTAGAGGAGATAATGTCCCACTTCTAACAATCATTTTTGGTGATGATCATGATAAAAACAATTTTTGACAGAACTCCAAATGTTTTGGCAATGACTTCCACTTGGCTCCTTGAGTGAGGTTACTGTATGAAGGAGTTTATAAGTGAAACCACATGTGTGCATCCAAAAAGAAAAGAGATAGTACAAGGGGAAAGCAGCCAAGTGTTCACAAAGAAGCTATAACTTAAAAGGAATATTAATGATACCTATTATATGATAAAAGATAAAGAGCCAACATCATTAGCTATTTCAACACCCCTATGGGTTGCTTCTACTACCATTCCCATTTCTACTAGACCCATCATAGACCCATCAACATTGATGCCACCTCTTAAGTTTTATAGTACCAAAACTCCCAAGAAATCCATCCAAAAAGAGGCAAGTCCTCCTCCTCCTCTATCTTCTCCACTTGCTTCACCACCACCACCACCTCCTTCAGAAGATCAACCCACTGTTGGAGAAGAGCCTAAAAAAAGGTAACTACTAAAGAGATAACCTCATCCTAGGAAGCCCTACAGGAAAAACAAGTAATTGAACTTGAGAATGAAGCCATGAAGGAGGCAATATCTGAAAAAACAAAAGAAGTTGAGAAAGAAATGGAGGTAGAAGCAGTGGCAAAGAAGGAAAAAGAAATTGAGAAGCAAGTTGAGGAGTCAACAAAAGAAATTTAGAAAGAGACTGTGGCATAAGAAGTTCCTTCTCAGGAATAGTAGTCAAAGATAATTAGCAAAAAATGGTTATTCATTCAAGCACTTCCACTAGCACAAACTTCTTATCCTAGTTGGCAATACAGGCAACTTAGCAGTCACGAAGGTTTCTCTCAGAGAAGTTACTATAAAAGGCCTAAATCAAGACATTCAGACTCTAATCAACACTCTTTTCAATGAGTTGGATGAAGAAAAAGCTATCAAAACTAAATTGAAAGAACACAAGGTACAATTATGTGAAATAATAGTTAAAGTTTTCAAATATGTTCCATAGCAAGCTATTATTTTAGGAGAATCAATTGAGTAGTAAATAGTCACAGGAGTGGAAGAGACAGGAGACAAAGTGAAGGAAATTGATAAGTAGATGGATAAAATACATAAAGCTACTCAAAAGCTACTCTCTAGTGCCCCAAATGCTCATGCTGACATTTTAAAGAAATTGGCAGAAATAAAGATAGTGATGAAAGAAATTGAGCTTGAAAATGGTATTTCTAAGTTGAAATATGAAAGCCTATAGACAATGGGTAATTTAGGTGAGAATATTCTGGTTGAAGAAAAGATTGCTCCTGATAAATCTATAAGGAAAATAAAACAAGAGGAGTATCTCATGTATTTTCATAGGAATATTATGCAAGTAATGAGTGAGGAAATGAAGACTCTAGAAGAAGAAACACGCAGTGCAAAGTCAAATCTAGAATATTCTTTTATTAGTCTTACTGGTGTCTAGTTTAACAATTTTTCAAGGACATCCAAGCAGTTATATGAACAATTCAAGCAACTTATGAACAAGCCCACAAATCTTTTTAAAATTAAATCCATCAAGGAGTTAATCAAATATCAACAAGAAAAAAAAAGACTTGAACCAAGGATTTAAAAGGTGAAAGCTCATTGTAAAATATTAGAGAGAGTAATGCTAAGATTTGAAATGGAGAAACAAGCACTTACCAAGCCTGATGATGTATTTATACAACAGATGATTTCTCAGCACATCAAATATAGGGAGAAATATAAAGAACAAGTTCATGAATTGGACTAAATGTTTACTCCAAGTTTGTTTTGAAACTTCTTCCTTTCTTTTTCTTTTATATTATTCATTTCTTTTCTCAAATGTATTACAAGTAATCTTGTTTCAAGTAATTAATTCATAAATATATGTCATTGAATAATTTATTTGTAAAGTAAAATTACTTTATAAAAGTGTAAAACTTAAGTAATTTGGTTAAATATCATTACTTGAATTTATTTTATACAAACAAATTACTAGAAGCTACTTTTGCACCACATGCAATGAGTTGGTGTTTGATCCAAACAAGGAGACTAAACATCACCACTTGTCATAAACTATTGCATGTCATAGAAGAGAAATCCAAGGAATATGTTTCTCAAAAACCTTCAAATTTTTACGTAGCATATGGGAATTGGAGAAGTCTAATCTTATTTATTTTTTATCTCTTTATTTGTATAAATATAAGTGCAGGCCTGCATGCCAAAGAATGATAATTTTTGCAAGTAAAAGATTCTAGCAATTGTACAAGAAGTTTAAAAAATATAAAACTTTGTCTTTAAGATAATCGGATTATTTTATATGAATTTTGCTGAAATTAAACAAGAAAGAAATTTATTTTAATGAAGAACTTTGTGTCTAAGGGAATCATTTTGTGCGTTCTATGAAGATAAAATGATAAACTTTGTGTTATCTTTTAGTCTAAATTGAATTCATAGTTTTCTTAATCATTTATTAGAAAGGTTATCGCATTTTATATGTTTATCTATTTGCACAGATACAACAGACTTTACATAACTATTTATTGTGAAGTGCAATTTTCTTCACCTATTATATGTTTATCTACTTGCACATATACAATAGACTTTATAGAACTATTTATTGTGAAGTGCAATTTTTTTATTTCTTAAGAATTATAATCATTTCCTTATTCTCTAGTCTCTCCTAAATTATTTTCACATTCCCAAAACTAGCTGCTTACTTGTTGTAAAATCCCTTTGTTATCGTTCATGAACATAGTAATTAAATTAATATCCCCAATTAAAACAATTTGCACATAATTTGTATATGTTGTGAATAAATCTAAGTAGTGATTAATTAAAAGTAGATAGACATAAGTGTATGGAAGCTTCACATTAAATGAAGGGGATTTAATCCCATGACTGCCTAGGTAATTTTGACTTCATGCGAAATATCTAGCCAATAGAGTCATTTTGAGAAAAATAATAAAAAGGATATATGTGTAGGTAACATATATACATAGATATAAAAATATATATAATCTCAAAATTGTAGCTGATGATAGGCATTGTTTTATAAAATCGTTAGGTAAAGTGTTACATCTTGATTCCTCGCTAAGCAAACTATTTGATTATTCATGTATATTTATAGTTTTCACATTTGAATTGACTATTTTTGACTAAGCTATGAGATATATGTTGTTATGAGATAGTAGGATATTGCTTAGGATACATGTTTGTATTTCTATGAGTTAGATGTAGTGTATATGTTTACATTACGAACATGTTGATGTGTTATTTCAATTATATTTTATGTTGTATGTTTTTCATGTTGATGTGATGTAACTTATTATGAGGTTAACGTACAAGAACTCATCCCTTAGAGCGTGATGGAGGGAGAGCATCATTAGAGAGGGTGACGTGGATGGATATGTCATGAGATGATAAAGAAACCAACAAGAACCCTGTACACACCATAGTAGTTAGCACATGTTAGAATGCATAATGAAATGAGTAACATAGTGTGTTTATTTTTTAATTGTATTAGATAATTGATTTTTATGATTCACTAAGCATATGTTAAATGATTTATAAAACCCATTTTTTGTAATTGACATGTGTAGTAATTAAATGTTTAGAATAAATGTGATTGCTTAGCTAAATTAAAATCCGTATTATCAGTTGTTGAAATTGTCATTAAAATTCTATGGCAATAAATTATGATTAATCAAATTAGTAAATTTATAGATTTTTGTAATTAATGATAAAATATGTAAAAAAATGAAAATTACCATGAAAAAAGGAAAAATGGAAAAAATAGTTAAAAAATACATTAAAAAATAGTAAAAACAAAAACAAAAACAAAATTAAAAAAAATAAAGAAAAATCTTTAAGAAAAAATACTACACCTATTTTATTAGGAAAGAAAGGAGGAGATCAGAGGACATTAAAAAGGGAATCAGAAGAGCTAAAGGGAGGTGTAGCACAAGCACAAGAAGAAGGGAAAAGACGTAGAGGAAATCAATAAAGCATCTTGCTAGGTAGGCAATGCATTTAAATTCTCTACATCCATGTCGAATGTTATAATATTTAGGAAAAAATAAAATATCGAATAAGATAAATTATCTATGTGTTTAATAATCCAGATAACCCAAATAAATATATAATAGATTTATGAGCTATTTCATACCTATATGATAGCCTAGATGTCCCACAAAAAATCTCTTAATAACCCAAGTTAGGTGACTTCTAATTTGTATATCCTTAAAGAGGCATCAACCTGCGTATTTTGTAGAGTCGATGTGCATGGTTGTATGCATTTTTGTATAATGTTTTAGTGTGGTTGGTAACCATTTAGATGGAGTGGAGTAAATGTATATGTATAATATATATTAAACTAAATGTTATTTATAAGATTTAATAAATTATATATATGTTCATATAATATAGGCATCAACCTGTAATGGGATAAGAAACCAATCTACAAATATAAATCAGATAATTATAGAGGGGTGTCACTGTCTTTTGTTTTAGGATGCAATGATGTAAATTCCCAACCTACATAGTAAAGTAATGGCATCATTATAATTTATTTCATGATTATAAAATGGTGATGCTGCATATTTTAGTCATAATAAACAACCAGTTTACTATAATATTAATGTATATAGAGATGGCCTTATCTATGTTTCCTTCATACGTTGGCTTTTATAATATTAAGAATGTAGTGATGACATCATTATTTATTATAATAAGAATAATTATTATAAAATGGTGATGTTGCATATTTTAGTCATATATGTGAATGATGGTGTCACTGTATGTTGTAGTAGGAAGTATTGTACCACACATATAGGCATCATTGTATTCTTAGCCATATATATATATATAGCTCTCAAATAAGGTCATTATTGTTATATACCAACTTATGTAATAAATGATGAGTCGTTGTATTATATACAGCTTTAATAATGCATAAATGGTGCCATGTTTTCAGTCCATACTATTTGATTGAGTCACTAAAATTAATTCATAGTCAACATAATTTAACAAGTGGCATCACTTTAGACTCATTCCAGCCCAAATAATTGCATGTATTGTAACCAATTACCTTTGCAAGTGGAGGGACGTCACTATTTATTTAATTCCTAACCTTTGTATTATATAAGGCATTGATTTATTTTTGTTTCTAACAAATTTACTAAGCTGAGCAGTTATACGGCCTACTTACTAGCATAATTATGAGCTAAAAACAAATAATTTATATATTAGTTTATTACAAACTTCTCTCTGAGCCATTGCCTATTTAGAGGTGCTTATCTTTTGTTTTGGATAATTATTTATTAAAAATTTAGCACTCAATTTCTTGAGCTTATATAAGAGGATTGAGGATTATTTATAAATTAAGGGATTTATAAGTATGGTATTTAGTATAAAATACTAATTGAGGAAAAGCTTTTAGAAAAAATTTAAAAATATGGATATTTGCATTATGGGTCGATTTACACATGAACCTAAACAATAGCCAAATCCATATAAATAACTAAGAATTATGGTCTATACGGGCTTATGTAAGTGAAATTTTAACTTAAATATTTATGGACTTATTTAAACGCATTAAAATTGACTAAGCATGATTGCTATATTATAAAACATAACCAATCTATTTGATATCTAAAAGGTGGAATAACCTCACAAAAATCTTTTTGAGAATATTGATAACTATAGGTGTTATGTGTGGTTATTATATCAAGAATCATTTAAGTCTTTAACGAGGTATGGGAAGGATGGAAAACCCAATAAAGTCTTCATTATGATATGCATGAGTTGCTTATTAAATATAACTTGTGAGTCACAAATATGTGGTGTAAATGCAACATTAAAATAAATTATGGTTATAGTTCCACAAGTGGATTATAAACTATATTAAAGAATTATACGTGCATTCAAACCCCTAAAATGTATAAAAAATGCTAGATTAGATTACTCTATGTTTCATTTATGTTGAGACTTATTTTGTTATATCTAGCTATTTTTATAATAATTATTGTTTCCATGGATTTATGACTACTTTATTTGATTGGTTACGACAATTAGTAGTTATGCTTAAAAACAATAGATTGTGGTAATATGGATTATCATAGGGTGTAGTATGTTTGTAAATGAATTGTGATATTATAATCTACAATTAATTATGTATTTTACCCAGGTGGTAAAAACTATAATCATTATTTTTAGTATGAGATAGATAATAATGTAAGATTCATTCATACATTTAATGAAATAAATGTATGTTTTGGTTACTCTTATGTTTAGCATGATATGTGATGTGATTGATAGTAAGACATAAATTGTATGAATATTATGGTTAAATTATGTTTTACCAATCTTGCATTGTTGATATTGAGTAAGGATCATGATGGATTTCACTGGCTTACTAGCATCACAATGTCAGATGAAGCCAATCTACTTAAGTGGTGTGTATGAATTTTGACTTATCTATAAATTATTATTGTTTATTATTCCTAAAAAATTGGCCAAGGTATGTTTAGTGAGATGTTATCATTTTATGGGTGTGATTTAAATGTTTGTGTGATATCTTACAATAGAATAGGTTTTCTATTATACACTACATGTTTAGTTTAGAAATCATACAACACACATGCACTTGCTTATCTCTGGATTCTCACGTCGTCACTATCTACTCATCTACAAAGGGAGGACCATTTATTGATGAGATTAGTGCAGCAGATCATTGATCCATGGTTGATGTGAAAAATCACATGGATAATGTTATTCCTCCCTACAATAGTACTACTTTTTGAAATAACACTTGAGATTGCCATAAATACTAGAGTTTGAAAACTATGCTTTGGAGGAGCATGTATCTTATATGTACATTATATTGTATTGTACTTATTATTAAATATTTTCATGAATAAATGTGATTATTTATTTATTCTATATTGACAGTTGTGTCTATAGACTTGTATCAGTCATGGCTAAGTTAATGTAATTACTTTCTATATTCATATTATGTTGTATTCTCATGATATTAGAGATCAATGATATATGATGTAATATGTATTTAATGTTATCACACTTTAGTATTTTGTATGATCTCTATTTATATTCTCATGATGTAAATCTATTTATGGTATATGTGTTTAATTAAAAAAAATCATGTATTTCTAGGTAGATCCCAGTGGGGATGTTACATGTGGTATCAGAGCTATAACTCAAACTTTAATACTCAATGAGCCCACTAAGATTTTCATATTATTTTATTTATATAAATAAAGATGATGAAATATAGAGTTTCTAGAGAGGGTCTTTTGAATGCTAATGACAACAACCCTCTATTTGATCCTAACTGATTTGTCACTGACCAGTCAATGAAGATGACCCAGATTCTTATAGCCATGAATGAGACTAAGGACCAAATTATAGCTGTAGAGTAGGTGGTTCATAATCATGAAGAGGAAGAACAATAAGATGTACCTAAATATCATCTTGCTAAGCAGGGCAATCCTCAAGATGTTAGAGCTCAAGTAGTTGTGGAGTTGGCTAGAGACATGAAGAAGGTGAACCGATCGAAGTTCGATGGGACTATTCTGGGAAACAAAGATGAGGCATGGTTGATTGAGATGGAAAAGTTATTTTGTTGGAGTGTTGTCAATGATTTCATGAAAATGTCATGGAGGTATCATGGTGAGTGGATGAAGTGCCTTGATAACCTAAGTGACAACGATAAAGTGTGCAATATGCTTATCCTAGTATGCTTGAAGTAGGCTTGGTTGATCTTCATAATTTAACTATTTAGATATGATTATGGATGAGTTTGAAGTATTAAGAATGTGAAATGGGTCCTTTAATAGGTTCATATGATTTGAGTGATTGTGTGTACGAGTGGATTTCATCTGGTTGATCATTGTTTTCATCTAGACATTTTGGGTCTAGTGGTAGAAAATTTGAATAGGTAGTTTGATGACTTCATAATTACCACATGTGGATGCATCAGGGGGAGTTGATCATATGGTTATGATCACATTAGTACCAAGTTACTATGATTAAATTCTCAAGTCATGTGATAAATCACAACCAAAGATATGTGTGTGCAAATTTGGGCTCCTAGACATTTTGAGAGTGTTTTATATGTTCAAACAGAGTCAAGTAAGTAGCTTGGTGACGTTATATCTCACATGTATGAAAGTTTCATGAGTAGATTGATCTATGGATGGATTACATTATGAGAGAATATATTATTCACTAAATCTCAGGTCATGTGACTAAATGTGATAAAAGATATGCAAGTGCAAATTTGAGTTTCAAGGCTATTTGATAGTGTTTTTCCATACTTATCCAAATTTGCATGTGGAAAGAAAAGCTAAGTATGCATTTTGATTTAGTCATATTTCACACATGTGACAATTTTAGAATGATTTGATCATTTTTTTTAATTCAATTTTGTGCCTAGTTTCTATGTGCTAAGTTTTAGGTCATGCGATAAAGTGCATCAAAAGATATGCATGTGCAAAGTTGGTCTTCTAGAGAGTTTTAGGCATAGTTGGCTTAATGGTAGAAAAACTAAGTGAACAGATTAATGGAATTATATTTCATACATGAGGGTTTTAGGATTATATTTATATATGGTTGTACTATCCTATGTGAAGAGATGATATGGTCCAAATTTTAGATCATACGACTTAGCATAACAAAAGTTATTAAGGTCCAAAGTTGGCCTTTTAGGCAGATTGCAATGGTTTCCATTCTTAGTTGATTTTTCAAGAGATAAATATCAAGGGCAAATGAATATCTGATGAAGAGTGGGTATTCATAAAAATATATATCAATGGTGCATATTGAGTGAGATGAGTTCAAAGTGTTCAAGGTTTAATGTTGATCAAAGGTAAAGGATAAGGATCTAACGGTTTGCATTTAATCATGCGATTGAAATTGGCAACATGAGTGGAGTAAAAGTGGTCAACCTATTGGAAGTTTAACATCATTAAAGACCAATATCCTTACAATAAGATCAAT
Source organism: Torreya grandis (assembly GCA_037957365.1). Taxonomy (NCBI): domain Eukaryota; kingdom Viridiplantae; phylum Streptophyta; class Pinopsida; order Cupressales; family Taxaceae; genus Torreya; species Torreya grandis. The sequence goes on along the minus strand of JARHVA010000238.1, from coordinate 3,525,837 downwards.
GGTGTGTGATTTATATAAGATGTGAGGACATGAGATGATAGCATAGTGTTTGAGGTTTAACTGTGACCATTGGCATTTGAAATTTGAAATTTTGCAATGAGAAAAACCAATGTTCTATATTTTTTCCATAACTTTTGATCCAAGATGAAATTGAAGGTGCTATAAAAATAAAAGTTTAATAAAAATCCATGATGCATATATTGAACCTATTTATAAGGTATTAATGTACGTACAATCAAAGATATTGAATTCTAAAGTTGACTATGTTCTGTAAGTAACCTAAGAAGGATATTTGTGCTTATTTTGATGATGTTCAAATGTTTTATGATGATTTAGATATTGGAGAGTATTTTAGACTCCATGAGGATCATATAAATGGATTTTATAGGTGTGATCAATCTATTTTTAGTATGACTAATGCTTAATAAGTTGATTGTATGTTCATTCATGGTGTTCTTGTGTACAAGGTCATTGTTTGAGTTGAATGAAAATTCATAGAGGTGAGTAGAGATAATTTTTATCATTTGAGCATGTCAAAGGGGTTATGTGGAGTGGACCTATGCAATCAAAAGTGGTCCTATGTTTTTTTTTTGGTCAATTAAGTGCTAAATGGTTGAATAGGTCTCCATGAAACCTATAAGGGCTACAAAGGCCTAACTAAAATGTGTAGTTGTTTAAGGGTGACCCATAGATGCTATGGTTAACCTATGAAGATTATTTTGAGCTGTGTATTGATGTGAGATAAGCTTGAAGGGTTAATGAAAGCCTAATGGCTAACCAAGATGTTGATAATCATTAAGGCTTTATAAATAGTGAAACCAAAGGAGATAGTTTCTATACTTGTGTAAGGCATGTGTGAGAGAGAGCATTGAAGTGAAGAAGAGAGGATAGGTAGTGTGTCTATTGGATGAGTTGATGAGCAGAATAATTTGTTGACTATGTGTATGACTTATAGGTTATATTTTTGATGTCATAATAGTTATTTTGTAGTTTGAGGATATGTGAAGAGGTTTAAGTGTGCATATGAGGAGAGTTTGAGTGAAGGAGAGAGATTATGGCATGCTTATGTGAGAGGTATGTATGAGATAGAGAGAGAGTTTGTATAGGGGTTATAAAAATAAAGATATGTTATCAGGTGTTGAATACATTAGTTCTAAGGTGGAGGTGTTTATTTCATAGGAGGGTCTAAAGGACTCGATCTTCCTTAGGGGTAGTTGCTCCTTGTGAAACAGGTGTTTCACTAAAGGCCTTAGGTCAGAAGGACTTGACCAAAGTTGTTGGTTAAAAGGACTTGATTAGTATCTTGTTTGTAATCTCTTATAAGACAAGTAGTTCGTGTGTTATAGGCTTGAGAGTGGGTTTTATTCCCTATGAGGATTTTCCATAAGAACTATGTATTGTGTGTTTGATCTTGTGTATGCATTGAATGAATGAAATCTCTTGTTAATATTGCTTGATTAAGTTGATAAATGTTGATTATTTAATAATTTAAAATGATTGAAATTGAAATTGAAATATCTGGACTCATTAATTCACCCCTCCCCCTCTCAATGATTTTACCTCTAATAATGGGTATCAGAGTAGGTCCTTTGATAAAGGCTTGATGGCTTGAAGGTGATTTAAGGTACAATATGCGTAGTCATCAAATGCAATGAGGTTTCTCTACTAAGTAAGCACCAATGTTGAATGGATCCAATTATGCTTTTTGGAGTGCAAGGATGAGGACATATATTATATTTCTAGGGTTTGATGTATGACAATCTATTGTGGATGGTTGTGTTGTTCATACTACTCCTCCATCTGATGTTGTAGACAAGAAGTTGTTTGAGAATAATTCCAAGGCAATGAATGCCATCACTTGTGGTCTTATAGAGATTGAGTTCACCAAGGTAATCCATTATAAATCTGCTAAAGAGATATGCGATAAAATATAGGTCATTTATGAAGGAGATTTGAAGGTCAAGCTTGCTCAGTTGAAAACTCACAAAAGGAAATTTGAAAGTCTCAAGATGAAGGAAGAAGATTTTGTAGCATCCTTTCTGCAAAGAGTTGACGAGATTGTGAACATCATCAAAGGCCTTGGAGAGAACCTTGAAGAGACTGCTATAGTTTAAAAAGTATTAAGGTCTCTAAACCTCAAGTTTGATCCAAAATCATCTAATATAGAAGAAATTCATTATCTTACTCAGTTGAAGATAGATCAATTTCATGGCACCTTTGTTACCTATGATATGAGAGTAAATGATGATATACCACCAAATAAGGAAGCAACTTTCAAAATTAAAATGAAGGCAAAAAATAAGTTCCAAGGTAAGAAACCCAAGGAAGATGACATTTTTGATATAGATGAGGATGAACTAATTGCTTTGATTTCAAGGAAATTGAAATAGGTTCAGGCAAGTATAAGGGTAAACTACCCCTCAAATGATTCAATCATGGAGAGGTAGGACATTTTGATAACAAGTACCCTCATAAGTATAAGAAAGATGATGATGAAGAGTATGATGAAGACTAAGATGAAGACAAAAAGACATACATGTCTGATAAGAGGAAGAAAGATATCATAAAGTATGAAAACAAGAAGTTCTTCAAGAACAAGAAGAGTCTCTACACCAATATAGACTATAACTCATTGGATGAGAGTGAAGACAGTGACTTAGAGTGTGATCATGAAGATGATAGTCCTATTAAAGATGAAGCCCTCTTCATTGTTGAGGAAGGAAGTTGATCACATCAAAAAGAATCTAATTGGAGTGATTCGGATGATGATGAAGATGAGGTGGACTATGAGACTGCATTGACAAATGTTCTTGAGGAACTGAGGATTGAGAAGAATATTAACAAGAAGATGAAGTCTCAACTCAAATACTATGATGATCAATTCAATGTGTATGAGGCAAGAATGAATGAAGACACCAAAGAGCATGAATATATAGTCAAGAGTCTTAGTTGTCAATTGGATATCTTGTCTACAAGCCTGGAAGCTAAAGAAGATGAAAGTTCAAGGTATGTAATTGAAAATGAGTCATTGAAATCTGAGTTAGAAAAAATATCTAATAAGGTAAAGTCATTTATGAGATTTGAAAAAATCTCAAGTGATTTGAAAATAGTCTGAATGATCAAAAGCATGCAAGTGATAAAATTAGTCTTAGATACAAAGAAGAACTAGAGAATATAACTCAAGATAAGATGAAGACTAATATGAATAAGAATAATCTGACATTGAAGAAAAATTAGATTAGACAACCAAAAACATGAGGTATGTAAAATTTAATGATTATTGTTATACTTGTTATCAGTTTAGGCATAGAGCTAAGAATGCAAGAGCCCTATTCGAAACAAGTTTGCATGGAACTATGATGTGGGTCATTAGTCAAAATGTGTGAGCAAAGTTAAGTGCTTCAATTGTCTTAATGAAGGGCACTTTGCTAAGCATTATCCAAATAAGGAATGGTAAGGTAGGTCTTCTTTAAAAAGAGTGGTTTGTTTCAATTATCATGACATTAGACACATTGATAGTTTTTGTCCGAACAAGGTAAGACAAGCTGAGTTTCCATCAAGTAGTATTGTTTGCTACAATTGTGACAAGATTGGTCAAATTGCTAGGTTCTGGAAGCAAAGGCCATTAAGTCAAAATATGTTTAATCACACTCCAAGAGTGCAAGGAAGAAGGCAAGTTATTTCATCAAAACCAAAGGTGGTAAGTATGAGTCGTGATGAGTCTTCAGGTCCAAGTAATCTATTTGTTATGGTGGAGAATGCTTTAGAAGTTGAAGAGTGCCAAGGGCTCTCATTGTCTGCTCATGTTGTGAGTGAAGACACTGAGATTAAGGAGAATACCAAGGTACTAATCGAGGTTAGTTATGAAGTGATTATGTATCTAAATGAACATCTTATTGTTGTTGAGCAAGCTTCATGCAAAGAACATCAATTATCAGTACCTAGTGATGAGGTTCAAAACTACAAGGTTAATTCTTGAAATAAAAGGGTATGTCAAGATTCCATAATTGCTCCATGTGTTGTCAATTCAATCTTAGAAGAGGAGAATGATTTATAAAAGGAACCAATTGTCATAGTTTATATTGAGAAGAAGAAGAAGAAGAAAAGAAAGAAATCTTATAGCTATAAGAGGATTTTAGTGGTTACTAAGGAGATGTGGGCCACTCAAGGCTTCACTTTATTTTAAAGCATTGTGATGTAAAGGATGTCTCTGTCTATGCTTCTTAAGAGACTCTTTTCAGTGGAGAATCAAGTATTGTTGTGGTGTTCTTCAGAAAGATTTAGAAGGCTAGAAATGAGTGTTTTCAGTTGGAACAAGTATGTCCAGGTGGAAGATATGTTGTGGTGATGTCAAAGTGATGTCATGATGTTGATATTTATATATGATCAATCTGTAGGGTCAGATTGAAGGTTTCCAAGAGGCAAAGTAAAATTTGTGTTTTTAAAGATGATCCTTTTTGCATAGAAAGGTATGTTGACCTTATTCTAGCATGTTCTAGGTGGTTATGTGTCTTGATAATCTTGTTTGTGCATTTTGGAAGTTTTTATGTGCTCTTAAGTTTATCTATCTTGTTGTAGGTCAAAAGCCATGGTATAATAAGTCAAGATTCCCAAAGGTTTGAAAGCTCAAATCTTGGTCCAAAAATATGTGATGGTTGTCTCTAGGCATGCAACAAGTTTCAAGAGGTGGACGTTGACCAGAAGGAGGTTTGTTGACCTTGTTTGTTTTAAAGTTCTAGGGTTTTCAGCTATGCTAGAAAAGTGGTTTGCCTTATGAGTTGAAGTTTGAGGATTCTTAATATATTGAATGGGCCAAATGGGTTATCAAATAAATTTTCATAGAGACTTGACGGTTTTTTGGTTTTAAAATTATTCATATATTTGTCAAGAAGGAGGCCTAATTGGCAAGTTAGTTTGTGAATAAAGTATCTTACAAATTATGATCTAAGTGATGAAAATTGGTGTGATTTAGGGGTCATATTAGATTTCTATAGATATAAATTTTCAAGTCTTGAAGGTGTGTATGCTGAAATTTGTGGGTTTGCAACTTCCAGGTAGGGCTACGAGGAGTCTAGACAAGCCTAGTAATGAAGATGTGATGTTTTTGATCATTTTCTCCAAAAGATCATGGTATGAGTGTTTTAATGTAATTTATATGATTGATTTATAACATCTCTCATATTTAGTGTGTGTCTTGAAGTTTTATTGATGGTCCTTGAGGTGGCTTGAGAGAGAAGGCTAGTAAGCCTATGTGGTGGTTCTTCATGGTGTATGGAGATCTAAAGATGCTCAAAAGGTGCAATGGATCATATATCTTAGGGAGAGTTTGTTGTGCCTATTTTTCACACCACCCCTCAATTTTTTTGAAATAATAAGCTAATACTCTTATTTGCCATTGTGATGACCTAGTCATGACATCTAAAACTGCAATCGCGGACCCTAAGTCAATTAGTGTTATTTATGAATATTCATGATTTTAATCTAATAATTTGGTAATTATCATATTTATGAATTCAAGTTTGCATTATAGTGGTATAAAAAACATGATGGACTAATAAATAAAATATGCATATATAGTTATAACATGTGATCATTTGTTCAAATTCAATTCAGTTTTGATAGTTTCAGTTGATATGTGATGTTATTTAATCTTCCTAGTTGATTTGATTCATGAGACATAACAAATAGTAGTGATATGATATTTGGAAACATTGAATTTATATTCAAGGGATATCCTAAGGTATAATATTTAATGAATGACTCATTTTCATTCATTATGGTGATATGATGGGAATATTTGTAGTTTGATGTGCTTTCAGTTGATTGGGTGATTCCATCGCACAACTTTGTATAGCTTACAGTTATATTTATTGAATTGATTTCCAAAATACATGGTTCAATTCATAAAGACCTAACCAATAATCCAAGTTTCTGTCATTTCAAGATTTTTGAAGATATTTGAATTTGATGGATCAGATTATTAAGATATGTTTAGTGTTCTAAAGATTTTTGGCTATGAGAATGATTGGTTAAATGGCATGTGAGTTTTTTTTTTAAACTAATACATGCTTCTCCAAAAATTTAATATTTACTTGAGTTAGCTAAAGGGGCCTTATTTATTACATGATTTACTTTAAAAGCTTAAATGATTATAAAACTAAGGCATTGTTATTCATTGGATTACTAATGTCATCATGAAATTTTGTACTCGGCTTAACATGGATTTAATTTTGAAGAAGTTTAGGTCATGATATCAGGTAAATTAACAAGTGCAAGGTTTATAGTTGGGTTTGTATAAGACTTAATAACCCTCAAATCGATTACGAAGTAAGTATATGCTAAGCTAGAGATCACTTAGCAAAATGAGCATCATGTTAAGGTGAGTTGGCATAGGTATTAAATATGGAGGTGTGGTTTCAAAGTTTTGAGATTTGTGAGCAGACTTGGTGGTATATTAGCATTAATGTGAAACCAATCACCTTGGTTGATGGAACTTAGTGAAGGAATTATCATGAAAGATAGTCATTGTTAAGTTTGATCAGATGGATAAATGATTTAGCAGTGTTTAGAAGTACGTAATTATTTAATGAAGTCCAATGAAAAGATAACACGTCAATTGATCAATTATACATACAGGTTGGAAACTAAAAGTGGTGTTTTTATTGGTTATTATTCACTCCAAGCTCATTTCTGGAAGTGGAACCTTGATCTTTTGGGGTCGTAGAAAGTTCTAGAGATGTTAGAGACATAACCAAGTATGATTTTACAAATTTTGATAAGATTTATTTTGGAAATATCTTGGTGTTCGTAAGAAATTTCCAATGTTTTGATGGTTTGCATGAAGTTTTGGCTTTTCTTGAACAATTTTTATTGAGATATGGCTAAATTGTGAAGGATATACTGATTCATCTGCATGCAAATTTTAAAGATTTATAGTGACTTCTGGGAAGTTTATGAGTATAAAGTGTGTAAAATCGTAAAGATATATATTTAGATTAATGACTCATCTGCATGCAACTAAGATTTTATTTGAATAGTTGCTTTCTTATATGGCTATAGGTTCTAATTTGTTTGATTCCCATTGTTAAAGAGTTTTTGGAGGCTATTATATATACATGTTAGACTGCAGACAAATATTGTGTTAATGAAAATAAGGTTATCTAGTATAAATTGGGTCTTGACAAAATAGAATGTATTGGTTGAAAGGCTTGTTTTGAATATATAAGGTATTTTGAAATCTTGGTCATCCTTAAAATTATGTGAATCTTTTGAGGCAAAGTTTGAATTATTGTTGGTAGATTCAATAGAAATACATAGATTAATAGTTTATTCTAGTTTTATGTATGAATATTTGGGTTTTAAGAAGATTGATGCAGTAGTAAAAGTTATTTTTATCTTCAACATGTGAAAGCTACAGATTGACATATTTCTTTGAATTCTATTCATCTCAAATTTATTTTGTAAGAAGTCAATCATAGTTTTAACATGGGTTTCAGACTCTTTCTCATTTCAAACACATTTTGAAGATTTGGTCCCTTATTTGATTCTATATAAGTTATATGGATTGAGAAATATATGTCATGAATAAGAATTCTTATTTCAGACATGATTGAATTATTCTAGAATTTATACAAGTTTGATGTGACAAAGGTATATATTTGAGATTATATTCATAGTGAAATAGAACAAAATAGTATGGGCAGAGTATTCCAAGATAAAATTATGAAGGATATATATTTTTTTGATTTGTTCAAGAAGTGGAATCACAATAGTTAACGGGAAAAAAACAATGGGTTTATTTTAATTTTGAAAATTTGGTGAAATTAATCTTGTTGTACAAAATTTACAAAATGATCACGTACATAAATTTTCATGGTGTTAAATTTGATGGCCAAATAACCATCACCACAAACCAAAAATTATATAGTTTGATAGTCATTTGAACATCAAATTTAAACTAGCTAAAAAATATAGTAAAATGGTTATTTTCAACGAAGTGAAAGTTGTTTCATGGAGAGTTTGGGTTCATCTTTCGTGTGATATAGTCAAAATATTTTTACTATTAAAGTATTTCACAAAAATAATTGTTTTCGAAAGCATGGTGTTGCATATAGAATAAAGAGTATTAAAGTAAGTTTTTGGGAGATTCGGTATATTGTTTGGCGGTGGATTGATTATATACATGTATATATATATATATGTGTGTGTGTGTGTGTGTGTGTGTGTGTGTGTGTGTGTGTGTGTGTGTGTGTGTGTGTGTGTGTGTGTGTGTGCGCGCGTGCGCGTGTGTGTGTATGTATATATATATATATATATATATATATATATATATATATATATATATATATATATATATATACATATATGTGTGTGTGTGTGTGTGTGTGTGTGTGTGTGTGTGTGTGTGTGTGTGTGTGTGTGTGTATGTATGTTATTGAATAAATTAAAATGCAAAATAGAATTAATGTAAAGATGAATTTTATTTAATATGATATTTTATTAAATTACTTATTGGTTAAATGATATTCTAAATATTCTAAGTTGATTTAAAGGGGTCCCCACCCATTAGGATTACCCGGTCTAAATTCAAATATTTGATCACTTAAGATTTTTTTTTAAAAGTCTTAAATAATTTTAATTTGTAACTGCCAAATTAATTAACTTGTAAAGTTAATTTATAAAGTTGACAAATAACTAACTAAAGTAAATTATATCTTCATTTTAAACCAACTTTGGAGGTTTAAAAGGATATCAAGGATCAATTTGAAGGGGAGGAACAACACAAGTATTGAAGACTTGTACACTTGTAAAGTCATTCATTTATCTCTCTTTTATGCAATTTTTTTGAGATAGCATAACTTTTGTAAATAGATCAATGGTACTTTATCTAACGGTTGAGTATACTGCCTAGACAATGTAGGTATATCCAGTTTTATATTATTATTTATAACTGATTATCTGAATATTGTCAAGTTTAATATCTTTTGATGATTTTAGCTTGTAGTCTTATGTGCAAAATCTGAGTATTCAACTGAAAAAATGATGAAAACATCACTTTGTGATAGATCATTGATCTAATTAATTGTAAAAGTTATCTTTTGAGGATATTTTGTATGAAAGATGTTGATTTCTCAAATAAAATCGATCTGATTTGCTAAGATGACTCTTATTTAATAAGACTCATAAATTTTCTATTTTATTATGTATTTTATTTATTTGATTTTGATTCTAATTTAGTTTTTGTTAACTTTAGTTTACTTTCTTTGGTATTTTCTTGATTATTTATGTTTTTCTTTCTTTAGTTTGTATTAGTGTTAGTATTAGATAATTCTCTTAGTTTAGTTAGTATTAGATTATTTTATTTTTTAGTCTTTATTAGATTTCTTGTTAGATGTTAGTCTTAGTTTTAAGATTAGTTTTTAAATCTGTTTTGTTTTCATATTTATAGTTTCCTTTCTATTTTAGTGTAGACTTAGTTATTCATGTTTAATTTGTTTTAGATTAAGGTAAAAACAGGTTTTCAAGGGACCCCGAAACCCTGAAACAAAGGACGAAAGATATAACAATAACGTCCACAGGTGAAACTTTTTACCTACTTCTAAGTAGTAACAAAAACAGGTTTTATAGGGACCTAAAACCATAATTCAAGAACATCAAAAGATAGACCCAAGGTTTTACAGACACCTGGAAACTCCAGTGTGATAAGAAAACAAAAAACTAGAAAATGGAACCAGTTATTACATCCAGCTAAAAGGACCAGGACAGTAAAAACTCAAAGAACCTATTCTTCTAATTCCAAAATCATCTTCACCGCTTCCTTTCCAATCACAGTAGTGTCCTGTATAGATATAGCCGCTGACGTAGCGACCTCTTACATTACTTTCTTCCTTGAGCTCTGTCTAGTTCTCTTGCTAGGCCCCTCCAAGGATTTAATTTCCTCATTTGCTCATTTTCCAATGTTTATAGCAGTTGCACATATGCTAGAGGTTACCTCCTCCATCTTCATTCTACTTTCCTTAATGAGCTCCCTAAGACTGTTCTCATAGTCTTTAAGTTTGATAGGAATATCCCTCATCTGCTTTTCCAGATTATTGATTTTATTCTGATCTATTTTCTGATTACGTTCCAATATTTCCATTTTCTTTTTGAGGCCCATTATCTCCTTATACATCCACGAGTCAGCTTGAAGGATAGCATCTGCTTTGCATTTGGCCGAGCTCATAAAGGGGTGCCTCCTGTCATTCTACCCTATATCACTTAAATCTTCTGTGTTCTCTTTTGGAATGTCTTCATCCTTTTCCGTATAATCCTCCCTTTCTATTCGTTTCTGTTCCTTAGTTTCTACAGGGCTTTCGTTATGGATTAGATCATCCTTTACTTAATCTCCAGTTTCCATTGCATGATAGGCATCCTGAACTAGATGTTCCTTCTCTATTTTCGACGCAGGATCCTCAAATAGAACATCCACATCTTTTTCAGTTTCCCCTAGCACTTGTTGATTTTCCTCAAGATCATAGTTATTATTCTCAATTTTTTCCTCCATAGTGACCCCTTCTTTCTCATTCTTACCTTTATCTTCTTCTTCCTTGCTGGAACTGGATTCATGTTTAATTTGTTTATTTAGGTTTGGTTATATATTATTAAGTAGTTGTTAGTTCTTTAAAGTTTGTTTACCTTCGTGTCATTAATTACTTTCATCTTTCTATTGTGAACATGAACATAAGATACATCTTTTCAACAATTTGAAGTTTTTGTCCTTCAAGAGATTGTCTAATCCATAGACTTTATTCTGTCAGATAGGTCAGATGATAGTTTATAATAGATTTGAGATTGAATCATATAATATCAAAATAATGATTAGTTTCTTGTATCAAAGCATTATTTATGAGTAATCTTCTTGATATAATTGATTTTCATGTTGTGTTTGATTGACTTAGTGAATATGTGTATACTCGATTTGGATTTATTATTGAATATATTAAATCCCCATAACTTTTAAAGACCCTTCTACCTGTTTTGCACTGAATTTTCAATAATAGGACTCCCACGATTAAACTGACACGATTCCATCTTGACCTTCATGATAGACAAATATGGTGATTCATTAGTGTGATGTTTTTTATGGTCAATAGAGTCCCTCTCAAATGTTTCTTGATATGTCTCATCAAATTTTAGTACTTTTGTGTATTCTTTCTTCATTGATTGTAGTGTTCGGTTGAAGAGAGTGTTGGCATGTGGTAAGAAGATGTTGTTAAGGCAAAGAAAAGGTAGGCTCAAGGTAAGGGGGAGTTTGTATAATCTTTATAAGGTAGTCCTCTCTTGTTATTGGTCTTTTTAGGTCTTTAGGATCAGTTGGTGCCCACTTTGTCATTGAATCAAAGGGGGAGAAAGTTCTTATTTTGAGAGTGCTTGAAGAGAGAGAAGGAAGGTGAGTTGTATATTATTTTATGATGGGTTTTGACATCAATGACAACGGGAAAAATTATTAGAGAGTTTTTAGTGATGTCATGATGATTTCATAGAGGTGTCTTAATGAGTGGATGAAGTGCCTTGATAGCCTAAGTGATAATGGCAAAGTGTGCAATATGCTTATCCTAGTATGATTGCATTAGGCTTGGTTGATCTTCAGAGTTTAACTATTTAGATATGATTAGGGATGAGTTTGAAGTATTAAGAATGTGTAAGCGGTCCTTTAAGATGTTTTTTCTTCTTTGAGTGTTTGTGTGCATGAGTGTATTTCATCTGGTTGATCATTATTTTCATCTAGACATTTTGGGTCTAGAGGTAGAAAATCTAAGGAGGTAATTTGATGATGTCATAATTGCCATGTGTGGATGATTCAGAGAGAGTCAATCATATGGTTATGATCATATAAGTTCCAAGTTACCATGGGTTTAATTATAAATCATGTGATGAATCACAACCAAAGATATGTGTGAGCAAAAGTGGGCTCTTAGGCATTTTGACAGTGTTCTCTATGTTCAAACAGAGTCAAGTAAGCAGTTTGGTGATGTCATATCTCACACATAAGAAATTTTTAGGAATAACTTGATATATGGATGAATTACCTTTTGAGAAAATATCTTATGTGCTAAATCTTAGGTCATTCAACTAAGCATGACAAAAGATATGCAAGTGCAAATTTGGGCTCCCAAGCAGTTTGACAATGTTTTTCCATACTTAGCTAAATTTGCATGTGACAAGAAAATTTGAGTATGCATTTTGATGTAGTAATATTTTTCATATGCAATAATTTCAAAATGAGATGATTATATGAGTTTATTCAATTTTTTACCTAGTTTCTATTCACTAAGTTTCAAGTCATGTAATGAAGCGCATCAAAAGATATGTATGTGCAAAGTTGGCTTTCTAGGCAGTTCTAGGCATAGTTGGCTATGTGGTAGAAAAATATGAGTGATCAAATTAATGATGTTATATCTCACACACATGAGGGTTCTAAGAGCACATTAATATATGGTTAGATTTTTCTATGTGAGGAAATCATATGGTCCAAGTTTCAGATCATGCAACTTAGCGTAGAAAAAGTTATTAAGGTGTAAAGTTGGCCTTCTAGATAGATTGCAATGGTTCCCATACTTAGTCAATTTTGCAAGAGATAAAGATAAAAACCAAATAAAGATATGACAGTTAATAGGTAAATGTAAAAATATAAATCAATGGTGTGTATTGAGCAAGATGAGTTGAAAGTGTTTAAGGTTTAACGTTGAGTAAAAGTAAAGGATAAGGATCTAATAATTCACATTTAATTGTGCAATTGAGATCAACGACATGAATGGAGTCAAAGTGGTCAACCTATTCAAAGTTTAACATCATTAAAGATTGAGATCCTTATAATAAAATTAATGGTGTGTGATTGATATAATATGTGAAGACACGAGATGATAACATAGTGTTTGAGGTTTAACTGTGGTCGTTGGCATTTGAATATTTGAATTTTGGAAAGGAAAAAACAACTGCTATGTATTTTATCCATGACTTTTGATCTAGGACAAATTCAAAGTTGCTATAAAAATTAAAGTGGAAGAGGACTCCACATCACATCTATTAAACCTAGTTAGAAGATTTGAATATATGTACAATCAAATATATTGAGCTCCAAAGTTGACTATGTGTTTGATTGTGTTTTGTAAGTAACCTAAGAAGGATATTTGTGCTTATTTTGATGATGTTCAGATGTTTTATGATGACTTAGATATTTAAGATTATTATAGACTCCATGAGGATCATATGTATGGATTTTAGAGGTGTGATCAATCTCTCTTGAGTATGAACAATGCTTAAGAAGTTGATTGTATGTTCATTCATGGTGTTCCTATGTACAAGGTCATTGTTTGAGTTGATTGAGCATTCACATAAGTGAGTAGAGATGACTATGATCATTTTATGATGTTAAAAGGGTTATGTGGAGTGGTTATTGAAAGTGGTCCCATGTTCTTGTTTTTCTCAATGAAGTGCTAAATGGGTGAATAAGTCTCCTTGAGACTTATAAGGGCTATAAGGGCCTAATTGAAAGGTGTAATTGCTTAAGGGTGACCCATAGATGTTATGACCAACCTATGAAGATTGTTTTGAGCTATGTATTGATGTGAGAGAAGCTTTACGAGTTAAGGCAAGCCTAATGGCTGGCCAAAATGTTGATAATCATGAAGGCTATATAAATAGTGAAACCAAATGAGATGGTTTCTAGACTTGTGCAAGGTGTGTGTGAGAGAGAGCATTGAAGTGAAGTAGAGTGGATAAGTAGTATTCCTATTGGATGAGTTAATGAGCATAATAATTTTTTGACTATGTGTATGACCTATAGGTCATATTTTTGATGTCAAAATAGTGCTCTTGTAGGTTGAGGATATGCAAAGAGGTCTAAGTGTACATACAAGGACAATTTGAGTGAAGGAGAGAAATTGTGGCATGCCTATGTGAGAGGCATGTATAAGACAGAGAGAGATTTTTTTAGGGTTTATAAAAATAGAGATCCATCGTCAGGTGTTAAAGGCATTAGTTCTAAAGTGGAGTTGTTTATTTCATAGGAGGGTCTAAAAGACTTGATCTTCCTTAAGGGCAGTTGCTCTTTGTGAAATAGGTGTTTCACTAAAGGCCTTAGGTCAGAAGGACTTGACTAAGGTTGCTAGTCAAAAAGACTTGATCAGTCTCTTATTTGTAATCCCTTATAAGATAAGTAGTCTATTTATTACAATCTTTAGAGTGGTTTTTATTCCCTATGAGGGTTTCACATAGGAACTATGTGTTGTGTGTTTGATTTTGTGTATGCATTGAATGAATGAGCTCTCTTGTTAATGTTGCTTGATTAAGTTGATATATGTTGATTGTTTAATAGTTTGAAAGGATGGAATTAAAATTGAAATATCTGGGCTCACTAATTCACCCCCTCTCAATGATTACACATTTAATAATTTTGAGATTTGAAACTACCCTGAGGTCACTAAGGCAGTATGGGGAACATACCAGTTGGCTAGTGAGGTGGCTGCATGGTGGGCTAACAAGAGGTTGGAAATGAATCTTAACTTGAACATCACTACTTGGGATCAATTTGTGGCATTATCTAGATTTTGGTGGCTGTCACATCTTTATTTTGCTCAGAAGCTCACATATTTCTAGAATTTGAAGTAGGGTGATTTGATAGTGAATGAGTATTGGGAGCAGTTCACAAAACTTTTGAAGTACATACCTTAGTACCAGGGTGATGGGAAGTTTAGTACCAATAATTTTATCATGGGTTTGAGGCCCTAGATTAGTAGAGAGGTATATTTTCATGGACCTTCCACCATGGACCAAGTCTTCAAGAAGCGATCAAACAGGAGGAGAAGTTGAAGTTTCTTTCACAGGCCAAAAATAAGTTTTGGAAAAGGTTTGGAAATTATAAGATAAACTTCAAGAAGAAGAACTGGGAATAGAGGACTAGAGACCCTATTAAGTAGTTTAAAAGTCATAAGTTTAATTTCAACAATGGTTTAGGCAACAAGAAATAGGGAAATGGATCCAAAGGTGATTGCAAGAGAAGCCAATAGAGCGATAGGAAAGGACCACCTGGAGGTGGTTTCATTTATGTAGATGACCATTATGCTTGTGATTATCCTTATGAAAATTCAAAAGACAAAGGTCCTAATCCTCAGTAAGGTAGTTTTTAGTAGTGGATTCATGTAGTAGTTAACAATCAACAAGTTGAATATCAAGCATTACCTATAGAGCTATCAAGTACTTTGTTTGACCATCCAGATTCCATTTTAATAGATACAAGAGCCACAATGTCTTTTATAGCTCCTAATATTCTTACTTAGTTAACTAAAAGAGTTGGTGTAGTGGAAAATGCATGGTCAATATTATATGGGATTGACTCAAAAGTCATGGTTGACAAGTGTTTAGTTGAAGCAAAGATTAGGTCGCCCAAATTCATAATAGTTGTGGATAATGTAGCACCACTAGGGTCATATGATATGATCTTATGAGTTAACTAGATTACAAAACACAAGGCCAAGTTTGATTTCTACTTGAATAAGGTTGAGTGTCTTGATGATTTTGGAAATCATACACAAATTCAAAGTGAGAAGGGAGAGTTAAAGTTTAAGTAGATTTCTATAGTACAGCTTAAGAGGGCTTAAGGAAAAGGGTACCTAGTATTTACCATCAATATAAATTAAATAAAGGAACCTAAGGAACCATCTCTCGAAGATTACCCATTTTTTAGAGATTTTCATGATGTGTTTCAAAAAGAATTGTCAAGTTTGTCTTCTAGACACTAGTTCAATTTTTCTATCGACATCATTAAAACCACAGTCTAAAGCACCATATAAGATGACAACCATTGAGTTGGTTGAATTGAAGGATAAAATTCAATAATTATTTCCTAAGGCATTAATCAGACCAAGTGTGTTACCATTGGGTATACTAGTTGATTTTGTCAAGAAGAAGGATGGCACCCTTTGACTTTGCATTGATTACAAAATTTTGAACAAGGCAACCATCAAAAATAGGTATCTACGACCTCATGTAAATGATATTTTCAAAAAAATATGAGGAGAAATAGTACTTTATAAGATTGTTCTTTAAGAGAGATAACATCAATTAAGGATTTGAGATGAGGATATTCCAAAGACAACATTCAAAATTCATTATGGGCACTATGAGTTCACATTATTACCATTTGGACTTACTAATGCTTTAGAAACATTCATGAATCTCATAAATAGTGTGTTCAAAGATTATTTTGATCACTTTGTTTTGGTCTTTCTAGATGACATTCTTATCTACTCAAAGAATGAAGAGGAACACCTTCAACATCTTGAATTGGTTTTGTAATGGTTGCGAAAGCACAAGTTGTATGGCAAGTTTTGTAAGTGTGCATTTTTATATAAAAGACTCCAATATTTAGGACATATTATCTCTGTATATGGTATCTCAGTAGATCCAAGAAATATTAGAGACATTATGGAATGGTTGACACCAAAGAATGTGCACAAGGTAAGAAGTTTCATAGGATTAGCAAGCTATTACAAGAAGTTTATTCTAAAATTGTCTAAGATAGCTAATCCAATTACTTCCTTGCAATGGAAGAACCATAACTTTGTTTGGTAAGATAAGTTCAAAGTATCTTTTTAGGAGTTGAAACAAAGGCTTACGTCATCACTAGTGCTAAGAGTTCTTGAACCCAATGGTCGATTTTCAGTGATCACGGATGCATCAAGAGATGCGCTAGGAGTCCTTATGAAGGAAGGTGTAGTGGTGTATTATGAGTCATGAAAACTAAAGCCATATTATGTGAATTGTGCCCCTCATGACTTGGAACTTGTAGTAATAGTTCACGTTTTACAAGCATGGTGGCATTATTTGTTGGGAAAACCTTTTGAGCTCAAGACAAATAACTCGGGACTCAAGTACTTTTTCACCCAACTTAATTTGAATGCTCGTTAGAGATGTTGGCTTGAGTTCTTGTTTGATTACAATTTTGACATCAACTATATCAAAGTCAAGGAGAATAGATTAGTTGTTTCCCTCAATCACAGAAGCTACATAACAGTCATAGCTACTATCAGGAGTACTTTCAGGGATCGGGTGATTGAGTTCTCACTAGAAGACAAATTTTATGATCAAGTCATAAAGTATTGTTTAAAAATTCTCAAGATATTTGGAATGAAGGATTTATATTGGAGAGTGATGGTCCACTACATTATAATGAAAGGATGTATGTGCTAGATCGAGATAATTTACAGATTACAGTGCTAAAACAATTGTATAATGTGCCATATTTAGGTCATGAGTAACCAAGCTCGTGATAGATCTTAGACCACTCTATTTCTAGAAGGGAATCAAGAAATATGTAACATATTATGTGTCTCATTGTTTGGAATGTCATCAAGTGAAAGTTGAACATGTCCAACCAGCTATATAGTTATATCTATATGATATACTAGAATGGAAGTGGAAAGTAATTAGTATGGATTTTGTCCAAGATTTACTGATGCCACGAAACATGCATGATATGATATTTTAAGTTGTTGACAAACTAATCAAGGTGGCTCACTTTATACCAGGTAATTTGACAGATGATACACCTACCCTTATGAAGAGGTTCATAAAGGAAGTGTATATGTTGCATGGATTCCTAGAGAAGATCATTTCAGATCATGATCCAAATATGAATTCAAGATTTTGGGTAACTCTGAATTCAAATTTGGGTGTGCAACTAAATTTTAGTATTAAAGATCACCTAGAGATTGATGGATAGACTGAGAAGTTTAATTAGGTGTTAGAGGATCTTCTTCATATGTATTACATGGATTAATAGCACAAGTGGGAGGATTAGCTTCCATTGGTTGAGTTTACATATAATAACTCATACCAATCATCTTTGAAGATGGCACTATTATGATGTGATATTTAACCCTTGTGGAAGATTTCTTTAGGCTCCTCCACTCCTAATCACAATATGGGAACAACCCTAGGTTGTGGGTATCCTATAATAGGGTTGAACCTCTAGAGAATGTCAGCTTCCTCTTAATGGATCTCCTAAACTAATGCTATTGCTAAAAAAAATATTAGAAAGGGGGAAAGGGCTCCTAATAAAGTTAACTAGGTGATACACCTAATAAAAATGGAAGACTCCCATAAGCTTAAACCCACACTAGATCAACACAAGACAATGCTAGCTCACACAACCTCATAGACCAATTGATTGCATAAGTGTTTCATAGACTAGGTTCGAGAAGCAATGAATGGAAATAAGGAGGGATTCTAAGACCCACATCAAGTCTACATTAATGACAAAAAGAACAAGAATATAGACCTGTAAATAGATTGAAAACACCTTATAAGATGTGAGTAATGAGGACAATGGACATGGAAGAATCTCCTTCATAAGGCCATCATGCACAACTCACTAAACATTGATCCAAGGCAAGAGATAGGTAAATAAAGCTTTTTATTACATCAAGAGGTGGTTCTTACAAATTCTTGATAGGGTTTAGCCTTTTGAAGATGATCATATCTTACCATGATATCTCAAAGATTTCCCTGCTCCTCAAAATCAAAAAGTCCTTGTGGGAATCCAAAATTTGAGAGAGAGTTCAAAATGTGGAAGAAGATGGAAGACATAGAGAAAGGGAAAAGAGAGAGGGAGCACACCATCCAAGATCATTAAATGAGTTGTCACCTTTTGATGAATGCTCCACCATCTTTTGATCGAATCAACACCAATTCTCTATTGACAGCTATCTTTTAGTTATCCCAATAGCCTCTAAATATTCTCATTGGTCGAGCAAAACACTACAGGACAAGATTTTGTTGAAGGTGATGAGTCATGATCTTATTACAAATAAAAACCATTAGGCACCTTGAAAATATTAAATGCTTTAGCTACTTTTTCTAACCACCATATCTCCATCTAGGGACTTTACGCTATATTCTACTTATCCTAGTCACGAGGACAAAATCCTCATATCTTTAAATTTAACAAACCCATAACCATGTCAGCTTTTAAGTGGTTGTAGGTGCTTTTTTATCGAAGCTATGATTATGTCAAAGGATGAATCACTCCACCACACCTCATTTATGTTTGTATCTACTCCAACTTAAATATAGATCTTTACTATAGATTGAAAACCAATCCAATCTATTAGTTTTCATATAGTCATTATATCGATACAGATCCGTAGGTTGCATAGCTTCATTCTGGACTATACTAAGTTTAAACAAACTTATCTCACATCTAAAATTTATTGGCAATAGAGATTCATCATTAACAACCTTGACTGCATAACTATGTCTACTTAATAATGTTTGATCGAGCTCTAATGGCGGTACACACCCTTTGAAACATTTGCTCTTGGTTTAACTTAGATCGTGTTCGACCTCCACTTGAAAACTCCCAACTTTGACTTTTAATCTTTGTCATTAATCTTGATCTGGGCTTTCCACATTTTTCTAACTATTAGTTCCTCATTCATTTTATGGGCCCCATAGTCAATCCTGGCTAGTTCTTGTACTTGTGTTGCATGGCAGCCTTATATTCATCTTGAGCTCAATTGACCCTTTGACCCTACGCACACCATCAATCTTCTTTAACATGGTTTGAATGCATGTTGTTGATTTACCTAATAGTTACCATGGTCGTGACACTTGGAAACTATGCATTTATCTTCAATATTCACTAATTTGTTGACCTTTTGCTCATCATCAATCTACTTTGATATGATGGATCATGCACCATCAATCAGTTTGGGCCCACTATCTTCGTCAATCATTATGAATTGTTAGATCTATATTTAAGCACTTGAGATCTTGACACTTTTTATCCCCATGCTTATCCTTAAGAACATTTGAATTTAAATTACTATTTTTTGAGACCCAAATTTGATGTCTACATGCACGTCCCATTCTACAAGTTCAACTTTGAAAGTTTATATCTTGAGATAGAGAACTCATCAAGATATAAAATTTTTAGGTGACCTTTTCAGCATGAAAAACATCATGTCTATGTTTTTTCTTGGCCTTGACTAATTTCCTAAGTGCATTTATGAAATGTGCAATTAGACTGATATGTTTTCTTTTATATGACGTGCTGACGGTCTGGCTTCTTAAAATCACCAAGTTCACACTTTAAGCTTGCTTAAAGTGTTTCAAAAGCTTTCAACCAACAAGTGATCTACATGAAGGCTAATTTTTCCTCTTCCATTTGGATTTCATCTCAACCAAGGCCCTAATCATCTTCAACCCACATCCAATTAAAAGTTTCTTATGTGGGCCAAATTTGGCCAACATCTTTGGTAACCATGATATGGGTTCTCAAGCATAGCAGGCATGCCAAAAATTGTTATGACATGATATTTCACCATTTTGGAAGATTTATTTAGCCTCCTCCACTCTCAATCATAGTATGGGAACAACCCTAGGCTATGGGTATCCTATAATAGGGTTGAACCTCTGAAAAAGGTCAGCATCCTCTCGATGAATCACCTAAACTAATGTTACTGTTGAGAAAAGGGTTAGAAATGGGGAAAGGGCTCATAATAAATTTAACTAGGTGATGCACCAAATAAAAATGGAAGGCTCTCATAATCTTGAATCCACACTAGATCAACACAAGACAATGCTAGCTCACACAACCTCATAGACCAGTTGATTGTATAAGTGTTTCATAGACTAGGTTTAGGCAATAATGAATGGAAACAAGGAAGTATTTTAAGACCCACACTAAGCCTACATTAATGAGAGAAAGAATAAGAATCTAGACCTACAAATAACTTGAAAACACCTTAGAAGAGGTGAGGAAGGAGGACAATGGATATGGAAGAATCTCCTTCATAAGGCCATCATGCATAACTCACTAAACATTGATCCAAGGCAAGAGATAGGTAAATAAAGTTTTTTATTGTATCAAGAGGTAGTTATTACAAATTCTTGATAGGTTTTAGCTTTATCAAGATGAACATATCTTGCCAAGATATCTCAAAGAGTCCCCTACTCTTCAAAATCAAAGAGTCCTTGTGGGAATCTAAAATCTGAGAGAGTTAAAAATATAGAAGAAGATGAAAGATATACATAAAGGGCAAAGAAGGATGGAACATTCCATCCAAGATCATAAAATGAGTTACCACCTTTGATGAATTCTCCACCATCTTTTGATTGAATCAGAACTAGTTTTCTATTGACAATTATTTTTTAGTTGTTCTAATAGCCTATGAATCTTCTCATTGGTCGAGTAACACACTATAGGACAAGAGTTTGCTAAAAGCGAGAAGTCATGATCTTGTTATGAATAAAAACCCATAGGTACCCTACAAATCTATTAAATGCTTTAGCTACTTTCTCTAACCACCAGATCTCCATCTTGGGACTTTACGTTATCTTTTATTTGACCTGTTCACGAGGACAAAATCCTCATAGCTTTAAATTTGACAAAGCCATAACCATGTCTACTTTAAGCGGCTATAGCTACCTATTTATCAAAGCTATGATTATGTTAAAGGATGAGACACTCCACCATACCTCATTTATGTTTGTATCTACTCAAACCTAAATACAGATCTTTACTATAAATTGAAAACCAATCCAATATATTGGTTTTCATATAGTCATTGTATCGATGCAAATCAATAGGTTGCATAGCTTCATTCTTGACTATACTAGGTTTAAACAAACCTATCCCACATCTAAACTTTAATGGTAATAGAGCTTCACCATTAACAACCTTGACTGCATAACTATGTCTGCTTAATGATGTTTGATTGAGCTCTAGTGGCAGTACACACCCTTTGAAACACTTTCTCTTGGTTTGACTTCGATCGTGTCCGACCTCCACTTGAAAAATTCTAAATTCAACTTTTAATATTGGCTATTAATCTTGATCTAGGCTTCTCACATTTTCCAATCTATCAACTCCTCATTCATTTTATGGGCCCTACAGTCAATCCTAGTTAGTTTCTACACTTGTGCCACATGGTGACCTCATATTCATCCTGAACTCAATTGACCCTTTGACCCTACACAACCATCGATATTCTTTAACATGGTTCAAATTCATACCATTGATTTGCCTGATAGTTATTGTTATCATGACACTTGGCAACTACACATTTTCTTTGAGATTCACTGACTTGTTAACCTTTTGCTCGACATTGATTTACTTTTATACGATGGATCATATACCATCAATCAGTTTAGGCCCACTATCTTCATCAATCGCTACATGACATTAGATATTTGTTAAAGTACCTGAGATCTTGACATTTTTCAACCCCACACTTATCTTTAGGAACATTTAAATTTAAATGGTTATTTCGTGAGGCCCAAATTTGATGTTTATGTGCATGTCCCATTCTATAAGTCTAACTTTGGAAGTTTATATCTTGAGATAGATAACTCATCAAGATACAAAATTTTTAGGGGACCTTCTTGGCATGAAAAATATCATGTCTATGTGGTCTTTTTGCCTTGACTAATTTTCTAAGTATATTTATGAAATGTGCAATCAAACTAATATGTTTGCTTCTGCATGACATGTTGACGGTATGGCTTCTTAAAATCAACAAGTTCATACTTTAAACTTACTTAAAGTGTTTCAAAAGCTTGAAATCAATAAGTGATATGCATGAAGGTTATTTTCTCCTCTTCTTATTGGATTGCTTCTCAACCAGAACCCTGCTCAGCTTCAAACCACATCTAATCAAAAGTTTCTTATGTGGGTCGAATTTGGCCAACATCTTTGGCAACCATGATCTAAGTTCTCAAGCATAATAGGCATGCCAAAAAATATTATGACATGAGATTTCACCTTGTGGAATATTTCTTCATGATTGTCTACTCCCAGTCACAATATGGGAACAACCCTAGGTTGTGGGTATCCTATAATAGGGTTGAACCTCTGGAGAAGGTTGGCTTCCTCTTGATGGTTCACCTAAACTAATGATACTACTGAGAAAAGGGTTAGAAAGGGGTAAATATCTCCTAATAAAGTTAACCAAGTGATGCACCAAAAATAAATGGAAGACTCCCATAAGCTTGAACCCACACTAGATCAACACAAGACAATGCTAGCTCACACAACCTCACAGACCAATTGATTGCATAAGTGTTTTGTAGACTATGTTCAAGAAGTAATGAATGGAAACAAGGAGGGATTCTAAGACCCACATTGAGTCTATATTAATGACAAAAAGAATAGGAATCCAAACTTATAAATAGAATGAAAACACCTTAAAAGAGGTAAGGAAGGAGGACAATGGATATGGAAGAATCTCCTTCATAAGGCCATCATGCACAACTCACTAAACATTGATCCAAGACAAGAGATTGGTAAATAAGTATTTTATTGCATCAAGAGGTAGTTCTTACAAATTCTTGGTAGGGTTTCTCCTTATCAAGATAATCATATATTACCAAGACATCTCAGAGAGTCCCCTACTCTTTAAAATTAAAGAGTTCTTATGGGAATCCAAATTTTGAGAGAGAGTTCAAAATGTCAAAGAAGATGAAACATATAGAGAAAGGGCAAAGAGAGAGGGAACACACCATTCAAGATCATTAAATGAGCTACCACCTTTTGATGATTACTCCATCTTTTGATCAAATCAACACCAATTCTCTATTGATAGTTATCTTTCAGTTGTCCCAATACCCTCTGAATCTTTTCATTGGTCGAGCAACATGCTAGAGGATAATGTTAGGACCCGGAAGCACCATTGATTACCAAGCAACTAAACATGTGGAATTAAATTAGAAGTACAAGTAACTAGAATTCAAAAATAACATAAAATATGAGAGACAATACCTAATTGTATTAATACTCTTCCAGAAGGAAATACAACAAAGAAGATGCCACAGTCTTCTTCCTTACATCTCTAGAGCTCACACACATCTAGAGCATAAATAGTAAATATCTTCAAGAGCTCACTCTCTCTCTTACGGTCCTAACACACAACTCAAACATAGAGTTGGTGTTCACCTCTAACCAGTCAGTATCCACTACTGCCAGTACACCGAGTATATAAACATACTCAACCGAGTACACAACGCACTCCAAGTAGATCTCCCATGAACTTGCAACAACCTGCAACTCAAATGATCTTACTTTGGAAGGATCTACCTTGCCTTCCTCTTTGATCTATAACTAAGTACATACCGTACTCCAAGTAGATCTCTCTTGATCTTGCTACCTGTTGTGTTGCTGTCACCTTGATTCTGCTACCACCTGCAGATCAACCTGGTTCTGCACACCTGCAAACCTAGACCTTACACACACATACACCTGCAGATCAATGATCTTACTTACCATGTAAATCTCCAAATGTGGCCTTGCACACCTGCTGATCAAGATCTTACATACATGAAGAATCCTTCTGATTCTCCAAACCAGCACCCACACTTGGCACTGTGGCACTAGGAGGAACACACCTTGCTCTCTTCACTCTGAAGGAGTTAATATTTTCTCTCTTACTCTCTAGCACAAATTATAATACAGCCCATGAGTCTCTTAAATAGATCTCATGCAAACAATAATTAGACATCTAATTACAATAATTAGATCTGTAGCTAAAGACTATAATTAGCCTTCTTCATGCAAACAACTGGTTCATTAACGAATTGTTCATGGAACTCGCAGTTCAGAACCACACAGGCGACCGACATCAGTCCCTATCTATCTGGGGGTGACTGACGTCGGTTGATATCTGACCGTCATTGGTAGCTTCCTGTCTCCACCTGACCGACGTCGATTGGCCTGACTGACGCCGGTGACTGTGACACTCAGCACCCTCCTCCAATGTCTGCATCAGTGAAGCTTTTAGCTCTACAACCTAACAATCTCCTACTTGGAGATAAATAGCTACACTGTACCTATACCTGTACACCATCTAATCTATTTCCTGGCTTGTATCTCTCTTCAAGATCAATCTTGAAGACCACCCACCACACAACCTATGGTGCACCTCCTGTCATCCAAGTAACCTGCCACATCCGAACCTACAAACCCATATAGTGAAGTCCTAACCCTACATAGCATGTATACCTGCTGTTGGTTCCTCTTAAATACCTGAGAACCCACTTCCTCGAATTGGCTCCTAACTCTCTGACAGCTCCCACTGCTGGGGAAAACTCAGGTCTATATCAGACCTCA
Source organism: Torreya grandis (assembly GCA_037957365.1). Taxonomy (NCBI): domain Eukaryota; kingdom Viridiplantae; phylum Streptophyta; class Pinopsida; order Cupressales; family Taxaceae; genus Torreya; species Torreya grandis. The sequence goes on along the minus strand of JARHVA010000238.1, from coordinate 3,500,693 downwards.
TGTGATTTTGAACATTGAACTGTCCAGCCCTTGGTGTGCTCCAGTTCTACATCCTGCGTATTGAACCTCGCTAACACCTGATTCACATCAGCTCCCACTGGAGACAAAATCAACTTGTGATCTTCTATGTCTCTCATGCTAAAGAATTTTGCTGCTCCAAATTCCTCATGACATGCCACTGAACTAACCTTACCCTTAGCTCAGTAAAACCCTATATGTCTGAACCTGCACCAAGCATACCATCCATATACAGTAATAGGATAATGTTGTGACCATCATCCACTTGGTAAGACAAACACAATGGTTATACTGACATTGACTAAAGCCCTGCTTTGTCATCCACCTGGTACCACCTGTCAACCCTGTACCACTACCCTGCAGCTTGCTCAAGACCATATGACCTGGCCTTCCATCTCATGTGTCCATTCTCTCTATTCTTTAACTAAGGTATCCATTGGTCTTTCAGTGATTTCTTCTGACTGGCAACCCTACCAAATCTCCGATTTGGTTTTGCATCCTATTCATGCCATGCTCCCACTATTTCTTGGATCCTTCTTGCTCTGCAGTGAGCAACGAGTATAAAGAAGAGGAACAACGAATTTGAGGCTTACTTACCCTTTCAATCCTCCATATAGGCATTTGAGACTCCTTGACAGCTTGTTGTCCACCCAAAATCCGTTACAGTGACCAACCTCAATCACCACACAATCTGCATCCGACCGACGTCGATTCCATGCGACTGTCCTTTCTATCGATGCCAATTTTTTGACTAACGTCAGTCTTACCTGGTCATCGACATCGGTTCTTTGATCAACGTCGATAGCCACCCTACCTGACACCACCGGCTCTAGTATGCACATGACCGACATCAGCACCTGTCTGTTCGATGCTGGTTCCCCTTGACCGACATCGGTAACTGTGTTCACCTGTGAGTGATGACTTTTTACCCGCGAGCTTTTTTTGAATCATTTCCTTGTCCAAACTGCCCTGCTCAGAGGTATCCAGCCCCATCTACTGATCTCTATCCATCATCTCCTCCAAGAACACCAAGGCTTTCCAGTTCTTAAGTTTATCAAATACATCAGTCTTCCTTTTCCTGCAATAAATCCAATCCTTTCTTGTAGCATCCCATTGCTCACAGAAATCTCGGTCTATGCTATCCAAAGCTGAACTCTTACCATATGACTTAAGAACATCCATTCCCTTCTCACTTATGTGACCAAGCCTACAAAGCCACACCTGTGCAACAAAAGTGGAATCAGTAATACAAGCAAGTAGATAAAGAGTATCTGCTTTCTTACCACATGCTAATTCAAGTGCATCCTTGGTAACATTTCAAGAATTCACTGTGAGAGTTCCTGTGCATCTCTCATCACCTAAATTTCCTGAATAAATTAGTCGCATCTCCAAGACTGGGACCTGCATGACCTCCTTCAATACCCATGTGTTGGCCATCTGCAATTTCAGCCGCACTTCCCCTTTGCCAATACTATGATAAGGCTCACCAACCCCTCTAATTCGGGTTGCATGGAAAGAGGCAACATAATCTATAAACCAAGATTCTACTTTATCCAAGAAACATCTCAGAGCATTTTGTGCAACAACACCTGCAACATCTGCTTCTTCAGTTCCTTCATGCTGATCTATTACCAACCAACAATCTTTCTTTACCTGCTCTTTCTTTCCATAACACCATAATTGACCATTCGTGCCTTTGAATTCCTAAATTCTTAGTGTACTTTCTTCTGCCATTGCTATACTCCCACTCAATTAGAAACCCCTGAGAGTGACTTGTAACCAAACACAAACCTGCTCCCTGCAACCTTAGCTCTAATACCAACTGTTAGGACCCAGAAGCACCATTGATTACCAAGCAACTAAACATGTGGAATTAAACCAAAAGTACAAGTAACTAGAATTCAAAAATAACATATAATATGAGAGACAATATCCAATTGTATTAATACTCTTTTAGAAGAAAATACAACAAAGAAGATGCCACAGTCTTCTTCCTTACATCTCTAGAGCTCACACACATCTAGAGCATAAACAGTAAATCTCTTCAAGAGCTCACTCTCTCTCTTACGGTCCCAACACACAACTCAAACACAGAGTTGGTGTTCACCTCCAACCAGTCAGTATCCACTACTACCAATACACCAAGTATACAAACATACTCAACTGAGTACACAACGCACTCCAAGTAGATCTCCCATGAACTTGCAACAACTTGCAACTCAAATGATCTTACTTTGGAAGGATCTACCTTGCCTTCCTCTTTGCTCTATAACTGAGTACATACTGTACTCCAACTAGATCTCTCCTGATATTGCTACCTATTGTGTTGATGTCACTTTGATTTTGCTGCCACCTGCAGATCAACCTGGTTCTGCACACCTGCAAACCTAGACCTTGCACACACATACACCTACAGATCAATTATCTTACTTACCATGCAGATCTCCAAACGTGGCCTTGCACACCTGCTGACCAAGATCCTACATACATGAAGAATCCTTCTGATTCTCCAAACCAGCACCCACACTTGGCACTGTGGCACTAGGAGGAACACACCTTGCTCTCTTCACTTTGAAGGAGCTAATATTTGCTCTCTTACTCTCTAGCACAAATTACAATACAGCCCATGAGTCTCTTAAATAAATCTCATGCAAACAATAATTAGACATCTAATTACAATAATTAGATCCATAGCTCAAGAGTATAATTAGCCTTCTTCATGCAAACAAGTAGTTCGTTAACGAAATGTCCGTGGAACTCGCGGTTCAAAACCGCATAGGTGACTGATGTCGGTCCCTGTCTGCCTGGGGGTGACCGATGTTGGCCAATATCTGACCGTCATTGGTAGCTTCCTATCTCCACCTGACCAACGTCGGTTGGCCTAACTGACACCGGTGACTGTGACACTTAGCACCCTCCTCCAATGTCTGCATCAGTGAAGCTTTTAACTCTACAACCTAACAGATAAGAGTTTGTTGAAGGTGATGAGTCATGACCTTGTTGCAAAAAAAAAACCCTTGGGTACCCTAAAAATCTATTAAATGATTTAGGTACTTTTTCTAACCACTAGATCTCCATCTTGGGACTTTATGATATCTTCTATTTGACTTGTTTACGAGGAAAAAATCTTCATAACTTAAAATTTGATAAAGTTATAACCATGTCTGCTTTAAGTGGCTATAGGTACCTATTTATCAAAGATATGTTTATGTTAAAGGATGAGACACTCCACCATACCTCATTTATGTTTGTATCTACTCCAACCTAAATATATATCTTTACTATAGATTGAAAACCAATCAAATTTATTGGTTTTCATATAGTCATTATATCGATGCAAATTCGTAGGTTCTATAGCTTCATTCCAGACTATACTAGGTTTAAACAAACCCATCCTACATCTGAGATTTAATGGCAATAGATCTTTATGAGTAACAACCTTAACTGCATAATTATGTTTTCTTAATGATGTTTGACCGAGCTCTAATGGTGGTACACACCCTTTGAAACATTTTCTCTTGGTTCGACCTGGACCGTGTTTAACCTCCACTTAAAAATTCCCAAATTCAAATTCTAATCTTGCCCATTAATCTTAATAAAGGCTTCTCACATTTTATCAAATTTTATCTCCTTGTTCATTCCATTAGCCCCACAATCAATCTTGACTTGTTCCTATGCTTGCACCACATGGTGGCCTCATATTCATCTTGAGCTTGATTAACCCTTTGACCTTATGTGCACCGTTGATCTTCTTTAGCATGGTTCAAATGCATGTTATTGATTTACCCAAAAATTAACATGATCATGACACTTGGTAACTATGCATTTATCTTCAAGATTCACTGACTTGTTGACCTTTTGCTCACCGTCGATCTACTTTGGTATGATGGATCATGCACCGTTAATTAGTTTGGGCCCACTATCTTCATCAATCACCTCATGTTGTTAGATATCCATTTAGGTACCAAATATATTGACACTTTTCAATGCCATACTTATCCTTAGGAACATTTGAATTTAAATGGCTATTTTACGAGGCTAAAATTTGATGTCTATGTGCATGTCCTATTCTACAAGTTCAACTTTAGAAGCTTATATCTTGAGATAAAGAAAACATCAAGATACAAAATTTGTAGGGGACCTTATCATCATAAAAAAAATCACATCTATGTGGTCTTTTAGCCTTGACCAATTTCTTAAATGCATTTATGAAATGTATAATCAGACTAATTTGTTTGTTTCTACATGACGTGTTGACGATCTGGCTTCTTAAAATCACCAAGTTTACACTTTAAGATTGCTTAAAGTGTTTCAAAAGATTCCAACCAAAAATTGATCTACATGAATGTTGTTTGTTCCTCCTCCCATTGAATTGATTCTTAACCAGGCCCCTGCTTAGCTTCAAACCACATCCAGTCAAAAGTTTCTTATGCAGGCTAAATTTGGCCAATAGCTACCTTTAAGGCACTGTACGGAAGAAGATGCAGGACACCAATCAATTGGGATAAGTTAGAGGATAGGGTAATCTTTAGACATGAGATGGAAGTGCAAGTTAGATTAATCAAGTAGAGATTGGTCAAGGCCAATGATAGGCAAAAAAGTTATGTAGATCTGAAGAGGATAGAAAGGCACTTTACAGTAGGTAATAAAGTGTTTTTGTGGATTAAATCGTAGAAGAACTCAATTAAATTTGAGAAGTCAAAAAAATTATCATCAATTTATGTGGGACCTCTTGAGGTGTTAGAAGTGGTAAATCCTATAGCATATAGGCTTTCAATGCCACCAACCTTAGCTCTATTACATAATGTCTTCCATGTTTATTATCTTAAGAAGTCTATAACTGATCCTACGCATGTGTTGGATTGGAATGCTTTGCAATTTTTGGATCTTGGGGTGGTTATAGTAGAACTAATCAGGGTAATTGACACATGCAAATGAAGATGTCATAGTACAAGGTCTAGTGGGACCAATACTCTAAGGATAGTGCTACTTGAGAGGACTATAATGAATTCTACAGGAGATTTCCACATTTATTTGCTTAATTAGACACTATTATACTTTGTTATTTTCTGTTGAATAATATTTATTTAATTATGAACTTATGTTTAAATAACATATATTTGGGATGATGACTAGCTTTAGGGGGAAGGATGTTACATCTTGATTCCTCGCTAAATAAACTATTTGATTATTCATAGATATTTATAATTGACATGTTTGATTTGGCTATTTTTGATTAAGATGTGAGATATATGTTGTATTGGACAATAAGATATTTCTTAGGATACATATTTGTATTATTGTGAGTTAGTTTAGTGTATGTGTTTACATTATGAACATGTTGATTTTTTCTGTCAGTTATATTTTGTGTTATATTTTTATCATGTTGATATGATCTAACTACCTGCTTGTTGTGAGGTTGATGTAAAAGAACTCATATCTTAGAGCATGATGGAAGGAGAGCATTATTAGAGAGAGTGACATAAATGGAGATGTTAGAGGATGACAAAGAAACCAATGATAACCATGTACACACCACAGTAGTTAGAACATGTTAGAATGCATAATGAAATGGGTAACACAATGTGTTTATTTCTGAATTACATTAGATAGTTGATTTCCATGATTTGTTAAGCATAGGTTAAATGATTTATGAAACATGTTTTGCATAATTAACATGTGTGGTCATTAAATTCTTAGAAGAAATATGATTATTTAGCTAAATTAAAATTTGGGTTATTAGTTGTTAAAATTATCATTAAAATTCTATGGCAATAATTGATGATTAATCAAATTAGTAAATTTATGTATTTTTGTAATTAATGATGAAATATGTAAAAAAAATGAAAATTACCATGAAAAATAAATAAATAAAAAGAAATGAAAGGACAAAAATTAAGAAAAAACTAAAGACATAAATACATTAAAAAAAGAAAAAAATAAGAAGAAAAAAAGTCAAAAATAAATAAATTCAAGAATGAAGATTGCACCTATTTTATTAGGAAAGAAAGGAGGATATCAAAGGACATTGAGAAGGGAATTGGAAGAGCTGAAGAGAGATGTATCACAAGCACAAGGAGAAGGGAAAAGACACAAAGGAAATCAACAAAGCATCTTGCCAGGTAAGCGATGCATTTCAATTCTTTGCATCCATATTGAATGTTATAATATTTAGGAAAAGATAAAATGTTGAATAAGATAAATTCTCTGTATGTTTAATATTGTAGACAACCCAAATAAGTATATGATATATTTATGATCTATTTCATACCTGTATGACAACCTAGATGCCCCATAGAAAAGCTCTTAATAACCTAGGCAAGGCGACTTCCACTTTGTATATCCTTATAAAGGCATCGACCTGCATGTTTTGTAGAGTCGATTTGCATGGTTGTATACATTTCTAACATTTTGTTATGGTTGGTAACCAATTATACAGAGTGAATTAAATATATCTATATAATATATATCAAACTAAATGCTATATATATATATATATATATATATATATATATATATATTCTTAAAGTATAGGCATCAACTTTTAATTGGGATGAGAAACCAATCTACAAATATAAATTAGAGAATTATAGAGGGGTGTTGTATTTTGTTTCATGATGCAATGATGTTAATTCCTAACTTGCATAGTAAAGCAATGACATCCTTATAATTTACTTCATGATTATAAAACAGCGATGTTGCATATTTTAGTCACAATAAATAACCAATCTAATACAATATTAATATATATAGCAATGGCCTTATCTATGTTTATTTCATATGTTGGTTTTTAAAATATTAAGACTGCAGTGATGGCATCATTATTCATTATAATAAGAATACTTAATGGTGATGCTACATATTTCAGTCATATATGTGAATTATGGCATCGTTATATGTTTTAGTATAAAGTATTGTAATACATATATAGGCATTGTTGTACTTTTGGCCATATATATATATATATATATATATATATATATATATATATATATATATATATATATATATATATATATATATATATATATATATACATCGTTATATATCAGATTACTCTCAAATAAGGTTGATATTGCTATATACTAGCCTGTGTAATAAATGATGAGTCGTTATATTATATACAACCTTTATAATACATAAATGGCATCATGTTTTCAGTCCATATTATTTGATTGAGTCACTGAAATTAATTCACATTCAACATAATTTAACAAATGGCATCACTTTAGACTCACTCCAGCCTGAATAATTGCATGTATTGTAACCAATTGCCTCTGTCAGTGGAGTGGCATCATTATTTATTCAATTCCTAGCCTTCGTATTAAATAAGGCGTCGCTTTACTTCTTTTTCCAGATAATTGACTGAGTTGAGCAATTATATGGCCTACTTATTAGCAGAATTATGAGCTAAAAACAAATAGTTTATATATTAGTTTGTTACAAACTTTTGGTGGAGTCACGCCTATTTAGAGGTACATATCTTTCATTTTGGGTAATTATTTATGAAAAACTTAGCACTTAGTTTTTTGAGCTTATACAGAAGGATTGAAGATTATTTATAAATCAAAGGCTTTATAAGTGTGGTATTTAGTATAAAATACTAATTAAGGAAAAGCTTTTGGAATTTTTTTAAAAATATGTTTATTTACATTATATGTCGATTTACTTATGAACCCAAACAATATCCAAATCCATATAAATAGCTAAGAATTATGGTATATACAAGCATATGTCAGTGAAATTTTAACTTAAATATTTATGAACTTATTTATAAGCCTTAAAATTGACTAAGCATGATTGCTAGATTATAAAACATAGCTAATTTATTCGATATATAAACGGTGGAATAACCTCACAAAATTCTTTTTGAGAATATTGATAACTGTAATTGTTATGTGTGGTTATTATATTGAGAATCATTTGAGTGTTTAATGAAGTATGGAAAGGATATAAAACCCAACGAACTCTTCATTATGATATGCATGAGTTGTTTATTAAATATAACTCGTGAGTCGAAAATATGTGGTGTAAATGCAACATTAAAATAAGTTACAATTATAGTTCCACGAGTGGATTATAAACTATATTAAAGAATTATGCATGCATTCAAACCCTTAAAATGTATAACAAATTCTATATTGCATTACTCTATGTTTCATTTATGCTAAAACCTGTTTTGTTATATATAACCATTGTTATAGTAATTATTTTTTTCATAGATTTATGACTACTTTATTTGACTGGTTAGAATAATTAGTAGTTATGCTTAAAAACACTAGACAATGGTAATATGGGTTATCATAGGGTGTAGTATGTTTTAAAATGAATTGTGATATTGGAATATGTGGTTAATTATGTATTTTACCCGATTGGTATAAACTATAGTCATTGTTTCTAATATGGGATAGAGAATAAAGTAAGATTCATTCATACATTTGACAAAATAAATGTATGCTTCAATTACTCCTATGTTTAACATGATATGTGATGTGATTGCTAGTAGGACATAAATTGTATAAATCTTATGGTTAAATTACGTTTGACTAATCTTGCATTATTGATATTGAGTAAGGAGTGAGATGGACATCAAAGGATTACTAGCATCACAATGTCAGATGAAGGCAATCCGATCAAGTGGTGTGTATGGATTTTGATTGTTCTATAGATTGTTATTATTTATTATTCCTAAAACTTTGTCCAAAGTATGTTTAGTGATATATTATCATTTCATGAGTGTGATTTATATGTTTGTATAATATCTTGCAATAGAATGAGTTGTCTATGATACATTGCTTATTTAGTTTTAGAAACCATACAACACACAAGTACTTGCTTGTCACTTTGGATTACCGCACCATCACTATCTACTCATTCACAAAAGGAAGGCCATTTATTGATGAGATTAGTGTGAGGGATCGTTGGTCCATGGTTGGTGTAGAAAAGTGCTCGGATGATATTTTACCTCCCCACAAAAGTACTACTTTTGAGATGACACTTGAGATTACCATAGATACTAGAGTTTAATGAACTATGCTTCAAGAAAGCTATGTATATGATATATACATTGTATTGTATTGTACTTGTTATTGAATATCCACTTGTAACGAATCATGAATTTTCTAATTGAGTTAACTACTTATGAAGTGAATAATAATAAACAGAATGCAAGTTTAATTCACAACGGGTTTTGGTTATGGTATTGTTGGTTAGATATTTAGATGTAAACAATTCTAAATTGAGTTCATGTTTTGTATAATTATAAATATTCGCGAATATAGATCATTATATATATATATATATATATATATATATATATATATATATATATATATATATATATATATATATATTATTATTATATATGAGGAACATGTATATAATAGTATATATAAATATATATTAATACATATGAGATGTGTATGTGAAAGTAGTAAGCTATATGATATTTGTATTATGGAAGCTCAACTTATCAATATAATAGAGTCAACATGGTTGTCTATTGGAAACTTTGTTTACATTAGTAAAGAGTAAACAAAGTCTTTGTAAATCATTATTTGATAGGTAGACACTTACTTTGACTTTTTATAGTTCTTTGGGCTATGATAAGGATCAAACATGTAGCAAAATGATCTTTATGTTATAAAGATGTTAAATTTTGTTTTTATCATACATTTAAATAATGGAATCCTTAAATGACTTGCATAATACCCATATGATAGATTAACTTGCTTGTCTTAAATATTATTTATGAGATAAATAATATATATGAGGTTCGATCATACATTTGACGGACTAAGTGTGTGTATAGCAATCATATCAATGAATAGCATGTGATTGAACTTGCTAGTATAATTAATTGCATGAACCTGTTGGTTATAACTATATATTAACCCAATCTAGCATTGATGATTCTAACTAAGCAGTGAGACATACTTCACTAGCTTAGTTAGCATCACCAATGCTAGATAAAGATAATCCGATCAAGTGGTGTATATGAAACTGATTGATACTAGAGATTATATGTTATTTAAAAACTTTAGCCAAAGTAATGCTAGATAGACATTGTCATTTCATATATTTGATTTACATGTTTGTGTGATATCATGTTAGAATATATATTTTTATGATACATATCATGTAGTAAAAATCTTACAACACACAGTGTACTAACAAGTCTCTTTGGACTCCCGTACTGTCACTATCTACCTATCCATGAAGGGAGGGTTATTATCTAATAGGGGATTGTGTAGGGGATCGATGGTTCATAGTTGGTTTGGAAAAATGCTCGAATGATGCTTTCTCTCCCCACTGCAATACTTATTTAGAGACTACACTCGAGATTATCAGAGATACATGAGTTAATTTAATGACTCAAGCTTTATGGAGCATAACATCTATTAATTATATTAAGGCAAAATGCCTAATGAGAATGTAATTGTACTAATTATTTGCTTCAATAGTAGTAGATGTATTATTGTACTAGTCATGGCTAGATTTTAGAGTGAATACATTCTTTTGCAATTATGTTATGTACATAAAATACTAGTGATTAAAACTATTATTGTGTTAAGTTTGTAAATGTGTAATTAGCTTGTTAATATGTTAAAAATCACTAATTAGATTATCATGGTGTAATCTAATGAAAGAGTAAATATTGAGTAATTAATTTTAAAAAAATAAAATTTACTACATTATTCTAGTACAATCTATGAAGGGTTGTCACTTGTGGTATCAGATACAAAGTTTGAACTTCAAGACTTAATGAGTCTACTAACATTTTCATATTATTCTATTCATAGAAAAAGAAGAATGGTGTAACAAGAGCATCAGGTGAGGGTATTTCAAATGTCAATGATAATAACCCTCCAATTGATCCTAACCTATTTGCTGCTAAATAAGGAATAAAATTGAATCAGATTCTTATAGCCACGAATGATACCAAGGATTGAATCACAACCATATAATAGGAAGTTCATAGCCACGGAAGAGGAAGAACATCATGAAGAACCTAATGAGCATCCTGCTGAGTAGGAAAACTAGTAAGATGTGAGAGCCCAGGTAGTTTCAGAGTTGTTTAGGGACATGAAAAATGTGAGTCCACCTAAGTTCGATGGAACTATCCTAGGTGACAGAGTTAAAGCATCATTGACAGAGATGGAGAATTATTTAAAGATTCGAAAATACTTTGAGGTCACTAAAGTATTTTGGAAAGCATGTTAATTTGCTAGTGAGACAGCTATGTGGTGGGCCAATCAAAAGTTAGAAATGAACCTTAACTCGACCACCACTACTTGGAAGCAGTTTGTGACATTGTCCAGGGCACAATGGCTTCTACAACATTATTTTGATTAGAAGCTCATAGATTTATAAAATCTGAAGTATGTAGATTTATCAATGAATGAGTACTGGGAGTAATTCACCAAAATTTTGAAGTACATGCCTTAGTACCAAGAAGATGAGAGGTTTAATATCAAGAAGTTTATCATGAGATAAAAACCTCATATCGGTGGAGAGGTAGATTTTCATGGACCATGGGTTTGAAAAGGTAGTCAAGCAGGACTAGAAGTTGAAGTCTCTTACACAGGTTAGGGACAAGTTCAAGAAAAGATTGAAAATTCTAAGCCAACTTTCAATAAGAAGAACTAAAAATTGAGAAGTGGAGACTTCAAGGGTCAGTTCAAGAACCAAAATGCAAAATTCAACATCAGATCCAGCAACAAGAAACTGGGCAATGGTTTTAAAGGTAGTTTTAAGGGAAACCTACAGACTAATAGGAAAGGATAACTTGGAGGTTATTTCATTTATGGAGGAGACCATTATGCTCATAAATACATGAAGAACAAATCAAATAACAAAGGTCTTAATGCTCAATAGTGCAATTTTCAACAGCATATTCATGCAATAATTGATAACTGGCAAGCCAAATTTCAAGCATCACCCATAGAGTTATCAAATATTTTGTTTAAATGTCTAGTTTTCATTTTTATAGATATAGGGAATACTAAATGTTTTATAGCTCCTATAATGCTTAGTATTTTTTCTATAAGAGATGGATTTATGACAAACGCATGGTCAATACAATATGAGAATTACTTAAAAGTCATAGTTGACAAGTGTCTAGTATAAACAGAGATTAAATTACTCAAATTCATAATAGTATTGGATCTATTTTTAGCACCACTAGGGTCATGTGATGTAATCTTAAAATTTAGTTAGCTTGTTAAACACAAATCTAAGGTTGACTGCTATGTGAAGAAGGTTAAGTGTCTAGATGATTTTGTAAATCAAACACAAATTCAAGGTGAGAAAAGAGAGTTAAGGCTCGTGATTTTTTTTTCAATACAACTCAAGAGGGCTTAAGGAAAAGGAAGCCAAACATTTATCATCAAGAGAAATGAAATGGAAGAACCTAAAGAACCATCTCTCAAAGATTACCCAATTCTTAAATATTTTCATGATGTGTTTCCAAAAGAATTACCATGATTGCCTTCTAAGCAAGAGTTTGATTTCTCTATCGATATCATACCTAAATCAAATCCATAGTCTAAGACACCATACAGGATGACAACCACTGAGTTGGTTGAATTGAAGGCTCAACTCTAAGAATTGTTATCAAAGAGGTTGATCAGACATAGTGTGTCACCATGGGGTGCACCGATTGCCTTTGTCAAAAAAAAGGATGGTACTCTTTGACTTTGCATTTATTATATACTATTAAACAAGGCAATTATTAAAAATAGGTATTCATTACCTCATATAGTTGATCTTTTTGATCAAATACAGGGAGCAACGATCTTTTATAAGGCTGATCTTAGAGAAGGATACCATCAACTGAGAATTAGAGATGAGGATATTCTAAAGACATCTTTCAGAACTCATTATGGACATTATGAGTTCATAGTGTTACCCTTTGGGTTGACTAATGCACCAACAACATTCATGAATCTCGTGAATAATGTGTTCAGAGATTATCTTGATCACTTTGTTTTAGTCTTTTTGAATGACATTCTTATATATTCTAAGAATGAAGAGGAACATCTTCAACATCGGGAACTAGTTATGCAATGGTTGCGGAAGCACAAGTTGTATGGTAGAGCATAGATCTCTGCATTTTTGGAAGGAATAAAGAAAGATGTGGTGGACTATGTGTCATGTTATTTGAAATGTATACGAGTGAAGGTTGATCCTGTGTACCCAATTGGATTGTTATATCCACATGATATACCAAAGTGGAAATGGCAGGTGATTAGCATAGACTTTGTCCAAGGTTTACCAATGTCATAGAATAGGCATAATATGATTTTGGTAGTTTCTGACAAATTAACCAAGGTGGGTCATTTATACCAAATAATTTGATAGATGATGCACCTACCCTTGTTAATAGGTTTGTAAAGGAAGTGTATAGGTTACATGGTTTTCTAGAGAAGATCATTTCAGATCATTATATGATTATGACTTCTAGGTTTTGGGTAATTTTGAACTCAACTTTAGGTATGCAATTGAATTTTAGCACTGAATATCACCTAGACACTAATGGTCAGATCGAGGAAGTTAATCAAGTATTGGATCTTCTTCGTATGTATTACATGAATCAATAATACAAATGGGAAGATTATCTTCCATTGGTTGAGTTTGCATACAATTCATATCAATCAGCTTTGAAGATGGCACCATTTGAGGCATTGTATAGAGGAAGGTGCAAGACACCAATCAGTTGGGACATGTTAGAGGTTAGGGTAGTCTTTAGACCTAAGATGATTTCAGAAATGGAAGAACGAGTCAAATTAATCACGAATAGATTAGCCAAGGCCAATGATAAACAAAAGAATTATGTTGATATGAAAAAGATAGATAGACAATTTTTTTTAGGTGATAAAGTGTTCTTATAGGTTAAGCCACAAAGAATTCAATTAAATTTAGGAAGTCAGTGAAACTATAACTAAAATATGTAAGACCCTTCGAGGTGTTAGAATTGGTCAATCTTATAGTGTATAAGCTTGCATTGCCACTAGTCCTACCTCTATTGCATAATGTTTTCCATGTATCTTATCCTAAAAAGTATAAAGTTGTTGCTTTGCATGTTCTGGATTAGAATGCTTTACAGGTTATAGATCTTGAAGTGGTCATGGTAGAACCAATCAGAGTAATTGACACTCACAAACTTTATTTGTGTAATAAAGAAGTGTCACAGTGTAAGGTCTTATGGGACTAATATATTAAGGATAGTGCTACTTGGGAGGACTATAATGAGTTTTACAGGCTATATTTACATTTGTTTGCATGATTTGATACTAGACACTATTTTTTTATTCTATTAAACTTTGTTTGTTATTTAGAACTATTATTTGAATAAGTGTCATCGAAACGATGAACAGTTTTAGGGGAGAAAGATGTTACAACCTGATTTTCCCTTAAGTATTATAACTTTTAAATTTGTAGATTATTATGGTTATCATTTGATTATTATTACTTTTATTTGAGCTTTATGACATATACTGGTTATGGGAGAGTTATACGTTGATTAGTTAACACGATGGATAAATTATGTGATAGTTGTACTTTCTTATTTTGTACATTATGGATGTATATTTGTTAGTTATGCATCATTATTTTGATATATATGATGACTCGAACTAACTGCCTACTTATCGTGAGGTGGATCCAGGATTAATTTTTTCTTTATAACATAACAGAGAGAGAGCATCATCAGAGAGGATGGCATAGATAGGATGATTGAGGGATGATAGAGGAACTGGTAATAACCCAACACACACACCGCAAAAGAATACCTTGTTTAACTATTTGTTTGATTTATATAATGAATGCTTATATATTTTTTCTATGATCATGTTTCGATTGATGCTTATGATGATCTGATTGTATGATCTTTTGTATGCTTGTAGTGCATAGATTTACTCATACAATGTTGTTTTATGGTCATGTTGTTAATGTTTATACTAACCAAGAGTGTCTAACATAGTGACTAGTTTAAATGTTGTTTGGTAAATATCATTGTCTTGATTTGATGTCTTTTGTATAATATTTTTTTATAATTACATTAACCATAGAATACTTGAGATATTAGAATTTTTTTTGCTATGACTTAAGTGGTAATTAATTAAATAGTTATTTTGTTATGAATAAAATTTTTAATTGGTTTGATTTATCTTTTATAGAGATAATTATAGGTTACATTAAATTAAGGAAATTTAACTATAATAAGAATGTTAACTTAAAGTGCTAAGTCCAATACATGGAATTGCGTTAAGTATTAAGGGTCTAAAATTAATCATTTTATTGTGACTTAAGTGGACCTAAGTCGATAATTAACTTGGCTTTGAACAAATATATTAACATGCACAATTTATGATATTGAATGAAATTCAAGTTAATATTTTAAAACTAAAATGGTAAAGCAACAATTTATGCATGATTAAAGAAAATATATGGAACTCAAAGTTAAGTCGATAGTTTAGAATTGAAAACTAAATGAAAAAGAATGGGAATTAACGTCGAAATATATAATTTTTAAGAAGTGATTATAATAAAAGGAAGGGTATGGCAAAAGGGAGAAGAGGGATAGGTCATTACAGGAAGAAGAAGAAGCACAACAATAGACAAAGGGAGTACAACGTCAAAGCTCATAAAAGAAAAGAAAAACAAATTGGTTTA